>PVJD01001672.1:198572-249467 GCA_004026545.1 Mormoops blainvillei
CCCTCCCTCCTCCCCTCCGGTCCTGTCTCCAGCGGGAGCGCGAGACGCTGGTCAGGCTCCGCGGCGCAGCTCGAAAATGAATAATCGCCCCCGATTGACTTAAATTCCACCGAAGCCGGCGCCGCGGCCGCCCGCCGCTCGGGATCTGCTCGCTGTTTTTTGCTTTCTCCATTCTCTCTTTAAAAAAAAAAATAGCAAAACAAAACCAGCCAGCCAACCAAGAATCTGGTTTGTTGATAGCCTTTTTTTTTTTTTCACCGTTTGCGGGATTTGCAAACCGAGTTACATGCATGTCCAGTGGGGGTAGGTTTAATTTTGACGATGGAGGGTCCTACTGTGGAGGCTGGGAGGACGGCAAGGCGCACGGCCATGGCGTCTGCACCGGCCCCAAGGGCCAGGGCGAATACACCGGTTCGTGGAGCCACGGCTTCGAGGTACTGGGCGTCTACACCTGGCCCAGCGGCAACACGTACCAGGGCACTTGGGCGCAGGGCAAGCGCCACGGCATCGGCCTGGAGAGCAAGGGGAAGTGGGTGTACAAGGGCGAGTGGACGCACGGATTTAAGGGGCGCTACGGGGTGCGGGAGTGCACGGGCAACGGGGCCAAGTACGAAGGAACCTGGAGCAACGGGCTGCAGGACGGCTACGGCACCGAGACCTACTCGGATGGAGGTAGGTGCGCCGGTGCGGGCGGGCCGGGGGCTGGGCGGAGGAGGGACCTTCTCCTGCCTCTTCTGTTTCTCTCTGGGGAAGTTGAGCTTCTCCCTCCAGTGGGGCCCTGGACACCTGGGCATTTCCCGGGGTTCCCTGGAGGCTCGGCTGCCCTGGCTACAGGTTGCCCCACTGCTTGGTGGGGGATAGCACCGCTGTGCCAGCCAAAGGGTGTCGGGGGCTTTCCAGGAGCAGAGCCAGGCCCTGGAGCTGCGGAGCCGAGCAGTGTCTGTGCATCATCCAAGAGCAGGCCAGAGATTTAGGGAAAGGCCAGACTGGGCCCCGGGCCTTCTCCGGGACCCCCTGAGGGCAGATGGGCGCTGGAAGAAGCCCCCCTGCCCTTGTTGACAGAGCTCCCTTGGTGTGGGCCTCCAGGAGTCAGGCCCCAGCTTTGCTTCTTGTTTTCCTGCGGTGCCAGAGGGCCTCCCTCAGACCTCATCAACCCAAACCAATGGAAAGGGAGCGATTGGGAGAGCTAGAGATGGGGGACATGAACCCAAACCAACACAACAAGGCAATAAACTTCTAGGTGGTTGGACATGGGCTAGCGCTGTCAGAACAGGCTGCTGAAGGGAGAGCGGGAGGGAGGCCCATCTGTTTAGCGAGAGCCCAGGAATCTCACTGTTCAGTGGCTGAATCATTTTCCCCATTAGTTCAGGGAATGGTCTGTGCCTTCATTCTGAGATGCCACCACATTCAGGGTTGAGCTGGTGCAGGAAGTCAGGGAGCTGTCCACCAGCTGCCTACCACTGCTGTAAGATTTCTGTGCAGGGAGCCTTGCTGGCCTTGCAGCTACCGCCCTGTCCCAGACACTCTAGTATCCACTCCTTGGTGCATCGGAGAGGCATGGAGCATTTACTGTTCCTGGAAGCCAGACCCCAAGCAAGTCTGCTCCTGATGCAACTCCCCCCCCTGCCCCGATCCCCGCCACCCCCAACCGGGGAGCTCATTCTCAGAAGCGGTTGTAATTTTTGAGGCACGCAGTGGGGCACAGCAGTGACTTGGATGCTTCTGGTGGGCGTAGAGATCAGGACTGTATGTGTGGTCTTCTCCCTGCCTGCCCGCTGCCTCCGAGTCGCATGAAGCAAGTGCTGAACACCTGCTCCCTGGCCACATCCAGGAGTGACAGAGGGCTGGAGAGTAATTATTATTTTGGCTTATGCAACTGAGAGGCAGGGTTCATTATTCCTCAAAGGGGAGGAGGAGTGGGGGCAGTTAATTATATAATGCTTCTGCTTGTCATAGCCCTGCCCAGTCCTGGTCCCAGGTGGCCTCTACTGTGCTGTTGTTGTTTTCACTGATCAGGTTGGAGAGTTCCCTGACCCTGGACCATGGGGGCCAGGCAAGCAGACCGACCTGCGGGGTTCCAGGTCGTGGGTGTGTGTGTGTGTATGCGCCCATGTGCAGGCACCGCGAGGCCCAGGCAGCAGGTGTGGGTGGCTGAGGTGGGCGGTCGAGCAGCCTGGTGCTCCCAGCTGGGCACCTTGGGAGCCCAGGGGCTGTTGTCACCTCAGGGCTTTGGCCAGGCTGCTTTGCAGAACCGTCCCTCCAGAGGTGCTCCCAGCTGTGCCTGAGCTAGGAGAGTGACTTTGTGGTCCTGTGCAGGGGGTCTCACGTGGGAAATGTAGAGGAAAGGAGTCGAGAACTCCCCCGAATATCTGAGGGTGAGGTCCAGCACCTTCCCTGGACATGTTCAGTGGCCTGTGGAATTCTCTCCTTCATTCAACAAATATCTACTGAGTGCCTGCAATGAGCAGGCGCTGTGGACTCTGGGCAAGTAGCAGTGAGCAAAGCAGACAAATCTTTGCCCTCACGGAGCTTCCGTTTTAGAAGGAAGGGTGGTAATCACATTGTGGTTGCTGGGGGAAGAGAGGACCTGATTCTGTGGCTGACCAGGAGTTTAGGGCCTGACATGTTGATGTGAGAAGCGCTTCTTTTATTGGATATACGTCCTGGGTTCTCGACCCCCCAGCCAACCAGCTAAGCAGCGGTCAGCTCCCTAAAGCATGCTCCCTCTGCCTCTTCATGCTTGAGCGTCTCATGATGGAGGGGATCATGTCCATTTTACAGATGCAGGTAGAGAGTCCTAGGAACCAGGCTCCCCACCTTTGGTGGCAGAGTTGAGGGTTGAACCCCAACCCGTCCTCATCACACCACCTGTATGCCAGCGGAGGCAGGCACACAGATGCAGAGCACCAGGGCCAGCTGCTCCCTTTTGGTTTGCGACATGGCATGGCAGAAAATCAAATTGACCCTTCTAGCCTGGGATAATCAAGCCCAGACATCGGGGGCCACTTTACTGGAACACGGCCCCCACTTCTCATTAGGAAGGAGGTGACTATGGAGAATGTGTGCCTTTGAGCAGCCCATCAAGCTAGCGGAGTTAGAGTGGGTCGTTCTGATCTGCTGGAACGAAGCAGTGGATCTCTGCGCTTTTTCCCCCGGTCTGCTGGTGGGCTGTGATGGGCCTTCCTCTGGAGAGAGCAGAGCCTGTAATGAGTTAAAGGTCTAATGCAGCTTTTCCTGTGCACAAGAGATGGGAATATTGGACAGGTATCAGCAGAGCTCCCAAACTTCAGCCCAGCTCCCAGTGCTGACTTGGGAAAACAGTGATATTCATGAATAATGCACAAACGGCAAATGTATTCCACATTTAGCTGGAATTGGTATGGAATCCATTTCAACTGGGGACACTTCTGCCAACTCTTCCTCCTTCAGGTTCATACTCTCATGAGCGCAAGGCAGGTGTTGCTCATTGAAGCGAGCTGAGCGGCTTCCACAGTCTGTTGGTGACTCCGCAGAGATGGCAAGGCTGGGGGCGTGGGGTGGCAGGGCACATGCTGTGGAGTGTCCAGCTGTTGTGTTTGCTCTGTGACCTTGGGCAAGTTATTTAACTTCTCTGAGCTTCTGTTTCTTCACCTGTTCAAAGGGCTGATAATAATTCCTGTGAAATAGATGGGGCTTAATCGAGGCGGTGTATGTGGCTATGCCGGCAAGCATTCATCATCATTTACGACTGTTTTCTTATTACAGTTCTCATGCAGTGTATGGCACGTGTAATGATTATTTTTTAGAACCAATAGCTAGACATGACGATGATGATTTTGAAAAGGATAATCAATGGCAATATCAAACACTTCCTGAGTGCAGGGAATGGGGCAAGCGTTTGCGTGAATTACAGCACTTAATTCCTCTACCTCTGCAGGATTGTCCCTCCCATTTTCCACATTGGGAAGTGGAGGCTCAGACAAGGCAGATGAACACTGGGCCACACCTGGATTCACTCTCAGGATGGTGATACCAGAGCCTGTGCTTTTGTGTGGAACACCTCTTTCTAAACTGCCTGGTTCAAAACTACCTCCTTGTTCCTCCCTCCTCCTCCACACCCATTCTTCTCTTCTGGGTGCAGCATCCAAGAGTTGTAGGCAAGAGCACATTGGCAGACACACACACACCTAGACGCCCCCACTTGGGTCCCACCAGTCGCACTACCTCTTCTCCACTCGCTGGACCCCTGCGCTGAGCTACACAGGTAAATATTTCCTCCTGGGTGCCGTGTGCATAGGACCCCTGGGACCAAAAGTTACCCCCGGCAAATAAACCCTCCTGCAGGCTGAAAGATATGAGTCATCTCACACACCCGGCCTCTCCCCCTCATACACAGATTCCGTTCACCCGCCCAGATCCCTCCACCCACACAAATCACACACGCCCACAGTCGAAATTCAGATCCCCCGGCGCCTGCACGCACAGGCGCACAATACACCTGTCACCCAGAGACATTTTCCATCCTGTCCCCCAAAACACAGCCACGTGCACCCTCCCAGCTTTGTTCTCTGGCCACGTACTCCAGTCCCTACCGATTCCTGCTCCTGAGCAGCAACCCTCCCTGTGAAGGGAGAGTGCCAGCCCCGGAGGAGGGCTCAGATCACAGATGGAGCAGAATGCCTCGGTTCCACTCAACATACACGTTTATGCAGCCAGTGCCCCTTGTGAGGGGGGAAACCCTTTATCCAAACACAGCAAACCACGATGGCACGTATTTTTAGTGCTTAGCCGTGGATATGTGAAAGTAAATTTTTAAAATCCAAATGCCCCGGTTAGGAAGAAGCAGACCCATCCACACATTACGCCCACCGGAACCCCTTCCAGAAATAAAAAGAATTGAGCACTCAGCTATGGGAGATAAAAGCATCTCCTCAGAAATTCTCTTTCAGCCACTTTGGGGAGGGAGAAGGCTTCAGGAGGTGAAAGGAGAAGGAAAAGGCAAATAACTAGTTCTTTGTTGCCAATAATAGCTGAGAAAGGAGTGTTACTGAAGACTCCCTCACCCAGCGCAGCCCTGGAGCGATTTGACGGGCTTTATATTAGGAAGCCTAACGGGGCTGGTGAGGAAGTGAGGATCAGCACCCTCCGAAAATAGCCACTCTACCCAGAGTTAGTTGAGTAGCCCCCAGCTGACGTTAACAGTTAATGCAGCTCACCTGAGGAAAGGGACATGGGGCCCCTCTGGCGAGAGAGAGGAAGACCCTGGACAGACAAAGGGTGGTAGTGGTTGGAGAGGGACGGCCAGGAACCTCTGCTCTTTTTCTTCAAGACTCTTTTCCTTCCTCAGTTTCCTCCAGGCCTCTACTACTGTGAAGATAACTAGCTACCAACTCTCAGCTGGTGATTTTGCATGTAAAACTCATCATATCCTTAAGTCACAACAAGATATTTAGAGTTGTGAGCACTGCAAAAAGTGTTTTAATTTTCCACAGTGGTCCACTCCTCCTTGGATCAGCCACTCCTCTAATTTGTAGTTTTCTGGCTTGTGAGAGAGGCCACATGATAGATGAAGGTGAGCCCTGCAGGGTCCTGGGGGTTCTGGCATTGCCACAAGCCACACAAGGCTGTGTGGTTTAGACCAAAGGGCTTTCTCCCTTGGGTCAGCCTGTTTTCCTTTAGGAGCGAGGAGTCTCTTCAGCACCTTGGAGAGCGCCCACAAATTCTGCCTGGGAGGCCGGCTTTGCTCTAATTCTCGCCAGGCCTCCTCTTCCAGCCAAACCACGTCTCCTGGCTGGTGACGGCTGGCTCTGACCCCTCCCGCACACTTGGCATCAGAAGGTTGCCTGCTCTCCCCCGTCAGTGGGTGGGTTCCTTACTCCAAGAAACACCGCCCCTGGGGGTGTTTGCCCATTTTTCACCCCAATCCTGTCAATCTTTCCTGAAAAAGTTGAGTGCCTCTGTGGTGTTCCCTGCTGAATTGGGAGAACCTCTCCCAGCTGGTGTAGGTGCATTTGGGGTGGGGCCCTTTAGTAAGACTTGTAGAAGTGGCTCTGAAGTCTGAGGTTTACTGCTGCCTCGTGTTGTCTGTGCTTAGTTTCCAAAGAACATGTGGGGGTTAGAAGAACACAACCAAAAGCAGGCAGAGGAGTGCGCTTGTCTGTAGCGGCCATGAAAAGCTGTTTGACCATCGTTCTCTTTAAACCGGCATCAATGGATTAGTCGTATAGACCAACGCTGCCCAACCCAGGGGCTGGCCTCATGTGACTATTGGAATTTAAATTTAAATGAGTTAAAATGAAAAACATTTATAAATTCAGTGCCTCAGCCTCACTGTTCACATTTCAGGTGCTCCGTAGCCACATGCGACTAGTGATGGTACCATATTGGACAGGGCCGGTGGAGCGCAAGGGAGCTGCTTGCAGGAAGGGACATGTTGTCCATGCTGGTCACTGCTGTGTGTCCAGAGACTAAAATAGTGCCAGCATCTAGTGGCCACTCAATAACTATTTGTGGAATGAATGAACTGGGAAGTGCAGTAGTATTTGATCATCTCATTCACTGTCATCATTTCATACATCCATCTCAGTGCAAGAGCTTAGCACTGGACATGGACATTAAAGGGAAAATTTAAAACTCTCTTTGAAGCATCACTGTTATAATTCCTTGATCAGTTTTGTTTTGTTATTGGCTCTGTCAGTGCTTGTAAGAGTCTCTGCCAGCGTTTTACCTGAGTAAGATGGATGGTGTTGAATACAATGAATAATAGAGTAATAATAGTCTAATGGTGCAAACCAGTCAGGACCAGAAGACATTTTTGGAGCACTATTTACAGAGCCGCATTCATTGAAAAGTGCTAGCAAAGATGAGCAGGAAATGCCCTTTCATCTTCTCATTTCCTGTCTCTTGCTGCCTTTTCCTTGGCTTAATTCATTCACTCATGGAGAAGCATTTACTGAGTCCCCACTGTATTCAAGGCGCAAAGACAGACAAGCTCAGCCCCAGCTCCAGCGAAGTAACCTGGAAGCACTTGCTGAGCTCCGACTCCGTGTTTCAGTCCGTTCAGGCTGCTGGGGGCTTATAAACAGCAGGCATTCCTTTCTCATGAGGCTGGAAGCTTAAGACCGAGGTGCTGACAGATTTGGCGTCTGGCGAAGGCCCTCTGCTGGGTTACGGACTGCCAGCTTCTTTGTGTCCTCGCATGGCGGAAGGGACAAAGGAGCTCTCTAGGATCCCTTTCATAAGGGCACTAATGCCACCTATGGGGGTTCCACTTTCATGACCCCTGGGGGCGTTTGCCTGTTTTTCACCCCCGTCCTGTCAGTCTTTTAAAAAATGTGAGTGCCTTCCTAATACTATGGCATCGGGAGTTTGGATACCAATATGTGAACTTTGGGGACACACATATTCAGTCTATAGCACTCCGTATGCGGTACATAGTTTGTAGTCATGTAGGCTATTGGGAAAAAAAACAAATGAGAAATAAAACATAAGAAAAAGGATGGCATGACTTCCACCAGAGAGAATATGCAGTCTGGATGCAAAACTAAAATATGTGAAATAATTAGGGGTTTCTCGCGCCAGACTTTGGGGACTCTGCATGGAACTACCGCAGATGGGAGTTCTGAGATGGGAAGGGAGTGTGTGCACCCCTGAGTGAGCAGCAGGGGATCTAGGGGAGGGGGTGCCTGAGTTGACTCTGGGTGGGTGGACACGGCAGCTGTCACTCCAAGACCAAAGTTGCTGACCACGAAGAAGCCTTGTCCTCTCTCAGCCTCCGTGCTCTCACTTCTGTGATGGAATCAACACTTCTTCCCTCTCAACGTGTACCATATCCCGTCTTCCCAGGAATGGCACAGGTGTTAGGGACCCGGGGGAGGGGTCCCCTGGCGCTTTGGAGTCCGCCCCCCAAAGAATCAAGAGTCAGTTTGTGCAGCTGGAGGAGCGCAGGAGTTGGGCAGGGCATGGGCTTGCCGCTGTCTGTCACTCTAGGCCAGTGCTCCACAAACTTGAGTGTGTATCGGGGCCTCCTGGAAGGCAAGGGAAACAGATGGCTGAACCCACCCTTGAGACCTTGTCCAGGAACTGACATTTCTTACAAGTTTCAGTGGACGTTGATGCTGCTGGTCTGGGGCCCCGCCTTTAGAAGCACGGCCCTAGGCTAGTGCCTGTTAATCCTGATGTGCACTAGAATCGCCCAGGCTGGTCCCCTGGGAGACAGTTGCAAATGCAGACTCTCAGGCCCCAGTGCAGACCTCCAGGGTGAGAATCCAAGTGCTGGGGAGATGCCCAGGAGGTTCAGTATGGGAAGCATCGTTCTAGCATCAGTTCCAATCTTGGCTGTGCATGAAGTCATCTGAGTGCTTTGAAAAATGCTAATGCCTGGCCTGAGTGAAGTGGTCCACATGCAGCCTGGCACTGGGGGTCTTTTGTAAACTATCCAAGTGTTCTTGCGTGCAACCCAGGTTCTCGCGTGTGTAGCCCAGGGCCTCTCTTCCAGGGCATCCTCAGCAGCACATCAGAATCACTGGGATGCACCTGGGGTTCCACCCAACAGCACGCCAGCCAGGATCTTGGAGGGGGGCATCCCAGCCTGTGTATGTGATAACGGTGGCCAGGGCCAAGAGTTGCTGCTCTAGACAGAGGTTTTCAAACTCTGGGTCAAGTGGCTCATGACGTTAATGTCATGTTTCAATTAAAACGCTGAAATAGACTAGAAACTTTCCAAGCATAACAGCTATATTACAGTAAGGAGAAGCACTGTTATGTTTCTGCCTCTGTCACCACGTGGCCTTCTCCTCTGTCTGCGCCTTCTCTTCTTCTTGTCTTATTAGGACATTTGTCATTGGATTTAGGGCCCCACCAAAACTCAGGATGAGCTCATCTCAATTTCTTTAACTTCAGTGCATCTGTAAAGGGCAAATTAACAGGTACCAGGGGTTAGGATGCAGATGTATCTTTTTTTTTGAAGGGTCACTATTCAACTCACTGCAATGTCTCACAGACTTCACTTGGAAAGTGCTCCAAACACGTAAGCGGAACCTGGAATCACAAAGCCAGGGAGGGTCCTCTGAAAGAAGGATACAGTTTTTAAATGTCCACTTTGCTCTGTATAGCACTTTACTGTACTTGTTATTTCTTTATTCCTTAAACAGTGCTTTGAGATAAGCCATGTGCTCCCGTTTCAGAGATGAGAAAGGTGAAGGTTCCAGGGTTGTGTGGCTTGGTGAGGTCGTCTGTGGACAGTGGGGCTCAACTGGCCCCAGAACTGTCTCCAGCACCCGGCAATGGAGCGGTTATTTCAGCCACTTCCTTGCTTGACAGATGAGGAAACTGAGAGGCCTGGAGAGGAGCCCAGGGCCTAAGAATACAGGAGAGGCAGAGGAAGGTGACACCGTGATCTTCCAGTCCTGGCCTTCGGCGGGCCTTTCCCCAGCCATCCATGAACTTGTGTGTTCTTCCAGGTGCCTTCTGAGAGTGTGATGAAGCTGTGGGTCCCCTCCCAGGACACATGCATGTCCCTGCACACATGTGATGTTTCGTGGACACTTACTGAGTTCATAGACTCCCTGGGACTTATCCATGGACCCCAAGATAAGAACCCTTCCATTCTCCACAGGTGCCTAAATGTGCAGAGGTAGATCTCAGTGAGTACAGTAAGTGGGAGATGGGAGGAGGGCGGAGCCAGCAGACTCCTACAGGCCTGCGGTCCAAAGTGAAGGCCAGGAGTGGACAGGGCGGGAGATGTGGGAACAGGGACTCAGCAACGTGTGGTTGCCAGTCTGAATTGCCTGGCCCGGGCCCTGGACAGGGTCCTCAGAAGGGAGCTCAGGGGTTTACAGCAGGATCACACACCTGATGCAGAGGGTCCTAAGGACACACCTTGAGAAGGACCTGTGTCTCTTCGGTCTGTCCATGCGTCAGGGGTGAGGACCACTGTAAAGGATATGAGGCATTTCTAGGCATAGGGCATAGCAGTATGACTGTAGGGAGGCCCAGGAGGGCTTTTCAATGGGGAGGGTTTCTGGAATTAAGGGAGGCAGGAGGCTTCTCCCTGGAATATGGGGCGGGGGCGGGGTGCTACCTGGGAGGCAGGTATCACACCCTCACCTTTCTTGGGGGGTAGTTGTAAAAGCAAAGCCAATGGTCCATGAGCTGGTACCCCCTGCCAACCTGGAGACTGTCCAGCTAACTGTTGTCCGTGACCTTTCTGTGGCCATTTGCGTGGTCACTGTTGACTTCAGAGGCCTAGCTGCTTGTGGGTAGCTTGGGGACGGGGGGAGCAATAGTTGAAATGCACTTTGGTGAGGATGGTGTGGAGTAATGGTGGGCTGGCCAGGCGTAGGACATCCCTCCTCTGGCCTCTGCAGTGCCCCTGGGCGCTCCGTTATTCCGTGTGCTCCTGTGTACTGTAATCAGTGGCTTCTGGGGCTGCCTCCTCCCCTCAGACTGGAAGCTCCTAGGGGGCAGAGGCCCGGTCTGCAGGGTTACTCCCTGTGACCTTAGTGTGGCCACAACACCTGTGGTAGGGGATGGGGCGAACTCTGGAAGTCAAGGTTGGACAACGAGTGATGCATGCAAATCAGTGGAGAGCTGGAGGATATGCGTCGGGTGGCGCGTGGGAGAAAGAGCATTTAGGGAGGGAGAACAGCATGTGCAAAGGCTCGGAGGCCGGAACAAGCTTGGCTTGTTCCAAGAACCAAAGGAAGAGGCAGGTGGCCACAGCAGGCCGAGGGGGAGAAGATTGGGGGTCTAGCCACAGAGATCTTCCGGGCCACAGGAGGGACTTTGGATTTTGTCCGGAGCCAGGGAAGGACACTGAACAATTTACGCAGGGCAGCAACACTATCTGGTATTTCTTTGTTTTTCTAATTAAGCTTTTTTATCTTGAGATGATTATAGATTCACACGCAGGTGTGAGAAATAATACAGAGAGATCCCCTGTGTGTTCCACTTAGCTTCCCCCAACGGTAACCGCTTTGAAAACCTCAGTACAATGTCACAGCCAGGATACTGACATTGATACAGTCACACACAGAATGTTCCAGCACAAGACTCCTCCACCCATCCTTTTATAGCCATGCCCGCCTCCCTCTCACCCCTGTATCTCCTCACGCCTGGCCACCCCTGACCTGCTCTCCATTTCAAGGATGCTCTGTAAATGGAATCATATGCCATCTAATCTTTGGGGTTGGCTTTTTTCACTCACTGTGTTTCTTTGGAGACTCATCCAGGGCATTACTGAATCAATAGTTTGCTCCTTTTTATTACTGCCTAATATTCCACAGTGTGGATGGAACACTGCGTGTTTAAGCAGTCACTGAAGGAGGGGCATCGAGGGGATTTCCTGTTTGGGGCTGTCAGGGATACAGCTGCTACAGACTTTTGGGTAGAGGTTTTAATGTGAGCATAAGCCTTCATTTCTCTGGGATAAATGCCTAGGAGTGTACTTGCTGGGCCCTGTTTTTAGATAATCACCCTCGCTGCTGGGCGGGGAAGGAAATAGGGGGAAGATTGGAAGGTGGGAGGGCTTTGGGGGAGCAGGTGTCCAGGGGCGAGGGGATGATGGCCTGGATCTGGATGGGGGCAGTGGGCTGGGGAGAACCCGAACCCTGAGAGCTTGGAGGCGGGCTGAGCAGGAGGAGAGAGCTCAGGACAGCCAGCTCCTATTTAAGAGAGAGGCCGCCCTCGGGGAGGAGTAGGTGTGGGGGCTAAGGGACACATGACAGGCTGCTTGTGGCCAGGCAAGGGTGAGGGTGTGGTGGGGGCCGCAAGTCTAGATCTAAATACGGGCACCATCCTGCTCCGAGGTGGTAGTGCCAGGGGGCGGGGGGCAGCCTCACTGGAGAGGAGGACCAAGAGGCATGGCTGATTTGAGCTGGGTGGTGGAAGATGTAGTCAGACCAAGGGTGTTGTCGTACCTGGTGGGAGGTGGGGTGACAGTAGGGGCAGAGATACGACAGAGACTCAACACTTGCTTATCTTGGGGCACGCGGCCAGCGTTTTCATCCTTGGCATTATCTTAGTGCCCTACCTCTTCATGAGGCTAGGTCCACAGGACAGTGTGCCTACCCGTTTATAGACAGGAAACAGGACAGGGTGGGATGGAGTGAGTGGGCGAGTTAGAGTGACTCGCTCAAGTCACGCTCCAGAAGCCACAGAATCACATGGCATAGAATTGAGTTGAGATCCAAGTTCCTTTGTTACAAGCCTGCATGGGTTCTTCCTGAAGGCTGAATGTGAGGCCAGGTGAGGGTTTCTGAGCACACACCTGGTGTGAGCAGATGCTCCATGAGTACGCTATCGCTACTGCTGTTGTTATTTTATTATAAACCTTAGACACACCAGTGGTGGATCAGAGCCCTAATTCTGCACTTCACATTTTCCCCCACTTTTCTTTATTACGCCCAAGAGGTTGTACCCTATCAAACCTGCATCCTGAGAGGACACAGATGGTATCTCAGTGACTTTTTTTGGTACTGTCTTTATTGAGATTAATTTACATATCATAAAATTCACCCTTTAAACTGTACAATTCAGTGGTTTTTAGTATGTTTACAAGGTTGTGCAAATGTCACCACAGCCTAATTTTAGAACATTTTTTATCACCCCCAAAAGAAACCTGACATGCATTAAACAGTCACTCCCCATTGCCGTCACCTCTCCCAACCCCTGGCAACCACTGATTTACTTTCTGTCTCTGCGGGTCTGCCTGTTCCGGGTATTTCACACAAATGGAATCATAACGTGTGATTCCTTTCATTTAACACCATGTTCTCAAGGTTTATCCATGTCACATGCAGCAGAACTTTGCTTTTTTTTAAGACTGAATACTATTCCATTGTGTGGATGGACCACGTTTTGTTTATCTGTCCATCAGTTGATGGACTTCTGCGTTGGTTCCGCCTTTGGACCGTTGGAAATGGTGCTATTGTGAACATTCTCGTACAAGTGTTTATGTGGATCTGTGTCTTCCGCTCTCTCGGGTAGGTATCTGCAAATGGAATTACCGAGATATCTTTTCACCTTTGAGAGGAACTGTTTTCCTTTTTACATTCCCATCAGCAGCGTTCCAGGATTCCAGTTACTCCACATTCTCACCCACACCTGTTACTATGTCTTTTTGGTCGTGGCCGTCCTAGTGGGTGAGAAGCGGTACCGTACTGAGGTTCTGATTTACGTTTCCCTGATAATGTTACACATCTTTTCCCCTGTGTATTGGCCGTTTGTATGTTTTTTGAGAAATGTTTCTTCAGATCTATGATAATCTTAAAATTGGGCTATTTGTCTTTTTATTGTTGAGTTGTAAGGTTTTAAGAAAATTTTTATTTATTTACTTTTAGAGAGAGGAGAAAGGAGTGAGAAAGACAGGGAAAGAAACATCGATTGGCTGCCTCTTGTATGTGTCCCAAGCGGGGGGGTGGGGGACTGAACCCTCAACCCAGGCATGTACCCTGACTGGGAATCAAACTGGCAACCTTTTGCTTTGCAGGTTGAGGCCCAGCCCACTGAGCCACACCAGTCAGTGTTTTGTTTTGTTTTTTTAAATATAACATAGATCCCCCCAGTGACTTAGACTCCAGTGCCTGACTTCCGACTACCCCCCACAATGGCTGCTTGCGTGTGGCCTCCCCCAGTGGAAGGTGGATTCCTGGAAACAAACCGTGTGGGCACCTTTTTCTTGTCCCTGGAGTACCTAGCACAGTGCCAGGCACCCAGTAGGAGCTCAGGAAGTGTCAATTTGACAGAACCCTGACTGCTGCCCACTGGCCGAGAGATCAGGTGATCCTGTCCAGTTCTTACTGCAGAGACTTTGATGGGCTGCATTCAGGGTCTGCTTTACTGGCAGGGACAGAACTGCCATGGTGTCCACGGGGAGGTTGGGACCCACGGGGGTATTTAATTGAGCACTGACTGTGTACCAGGCAATGAGCTGGCCCCAGGGACAACAATGAATAGATAGCCCCAGGGTTGTGTGGGGGACACGGCTCCTTGAGTTTTAATGCTAATGGGAAGGAGGGGCCAGGCCAGGCTAACAGAGAGACTGGATGGGCACCTGGGGTAGCATAGAAAGCCTCTGGGGCGGTGACTTTCCCACGGGGACCTGAGGCTGGGGGAATCACAGATGCTCCAGGAGTAGCTTTATTAAGTGCCCAGAACCAGAGGGAGCAAGACCACCTGGGAACCAGCATGATTTTGGCTGTGCCAGAGCACCAGGGGCCACGTCCAGGGACCAGGCCCTCCTGGGCATTGGAGGCCCCGGCTTGACCCTTTGGGTCTGGACAGAATCAATTTTATTGTTAGGAGAAACAAGACAGGAGGCAAACCCACTGGGGATGAAGGTCCAGCCCACAGCCCTTCTGGGAGTCCCCCTCAGCTCCAGCATCCCACAGACAGTGGGGACACGCGCTCCTGTGTGGCCACATCCATGGCGCTGGACCAAATTCGGAGGAGACTGTGTGTGTGTGTGTGTGTGCACGCACGCGCACGCGTGTGTGTGTGTGTGTGTATCCTCAAGAGAACATGGCAGAACTATGGTAAAGGTCAGGGTTTTCTTAGGCTGGAGGCGGCACTGGTGACAGGGACCATGAGGTGTTCACAGGCACAGTGTCCTGCTAGCTGGAGGCCTCAGCAGCAGGAGGAAAAGCAGGAATGTGCGAGCCCAAGGGGGAAATTAATGCAGAGATAGTTGGGGGGCGGGGGGTTAGGGGAGAGACAGACAGAGGGAGGGAGACAAATGGGAGAGAGGGAGGGAGGGAGGGACACATAGACAGGAGAGAAAGGAGAAAACCGGAAGGGGAGGAGAGGTAAGGAGAGAGGAGTCGGGGGGAAGAGACGGAAAGATGGGGTGGGTTGTGAAGAGGGGGAGCGGGGAGAGGAGAAAGAGGAGAGAGCTGGAGAGAGAGGGAGAACGAACTGCTCCTGCTGTCAGGGACACATGGATTATGTCTCACGCCACCCCGTTGGAAGCTGCGTTCTTCGCGCTGTCGCAGCCCCGGGCTGGGCACCTTCAGGCACCTCTCCCGTAAGCCCGCATGCCGACCTCTGCAGCCGGGCGCCTGTTGCACCAAGGGGGAGTCGGCACCGTGGCCACATAGCCCCCAGTATGGAGCAGAGACCAGTGGAGGCTGGGCGCCCAGGCTGTTCCAGCGCCCCTCTCTGCCTCAGTTTCCAGCCCTGTGCCAGCCTCTCAGGACTGTGATGAGCATTAGCTAGGAACCGGGTCCCTGGAGTGTGGGGGATTTTGAGGTAATAGTAGCGCTGGCTTCTGGAAAGCTGGGGTGGGCAGTTGCCTGGATGATTCTGAGCTTGTGCACATCAGGGATGGCGGGCGGAACCCTGGTGCCTCTGACCCTCAGGAAGGCAGGAGCGCTACCCCGCCGCCAACCTCCAGGCCTCCCTCTTCACCCCCAGCAGCCAGAGGAGAGGAATCGTGTGGAAATATCCAGAACTCCCTCAGGGATATGGGAGCCCTTCGACCAAGACCAAGGGAGTGGAACAGTCAAGTTCGCTCCTTATTACAGCGAGGGTGGACCCTCCCTAGGGAAACGTGCAGAGAGGGTGCTAGAAGAGCCTGGGTGGGACTGGGCTGGGGGTGGGCGGTTTGGGGAGGGTCTGAGGGAGCAGGAGTCACTCTCGACAACGTGCTGTCAGAAAGGGGGGCAGTTTTCTGGTGGGGATCCCCTCAGTCTCGCCTGCAGCGGGGAGCAGCACCAGATGAAGCTGTGACCCTCACTGTAGCTGAGAGCGGAGTGTTTGCTACTGGGTGGGTGCCACCGTCACCTCTTTCCCTTTATCAAGGTCTCAGATACTCTTTCCTGAGGTCGGTGTTTATGCCCAACAGTAGGACAGCCTGACCCCGCTGGGAGCCAGGACAGTGCCCAGGGGCCAGGGGGCCTTTTGGGAAGGAGGTGGGAACCCCCAGGCCTTCATACCATCAAACCCGCCTGTACCTCTGCCTCGCGAGCCACTCTTCTGGCTTTCTTGGCATTTCTTGTGCCTCTTGGTGCCCCCAAGAACTCTTGGTGATGGCTGAGGGAAGTTTCTGGAATACCAAACGTTTTCCTCTCTCCTCCTTGGCCTGCATCTGAGATGACAGGACAGAGAGAAGTGGGCGAGAATGGGTGCTGCTGACTCTGGCAGCGGTCCCCAACCGACCGTGGGGTGCTGGGCCCTTAGGGGGCAGCAGAGCCCAGACATAGCCCCTCCTTTGAGGGCCTGTCAGCCCATGGGACCCGGCCCCGCCTACCTGTGCAACCAGGACTGTGGCAGGTGCCTGGAAGGAGTGCTGTGCCCTGAGCCAGTGTGAGTGCATGGGGGTCTGGCCAGGCTCCCTGAGGGACTGGGGGCTGGGACCTGAAGGAGGAGCTAGGTGGCTTAGAGGGTAGGGGGACCCCAGAAAGGGCCAGGGCCTCCAATCCATTTATCGGGCTCCACCTGTAGAGCCCTCAGTGATCCCCCTGCTCTGGGCAGTGGCGTCCTGGGCATGGAGGACAGTGCCAGGCATCCCTTCCACAAGCCAGCACAAGCTTGGAGTGGCATTTGTGGGGCCACAGAGGCAGGCAGGGACTGTGGGCACTGTATGTCCTTGGCCCTGTCCACCCTGGCTGGCTGACCTGCCGTCCGGCAGGGTGGGCGTGAGACTCATCCTGAACTGGACTCCGGCCCTGCTCTGGTAGCGACAGGCCTGCATGTAACCCTATCCCAGGGCGTTAGCAGCCACTCTCACGGGACGTGCCATTTCTATTGGTGACAAAAATCACAGGATTACCATACACCACAGTGGTCTGATGCCTGTCTACACCTCAGGTACAGGTTAGTGAAAAAAAATAAGGCTAATCCTCTCCCCATGACCCCCTGGTTGTAGCCATGGACCCCTGGGTGATTGCACACCGTGGTTGGAAGCCCTTGCACCAGCCCTGGCCTTGAGGGCAAGAGTCACATCTGAAGTCGGACGCTCCCCTCTGTGCTCTGTGGGGACCCCTGAACCCAGCCTTCTCTGCATAGGCCACTGGGGTCCTCTGGCCAGACTTAGAGGTTTGGGGCGCAGCTCAGAAACACTGCCATAGGGGCCCCTGGTCTGCTGAGCAAGCTGTCTGAGAAATACCCATCCTTTGAGTGCCCCCAAGGGGCCTGGGCAGGGAGGCGGGTTGTGATTAAACAGAGGCATTGGGCATTTACACAAAGCAGAGGGCGGATAGGGCATCTGTGATATGTGTTGGGGGGGCAGAGACCCCCGTACCCCCCCGCCCCGGGGCAAAGGAAGGACGGAGCTGCCTCGCACCAAGCCTGCTCTTTGCGCAGAGTGCAGAGAGGGGTCCACTAACTCACAGCTTTCGTTTTAATAGCTTTATGGAGATACAGTTCTCATCCCGTACAATGCACCCATCTAAACTGTGCAATTTAATGACTCCCAGTGTATGCACTGTTGATTTTAGAACATTTTTGTCACCTCAGAAAGAAACCACATTCGTAGCTGTCATCTTCCTCTGCCCCCTCTCCCAGCTTCTGACAACCACTAATTTGCTTTCTGTCTCTATGGATTTGCCTATTCTGGACATTTCTTATGAATGGCACTGCGGAATATGTGACCTTTTGTGACTGGCTTCTTTCACTCACCGTAGCGTTTCTGAGGTTCATCCGTATGTTATGTGTCGGCGCTTCATTCTTTTGAAGACTGAGTGATATTCCAGTACATGGCTGGGCCTCCTTTAGTTCATCCCACCATCAAATGAGGGGCATTTGGGCTGCTCCCCCCTTTTGGCTTTTATAGTAACGCTGCTGTGAACATTCGTGTACAAGTTTTTGTGTGAACGTGTGCTTTCATAGCTCTCGGGCAGGCACCTAGGAGTGGAATTGCTGGGTCATATGGCTGCTCTAGGTTTAATGATTTGAGGAGCTGCCAGACTGTTTTCCAAAGTTTCTGTACCACTTTACCTTCCCATTCAGCTTCTTTTTAGAAAAAAATCATTTTATTGTTGTTCATTTACAGCTGTCCCTATTTTTCCCCCGCTACTCCCCCCTGCCGTGCCCACCGCCTCTCCCACATCCAACCCTGCCCTCCACAGTGCCCACGGACCTGTTGTCCATGGGTCCTTTATACGTGCTCCTTGACTTGACCTTCCCCTTCATTCCTCTGTTATTCCCCTTCCCCTCCCCTCCGGTCACTACCAGTTTGTTTTTTATTTCCGTCTCTCTGGTTCTGTTTCGGTTGCTTGTTTGTTTTGGTGATTAGGTTCCACGTAAAGGTGAGAATATATGGTACCTGTCTTTCACCACCTGGCCTATTTCACTTAGCATAATGCTCCCCAGTTCCATCCATGCTGTTGCGAAGGGTCAGAGCTCTTCCTTCCTTTCTGCTGCATAGTATTCCACTGTGTAACTGTACCACAGTTTTTCGATCCACTCATTTACTGATGGCACTTAGGCTCTTTCCAGCACTTGGCTATTGTAAATGGCGCTGCTATGAACACTGGGGTACATAGGTTCTTCTGAATTGGCGTTTCAGGATTCTTAGGGTATAATCCCAGCGGTGGAACAGCCAGGTCCAGAGGCAGTTCCATTTTTAGTTTTTTGAGGAAATTCTGTACAGTTTTCCACAGTGGCTTCACCAGCCTACATTCCCACCAACAGTGCACTAGGGTTCCCTTTTCTCCACAACCTTGCTAGCACTTATTGTTTGTTGATTTGTTTATGATGGCCATTCTACAGGTGTGAGGTGGTGTCTCATTGTGGCTTTAATTTGCATCTCTCTGATGGCTAGTGATGCTGAGCATCCTTTCATGTGTCTCTGGGCCCTCTGTATGTACTCCTTGGAGAAGTGTCTGTTCAGGTCCTTTGCGCATTTTTTAATTGGATTGTTTGTCTTCCTGGAGTGGAGTCATGTGAGTTCTTTATATATTTTGGAGATCAAACCCTTGTCCGAGGTCTCACTGGCCAATATATTTTCCCATACGGCTGGCTCCCTTTTCATTTTGCTAATATTTTCTCCAGCCGTGCAGAAGCTTCTTATTTTGATGAAGTCCCATTTGTTTATTCTTTCCTTTATGTCCCCTGCTCTAGGGGACATAGAGTGAAAATATTGCTGTGTGGAATATCTGAGATTTTCCTGCCTATGTTCTCCTCTAGGACTTTTATGATGTCACCACTCATATTTAAGTCTTTTATCCATCTTGAGTTTATTTTTGTGTGTGGTGTAAGTTGGTGGTCGAATTTCATTTTTCTGCATGTAGCTGTCCAGATCTCCCAACACGATTTGTTGAAGAGGCTATTTTTACTCCATTTTATGCTTCTGCCCCCTTTGTCAAATATTAATTGACTGTAGAGACATGGATTTATTTTTGGTCTCTCTATTTTGCTCCATTGATCTATATGTTCTTATGACAGTACCAGACTGTTTGGATTACAGTGTCCTCGTAATATAGTTTGATGTCAGGTATTGTGATCCCTCCTACTTTGTTTTTCTTTCTTAAAATTGCTGAGGCCATTCGGGGTTGTTTATGGTTCCATATAAATTTTTGAAATATTTGTTCTGTATCTGTGAAATATGTCATTGGTATTTTAATAGGGATTATGTTGAATCTATAAATCGCTTTGGGTAGTATAGACATTTTGATGATGTTAATTCTTCCAATCCATGAACACAGTGTATACTTCCATTTATTTCTGTCTTCCTTAATTTCTTTCTTCAGTGTTATGTAGTTTTCTGAATACAGGACTTTTCCCTCCTTGATTAGGTTTATTCCTGGGTACTTTATTTTTCTTGTTGCTATAGTAAATGGGATTTTCCCCCTAATTTCTCTTTCTGATATTTCATTGTTAATGTACAAAAATGCCTTAAATTTCTGAATATTGACTTTATATCCTGCTTCTGGAAGCTGAGAAGTCCTTACCAGTCCCCCTGGGGGGTTCGTTGTTGGTCACGGAGAAAATCCTAACGGGATGGAGACAGCAGTGATTTTGTGAGCGTGCAGCCTGCAGACACGGGGACTACGTGGTGTCACCTGTGCACGTGGTCCTGACCACGTTCCAGCCCCTTCTCCCTTTGCCCCAAGCCCTGCTGTACTTTTTTTTATAGTGTTGGCGTTCGCAGCATGTCTCTCAGTTTCTCTGAAGCTCAGATCCAAGAGGTTCTTGTTCTCTGTATATTGTCAACCCCTGGCCTGTGGTACGTGCAGTATCTGCTTGGTAGTAGACATCGGTTAGGAGAATAATCAAGTGTTTAGAGTAGGGAGTGTTATCTCCACACCACAAGAAGCTGAGGCCGGGGCGGGCCGAGCGGCCTTGAGGAAGCCCACAGCTGAACCGTGACCGGTGATCGAGGTCTATGGCAGAGGTCACTGGGAAGGAAGTGGCGTTGCCAGACAAGCTGCTCCCGACCACTCTTTCATTTTTCTCAAGACAGATCCTGGAGGGACTTCCATGAGGAGACGCAGAGACCTAGGGGGACCTCCATGAGGAGATGATAGGCACTTGGGGGACTCTGTGAGGATAAAAGAGCACATGGGGACCCGGTCCTTGCTCTTGGGGGCCACTCCAGGTTCCCAGGCCCAGTCAGGGTCTTGCTGCAGCCTTGCGGGTTAGGCGGTGTTATCGTCCGTCACCCTTTATAGATGTGGAAACTGAGGGGGAGCCGCCCAGTGAAGTCAGGTCACTTGCACACAATTAATGGGTGAGCTGGACTTGAACCAAGGGGTCTAAGTGGGTGACTTCCTCCGCCAGTCACTGTGGAACAGGAGCCCTATACAGAGACCTCACCCCTTCCCTACGAGGTCGTCTGGTCCAGCGCCCTGGAAACTGAAGCCGGCGGAGGTCTCACTGGGGCCCACAGACAGCCTCGGGGAGGTCTGGCGTCCCTGTGTAAGGCTGCGGGTGGACATGCATCTCTTCCTGCAGCTTCGGCTCATGAATCCTATCGCCCTATTGCAAACCCTCCATCTTAATATGGACCCTGGACCTGAAGCCTGGGCCCCCAACCGTGGTGGGAAGGGAGGGCCAGTGAGGGCTAGGCTTCCCCGGAGAGTGTGAGGGGGAGGCCGCTGTCCGAAGTGAAGCCGGAAGCAGCACCCACCAGCAGCTTTTCAGCAACAGGATCGATGGGCCTCAAAAACGTAATGAAAAAAGAAAGCGCTCGTTGGCTCTGAAAACGGAATCACCTGGGAGCTTTAGAAACCCGCTGGGCCTGACCCCTTACTCACTCAGCCTGTGTCTCTGGGAGGCCTGGGTGTCAGTGATCAGTTGTCAAAGTTCCCCAGGTGATGTTAATGGGACATTAGCATGGGATCAGAATCACCTGGAAGGCGTGACATGTCTGGCTGTCTTTCCCCCCCCAGAGTTTGGTGGGCCTGGGTCCAGCCCGAGAATCTGCATTTCAGTAAATTCCCAGGTGGCGCCGGTGCTGCCGGGAGAACCACGGCGTGGGTGGCAACAGGCATCCCTGCTTTTTGGGAGCTGTCCAGGGGCCCTCTGTGCCAGTTCATGTATCAGACCACATGCCTATGGGGTGGATATTGTCATTGTCCCTGTTTCACAGAAGGGGACACTAAGGCACGTTGAAGTTAAGTCACTTGTTCAAGCTTTCACTGCTATTAACCGTCAGCCTGGCTCTCCAACCCTTCACTGTACCCTTCTCTTGTAGCTCAGAGGGAAGTAATTTTTATCCCCATTTTTCAGATGGGGAAAGCAGGGCTCAGAGAGGTCAGGGGGTCTGTCCAGGGTCACAGGGCCAGGACCTGAGCCCAGACCTGCTTGACTCCCAGCCACACTGTGAAGGGCCCTCTCCCGTGAGAGGGGTTCCGTCACTTCCTCCTCCCACCCTCCCTGCTGCCCCATCTCACAGGTAACTCTTAACCTCTGACCTCTAAGAGGCCAGCCCTGTGGGGCCTCTGACAGCTGATGAGCCTCAGTGCCTGCTTGGTGACCAGGAGGGGAGTGCGGGTCCAGGAGAGGCGCCCCAGGTGGCAGGATAGAGAGCAGCACCCTGTCTGTGCTGCAGTTTTGTTCCTGCCTCCCTTGTTCTCACACAGAGGGAGGGGCAGCAGGGGATGGACGCATCTGGGGTTGGGGGCAAGGGCGGTCCCTGCTTGCGAAGGACATGGGGCTGATCCTTGGGAGCTGGTGGGAGGGACGCCCAGATCTCCTCATTCTGCACATCTGAGCTGTTCGCGGCGGGGAAAAGGCAGCGCTCGACGTCGGTGGTGTCAGGAGCAGCAGCAGGCCTCCTCCGAATGACACCCAGCGTCCCCCCACTGCTGGTTACCAGCCCCCAGCGCTGGCCGTCCAGCCGCCACCTGAGGGACAGGGCGCCTTCATTCATAATGCGCCTTCCTGCCACGCACCTCCCTGCTCTCCTGTGTGAGTGAGCCGGTGTGCACACGGGTGCGAGAACCACTGAGTGGGTGGAGATGTGGTGGGATTGGAGCTGGAGCCCGCTTTCCTGGGGGTCGGCTTCACCCGCTCTCTGTCTGGCGGGGAGCAGTGGAGAAGAATCATCCAGATGTGCGCTTGGGAATCAGACACTCCTGGCAGGGGTCCTAGCTCAGCCTCTTCCTCAGTGTCACAACTTCAGGCGAGTGACTTACCCTTGCCACACCTCTGTCTGCATCTGTAGAATGGGTGCAAGGACGCAGTAACATCCCTTTCACAGGTCATTGTGAGAACCAAGTGAGGGGCTCGGAGAAGCTCTTAGCACACGTGACAGACACACTGTGGCACTCAGCCACGTTGGGGTGTCATTCCCCTTAGCAGGTGGGCAAGGCTGCGCTCCCTGGTGAGGTTAGGGTGATGAAGTGAGCAGAGCCTGTCCCCTTAGGAAGTATGGCATGAAGAGAACCATACGGGACCACCACACTTCCAGAAGAGGGGACACCTGACTGAGGTCTATGGCCCAACCTCTTCTTCCCAGACTTGCACTGATCAGCCAACAGCACAGGTATGGGTCTCCCCACCACAAGGACAAGGAGTCAGGAGGGGGCTTGCGTGTCCCCACAGCCCCTGTTAGCTCTGGAGATAGCTAAGTAGGGGGGGTGGTCAGATCTCCAGCTCACCTGCTGTGTGGCCTTGGACAAATCACCTCACCTCTCTGAGTCCATGTGCGGTTGTGAAATAACAACATCTGGCACTTCATGTTCTGTGGGTGCTCGGCAAATGTCAGCTGGCATCCTTCAGACATGGTGACCATAGTTCCTGACCGCGGGACCCAGGAGGGTTGTCCAGGTGTCCTGAACTGAGAAGGCAGCCGACACAGGGGTGTTTTAGAGATAAATATTTCATTTGAAACAACATTCCTTATTCTGAGATTAGACTTTTTTTTTCCCCGATGTGAAAAAGACTCCCCTTTATTCATAATTGCCAAACTCTGGAAGCAACAAAGATGTCCTTCAGTAGGAGAACGATGAACAAATTGTGGTACGAGTCCACACACAGACATGGAGGAACCTTTAATGCATGGTACTGAGTGACAAAGCCAGTCTGAAAAGGCTGCATGCTGTGTGATCCCAACTCTGTGACATTCAGGAAAAGACAACACTTTGGGGACAGTGGAAAGGTCAGCAGTTACCGGGGGCTGGGGGGGGAAGGGACAAATAGGTGCAGCAGAGAGTTGTTTTAGGGCAGTGAAACTATGACGCCACAACGTGGACGCATGTTGTTACACCTTTGTCCAAACCTATAAAATGTACATCAAGAGTGAGCCCTCACGTAGACGATGGAGTCCAGTTCGTGATGTAAATATCGGCTCATCGGTTGTAACAAGACCGCACTCATACGAGGTGATAGGAAGCATGCGTCCAGTAGAGGGTGAGGGGGTACCTGAAAAATCTCTATACTTTGCATGCAGTTTTTCTCTAAACCTAAAACTGCTATAAAAAAATAGTCTGTTATTTTTAAAAAGGAAAAGCCCTTCCCACGATGAATGATGTGGAGTTTGGGATCTACCCCCAGGGTTGGAGTGTTGTGGAGGTGGGCACCCGCGGGTGGGTTGTCTTGATTTCCGCCTCTGTGAAGCTGAACACACCGCCTGTGCCCAAATGCCCTCTCACCTGGTGGCAGGAAGGTGACTGTGCGGGTCGTATTTGCCCCTCCCCGTTGGGGTCTGCTTGACTCTCAAGCCCTCCCTGACCCTGCGGTTGCTTCCTGGCTAGTCTACCTGAGGTGCATGTAGCCTCTTCAGTGGCGTCTGGCAGTCCCTTTCCTGCCTCCAGCCTGTCTGCGCCTGAGGCCCACCGTCCCCCACAGGAGGCCACTGACCTGCCACTTCTGCCCCTCTTTCTCTGTTTCCCCGCCAGCCTTTTGAGTACGTGGTCTGAGCATTCACCAGGTCATTGTCCTCCGAGAGGATCAGGACTTTGTGTCGGGGGCCAGGTCCAGATCCCCACCCCACAAAGCACAAAGCCTCTCTGAGCCTTGGTGTCTGAAGCTGGAAGAGAGGGATAATGTCACCGTTGTGAGAATTTCCTCATAAAAGTGTCTTCCCTCCCGTCCCCCTTGAAATTTTTCATCTTTAAACGATATTGTGTGCCCGTAGGTTAAGATGCCAGTTAGTGCTGAAACCAAAATAGTACTTAGAACAAAAATCAGCAGGACCCTGACCCCTCCATCGGCTGTGGCCCTGAGCTGCACTTTGAACTTTTTCAGCTGCGTCTTCAGAGACTTGCCTCCAAGTTGCTACATACGTGCTCTTACCGCTTTCTTGGTTCATAATCACTTTTCGCCATTTCCTGTTGACGTCCTACTATGGTACATGAAGATTTTCAGTGTTTTAGGATCCTCTTCCTCTTGCCTTCCCTAACCACGCCAGTATTTTGTCACAATTTGTTTGTTAACCATAGTCAGCTTTTTCATTATTGAGAGATTATGTAAGTATTGCTCACTGTTAAGCCAAGCAGTGTACTCTGATGCTATACACTTTTCATGCACAACTTGAATTAGTAGTTGTAATTCAAACTCCTCTGTGCCCATTTTTGCAGTTGAAGAGTTTTTTTAAAAAATCACCGGTTAGCTCTTTCCCCACCTTCCAAATGCTCAGGAAAATACAATGCAGCTTTTCATGTGAACAAACCCACCAGGTTCTCTACAAATAGTATATATACATATATATACACATACTTTGTATAGATTTGTATACTTTCATTTATTGCTTTCTATAAGTCATATATGCATATAGGGATATATACACATATGTAACCCCCTTCCCAGTAACCCCTCTTCTTCCTGGAAATTTCCTTCACCTTTCCTGTGTTGGATCTCCCATGTGTCTTCTTCTTTCTTGGTTTACTTCCTCATTTTTGGTGGAGTGCATCCTACAGTAGCTTCCTGAGACAGGATGCAGAGAAGTTTTGGTGGCTCAATGACTCGACTGATAAATTAGTTGTATGAAGAATTCTAGATTGATAATTATTTTGTTCAGAATTTGACGGATGGGTGGGACAATTTCCTGCTGACTTCTAGGTTTTGACGCTGCCATCGAGAAGTCTCATGCCGTTCTGACTCTCAGCCTTGCGCTTGCAGTCTGTTTTTCTTTTTCTCCAGAAGCATTTGGGACCTCGCTCATTGGATTTCTGAAATTTCACAAAGCCATGTCTTGGTACGAGCCATTTTCCTTTGTCGTGCAAGATGCCTGTGAGTCCCTTCAGCCTGGACATTCACATCCTTCCATGCTGGGACACTCCCCTGTTTTATACCTTTGGTGATTTTTTTGTTGATCTCTGGAACTCCTAACATGCGAACTTGGGACCTTGCAGACGACCATAATCTTCTCAGTACCCCTTACCGCGTTGCCTGCCTCCTTGTCCCAGTGTACCAAAAGATTTTCTTGAACTTATCTTCCAACTTATTTACCAAAATTGTGATTTTAGCCATTCATAATTTTAATTTCCAGGTCTTTCTTTTTCTGTTTTTTTTTTTAATTGCATTCGATTCTCATTTTGTGGATGTATTATTTGATTTGAAGATGTAATTTCTGGGTTCTCTGATGTCTTCTTCCACACTTTGCATTTTTCAAGACCACCCCACCCCAATTCTTTTCCCACTTATTTGTATGTTTTGGTCTCTGTTTTCCCTGTTGGAGGCTTTCTCCAAATGTCTGATGATCCTTGCCTGTTCATTTATTAGAGTTAGGTACCAAAGAGCTGATGGGAAGTTCTGCGTGTGGAGCCTTCGCCGCTGGCCCAGTTCAGTCTCTTCATAGGAACTCTCCTCTCCCACCCAGGCGTGGTGATTGCAGCTGGGCGGGCCGGGAAGCAGGCAGGTCTCTGTTCGGACTGAGGACGGCCTTCCACTTGTCCTGTGTCTGGGCCGTGCCTCCCCCCACCCTCCTCTCTGCCTGGCGGCCCCTGGCCATGACCGTCTGGTTCTACAATAGTTCCCAAAAAACTTTTCTTCCAGTGTCCTGTAGGAGGGGAGGAGGCTCTCTTTTAAAATATATTGTTTCTATGTTCTTGGCAATACGACTTTCATCCTTTCTCTTGGTTTGTCCACCTGACTTCTACCTCTTACTTCTATAACTTGCCTCACCTGACTAGAGACTGAGAATCCTGTAATAGTTTTCTAGGGCTGCTGTAGCAGGAGACCGCAGACTGCGGGGCTTAACCAACAGACACCTGCTGTCTCACAGCTCCGGAGGTGGGAACGCCAAGGTCAAGGTGCCAGCAGAGCTGGGCCCTTCGGAGGCCGTTCTCCTTGGCTTGCCCACGGCCACGCTCTCACTGCCCCCCCACAGGGCATCACTTCCTCTTCCTCTAGGAACATCAGTCCCATTGAATTATGGCCCTCCCTAATGGTCTCTTTTTTTAATTGTAAAATACATATAACATAAAATTTATCATCTTAACCATTTTTTAAATGAATGGTTTGGTGGTATTAAATACATTCAGAATGTTGTGCAGCCATCACCCCATCTGTCTCCAGAAAGCTTCTCATCTTGTGAAACTGAAACTCCGTGCCCATTAAACAATAACTCCGCGCCCCGCTCCCCTAACCCCTGGCACCACCTTCCTACTCCCTGTACTGCTCTGAGTAACTCACATAAGTGGCATCATACAGAAATTGTCTGTTTGTATTTGGCTTATTTTTCTTCGTATAGTATCCTCAAGATTAATTTGTGTTATAGTGCGTGACAGAATTTCCTTCCTTTTTAAGGCTGAGATATAGTCAGTTGGATGGATGGATACATTTGCTTTATCCATTTATCCTTCCGGGGACACTTGGGTTGCTTGGACTTCTTGGCTGTTGTGCGTGTGCCTACACCCTGCTTTCAGTTCTTCTGGGTGTGTGCCCAGGAGCGGGATTGCTGGGTCACATGGTAATTCTGTGCTGCATTTCTTGATGAACCGCCAGACTTTCCCACAGTGTACAAGGCTTTCCATTTCTCCACATCCTCTCCAGCACCTGCTGTTTCTTGTTTTTTTTTTGTTGTTGTTTTTTTATAGTAACCACTCTAGTGGGTATACAGTGGTACTCAGTGCAGGTTTGATTTGCATTTCCCTCGTGATCAGTGATGTTGAGCATCTTTTCATGTACTCATGCCTAACGGCCTCATTTTATCTTAATTATCTCCGTATATACCGTGTCTCCAAATACAAGTACATTCTAAGGTACCAGGAGTTACGACTCCAACATACGGATTTGAGGGGAACATAGTTTATCCATAACAAACTCCTCTAGCTATAGCTCTTCAGAGCCCAGCTAAAATAGGTTTTTAAAAGTGATACTTTCTGGTGCTGGTGAAGATGTGGGGAAAATAGCCTTTTTGGAGGGCTGTTTATCAGAAACCTTAAAAAAAAAAAATCTTCCCTTTTACCAAGCAGTTACATTCTAGGAATTTATCCCAAGGATATAACTTTAACTTAACATTATGTCCAAAGATTAGCTATCGAAGATAAGAACTGAAGTGCCCTGCAGGACCGGGTTGGCTGGTAATTTATAGGACCGTGCAACACTCATGTGTTGGACAGGTCACGACCATTATTAATGACATAGAAAAGGTGGAGATGGCTCAGGACACAGTGTAAACTAAGGAAGGTTCCAGAACATTGTACACCCACCTGTGCAGCTGCCCTGGCTCTGCTGCCCATAAGCTGGGTGACCTTGAACTAGTCGTTTCGCCTCCTGATCTTCCTTTTCCACCTCTCTAACACCCAGGGTTTCCCTAATGGGGAGAGCTACCTGGGGACTGTGACAATGACAGGTCACTGGTCATCGCTGACCGTCCTGGTTCAGTAGGTCTGAGTAGGGGCTTGGGAATGTGTATTTTTCTTCCCCTCTCTCTTCTTTAAGAAACGCAAACACAACAGGTGACTTTCATCTTATCTTCGGGAACATTTGGGAAGCAGTAACTTCCTCACTGTCATTTCAGAGGCCTGCCCGGCTTGGAGATGCTGGAGTTGACCCTTGTGCTGTGAAATGGCTGTGGTGGTCTTTTTAACTCTGGACGAAGTACACTCTGCAATTTGTGTCCACCAGCTCTGGGTAAACCACTTCCTGGTGGAACTGCGAAGCAAAAGAAATAACAGAGTATTGTTTGGTGCACCCTCACAATGGTCAGATGGCCCCTCTGACCACCGTCTGGTCGGGACAGATGAGACGGGAAGGTGGAGGCAAAGGATGTTTGGTCCGACTGTGGAAAAAAAAGGGGCCTGGAACTTTGTAAATGCCATTCGTTACCCACAGGGAGATGCCCTTCATCATGGGGTTCTCACGGCCAAGTCTAACACGCACCTAGAGCCTGGTGCTGTGAGAGGTCCAGAGGCCATTTCACCTGACCAGGCGTCTCCAAGTTGATGCTGTCCCAGCTGTGGAGGTGGGCACATAGTGAGACTGCATCTTGCACGAGGCTGGTCCTCTGGGCCTGTGATGAAGGCTTCAGAACGTCCGCTGATGGCTGCGGACTGCAGAGGAGGAAAATAAGAGTGTGTGTGAGATGTACGGGGCCCTGGAGAGATGCAGGTAACTTGGCAAGAGCTGACAATTCACAGTACCCAAGGCGCCAGGGCCTGGGGCTGAGGCCGGATCTTAGCTGGCTGAGCAGCGTGGGCCAAACTGGCCAGGCCGTGCTCCAGCCGGGGCTCTGGTTGTCAGATTCGGACCCAGATGTTTCCTGAACCAGACTACATCGGTGCCCACACAAGCCAGGAGCTGTGCCAGGTGCTGGAGTGAAATTCGGAGCACAGTCCCCAGAGTACAGCGTCAGCCTCACCTGGTAGCTTGTTAGGAATGCAGATGCTTGGGGGCACCCACCCTGTGGGGCCAGAGACTTGGATTTTAACACACCCGGTTGGGGTGACGATACTGTTCGATTGTGAGGCCCACTGGTGGTTTCATCTCGTCTGCTCTTCCCCGCTGTCTAGATCATTCAAGTTTGCATTTGACAGGCGAGGTTTAGGGAGGTTTGTTTCCTCGCCTGAGCCCACTCAGATCTCCTGTCCAGGTGTGAGTGACGGGAACCTCCACCCCCACCCTCCTCAATGAGACGGAGAGAGAGAGAAGTAACATGAGAGAGGAGGCGCAGCGAGGCTGGGCACAGATGCCCGGAGCCTCCCTTTGGGCGGAGCCGTCTCCTCGCCCAGCTGGCTGGCACTCTCCTCTTGCTCTTTACCGCCCTCGCAGTGAGCTGTGAGGCCGAGCTGCCCGGGGCAGTCACAGCAAGGCTGATCCGGAGAGTATTTCCGTATGTCGAAATCCGTTTTCCTTACTGACATCCGTTATGAAATCAGAGGTGTGTTCCCACTGGGGGCAAAAATGCAAATGCAAGACTGCACACTCTGGGTAAGGTAGGCTTAGCCACCCTGTCACGCCCAGTGCTTAGTGCGTGCGTGACAGAATGTGAACCTAGCGTGGGGGTACAGCTACCACCTCCATCATACAGGCGAATAAACCAAATTCGGAGGAGTGAAGTGGGGATCCTCAGGTCGGGGGCTTTGCTTTCGCAGAGCTCCAGCACCTTTGGGTGGGCCACCCCAGCAAGAGTTGATTAGCTCTTCTTTCGTCTCGTTTTGAGAATTTGAAATTATATATGCATAATTTTTTTACTGCGCTTTCATTTCTCTGCTACCAATCATTATATCTTTAAAAACTTGATATGAAATCTACATAATGTAAAACTAACCATTTTAAAGTGAACAGCTCAGTGGTGTCAAACACATTCACAATGTTGCGAAAATACCACCCCTGTCTAGTCCCAAACCATGTTCCCCACCCCAAAAGGAAACCCGTCCCCATTCTCCGCACCCCCACACCAACCACCGCCAGCCTGCTTTTTGTCTCTGTGGGTTTCCGCGTTCAAGACATGAAATGACGTAAAGTCCTTCCTCCTCACGGCTCACCCTTGCCTGGGCCCAGGGCATGCCCTGCACGCACATTTTGACCCTTCCCAGTGTTAGCTAATTCGTCAAGGGGTCTCCAGAGTCACAGAATTCAGGAATAAGTTGCTGACTGATTGCCCTCATTTCACTGATATGAAAACTGAGGCTTTTAGAAGCTGCGGTTTGTCCGGGTCACTCAGCCCCTCAAGGACATGGTTGGGTGGCTCGTGGAAGGCCAGGGTGACATGGCATGAGAACTCAGGAAGAGTACGAGGGACAGCCCGCAGCCCGGATCTGGAGCCATTGCCCCGCCCACCCTGTCACTCAGAACAAGCTGATGTTTGCCTTGGGCTTTTTGTTAGCCACCGTCTTGCGTTCCCGCTTGGGGAGCAGCAGTGGTGATGTCCAGCCTGTGGCGTGGACTGAGACGTGAGGTGCTGTTAACTCCTTAAGGCTTTGATGATGGTGATTAATAATCGTTAACTGACTGTTAATGACCAACCAGCACTTAACATTGATTAACTCGTTTTGTCTGCACAGCCACCTTCCCCATTTGATAGATGAGGAAACTGAGGCACAGAGAAGCTAAAGCACTTTCCTAAGGTCACAGATCCCAGAAAGTGTGGAGTTGGGGTTCATACCCTACCCCTCACTCCTCCACGTGCCCCTGCACCTCACAGCCTCCACCAGGCCATGCGTGAAGCTCCTGTGAGCATCTTCACTTCTTTTTTGTGGAAAAATACATATAACATGAAATTTACGATTTTCACAATTTTTTTCCTTATGCTATAGACAAGCGCCCTGACTGGGAATCAAACCAGCGACCCTTTGGTTCGCAGGCCAGCGCTCAATCCACTGAACTATACCAGGCAGGGCCCATTTTCACCATTTTTAAGTGTACCGTTCAGTGGCCTTAAGTATATTCACAGTGTTCTGCAACCATCCCTGCCATTCCATCTCCAGAACATTCCCATCTTCCCAGCTGAAACTCTGCCCCCACTAAACACCTCCTCTCCACCCCCTCCCCCGGCTCCTGGTACCGACCCTTCTACTCTCTGTCTCTGTGAATTTGACTCCTCTAGGGGCCTCATGTAAATAGAGTCACACAGTATTTGTCATTTTGTGACTGGCGTATTCACTGAGCACAGCGTCGTCAAGGTTCACCCATGTTGCAGGATGTGTCGGAAATTCCTTCCTTTTTAAGGCTGAATAATACTCCACTGTATGGAGAGACCCCATTTTGTTTCTCCGTTATGCCTTCGCTCTTCAACCTTCACTCCATCCTTATCTGTAAGCCCAGCCTCCTTTGAGGGAAGCAGAGGTGCTGGGGGCAGGCTAGTTAGTCTCCTTCCTTTGCAGGGGTCCCCAATTTGGGATGGGACTGCCAGCACCCCTGCCTCAGCAAAGCCCTCAGTGCCATCTTGGCAGGCCCCAGCTGGGTGGCCACATTCAGCAAAAATCCTGCGATGCCTAGTTACATCGAAGTTCGGATCACCAGTCCAGTCTTCTCTAGTGTATGTTCCATGCAGTGTCTCCTAAAAATTATTTGTTGTTTATGTGAAACTCAGAATTAACTGGGTGTCCTGTGTTTTGTCTGGCTGCCCCGTCCCCAGCTCACAAGCTGAAGGGGCAGTAAGCCAAGGGTGAGCTTCGGAGAGGTGAGAGTCCTTACAATGGCAGCCTGCCGCCAGCTGGAGGGGGCAGTAGGAAGGCCACTGTCTGCGCAGCAGTCTTGCCTCGTTAAACGGCCAGCTTCCCACAAGCCACCTCATGCCCAGATAGGGGAGAGACCACCGGGCTGGGGAGCCTGGTGCCAGGACCTTTCTTCTAACCCCAGACTGGGGCAAGACTTGGAGTCTCTGCCCAGCATGGGCCGCGCTGGGATGCTGAGCAGCCCGGAATTGGCCACGGCCTTTGCCTACCGACTGTCTTCTCCTGGCAGCCAGGCTGGCTGATTCTGGGGTGGTGGTGCAGGCAGGGGCACGCTGGGACATGCAGGTGCTAGGCCCCCTTGGGGAGAAGGCACCCACTGCCCAGCACCCAGCATGGGCCACCACTGGCGGAAGCAGGAAAACCCTTATTCGCGGCAGGGGTGGGAGGAGGGAAGCGGGTGCTCAGCATTTCCCCCAAGTCAGGGGTAGCTTCCAGCGTTGTTGGCAGTGGGCCTACTCCTTACCTTAGCTGCTTCACCCTGCACTCCCATCCCCAGCTTTCGGGGTCCGGAAGTCTGACCCCCTCACCTCAGGGTGGGGTGAATTCCATTCAGCTCCCCATGCCATCAGGCTGAGGCAGGTGTCCAGCTGAGAGCACCTCCTCTTGGCTCCTCCCTGCCCCTGCTCCCTCCTGTGCGGCCTCCCCCAACGAATCGTGTTCACAAGGGAACGCCTAGGAAGCACCTGGGTCATGCATCGCTTTTTAAATGGAGAGACTGCACCCTGACTGGTGTAGCTCAATGGGTTGGGTGTCATCCCACAAACTGAAAGGTCGCCAGTTTGATTCTTGGTCAGGCACAGGCCTGGGTTGTGGGCCAGGTCCCTGGTTGGGGGCATGCGAGAGTCAACTGATTGATGTTTTTCTCACACATCGATGTTTCTCGCCCTCTTGTTCTCCCTCCCTTCCTCTCTCTCCAAAAATAAGTAAACAAATAAAATCTTTCTAAAAAGTGGACAGGCTGCTTTCTGCTGGAGCAGAGGGCTCGCAGACCTTTGTCTGGGGCTCCTGGCCAACTCTGGGCTGTTGGCACACCCTCCTCTGAGGGCTGGGCTCACGTTGCGCAGAGAATGAGGTGTCTAGAACGCAAGGCCCATTCCCCCTGGGGAGCATGTGTCCGGATGAGCAGGGAAAATGCACTCGGCAAATGTGGAAGAACCCAGGCGCTCTCCTGAGTCCACCCATGGAGTATTGGACACAGGCCCCAAGGCCGTGGGTGCCCAGTTGGGAACATTGTGGGCCGGAGTGTTCCGCCGAGCTGTATTGAGAAGCAGGCGCAAGCTGAGCTGGGTTGGGTGTGATTCGAATGGTAGGGTGGGGGTTTGGGGTAAGAAGAGGCTGTGTGGACGAGATCGCAGAGATAGAAAAGCCTGTGAGTAGCCAGGAGCAGTTCCGACTTGGGGGCGATGGCAGTGTGGAGTGGTGACAAATTCATGACAGATCATTTGAGACCATGTGTTGGGAGTCCACACTTAGTTTGGATTTTACCTCCAGGGCAGGACATGTAAATAAAGGAGATGGCCTGGGTGGGAGACAGGAGGGAGTGGTGGGGAGTGGGGCAAACTGGATAGAACATGCCCACCTGCAGGAGGCAACTACTACTGCACTGCAATCCATTTTGCTACCTGAAAATAAAGACCCGGGGTTGCCAGATCTTGTACTTTTTAGGAGAAGCAAGAAAATTGAACTTTTATGTGAAATCTCTTGATTTGAAATGTTGGCAGTTAATTTCAGTGTTTTAATAAAAATGCTGTGTGGGACAAATAAAACGTGTGTATTGGCAAGTTTTAGCCTTTGGTTTGCAGCCTCTGCTACAGTGGGTTGGAAGAGCGATGAGACAGACCCCACCCCCATTCTCAACCCAAAGCCCTTACCAGGTGAAGTGCCCCCTCATTGGTACCTTGCTGAGGCCTGGTAATAATTCTCATAACAAGTAGGACAGATACAGATTGAGGTTTACCTCACGTGTGATACCATGCTGAGGGTCATTTAGTTCTCACAGCAACCTAGGGCATGAGGAATTTTAGACTCCTTCTATTATAGATGAAGAAACCGAGGGTCAGAGGGGTCCAGGAACTTGCCTAAAATCACACAGCAAATAAGTAGAACAAGAATATGAGCCCAGTTTTGCTGATTTTTTTCTTTTTCTTTTATTATGGTAAGATATAGATAACAAAATATGCCATTTCAATCACTTTTTTAAAGTATATTTTATTGATTATGCTATTACAGTTGTCCCAGTTTTCCCCCTTTGCCCCCCCCTTCTGGTACCCCTCTTCCCTACAGCAGTCGCCCCACTTAGTTCATGTCCATGGGTCATGCATGTAAGTTCTTTGGCTTCTCCATTTTTTATACTGTCTGCTTTGTTCCTACCAATTATACTTCTTATTCCCTGCACCATGTCCCCCATTCTCTCCCTTCCCCCTCCCAGCTAATAGCCCTCCAAATGACCTCCATACCTATGATTCTGTTCCTGTTCTGGTTGTTGGCTTAGTTAGTTTGTTTTTAGATTCAGTTGTTGATAGATGTGAATTTGTTGCCTTTTTAATGTTCATGGATTTGATTTTCCTCCTTAAATAAGTCCCTTTAACATTTCATGTAATAATGACTTGGTGATGATGAACTCCTTTAGCTTTACCTTGTCTGGGAAGCACTTTATCTGCCCTTCCATTCTAAAGGAAAGCTTTGCTGGAGAGAGTAATCTAGGTTGTAGGTCTTTGCTTTTCATCACTTTGAATACTTCTTTACAACCCCTTCTTGCCTGCAAAGTTTCTTTTGAGAAATCAGCTGACGGTCTTATGGGAACTCCTCTGTAGGTAGCTTTCTGCTTTTCTCTTGCTGCTTTGAAGATTCTCTCTTTACCCTTAACCTTTGGCATTTTAATTATGATGTGTCATGGTGTGGTTCTCTTTGGGTCCAACTTGTTTGGGACTCTGCTTCCTGAATTTGTATGTCTATTTCCTTCGCCAAATTAGGGAAGTTTTCTTTCATTTTTTTCAAAAGTTTTCAGTTTCTTGCTCTTCCTCTTTGCCTCTGGCATCCCTATGATTCGGATGTTGGCACATTTGGAGATGGCCCAGAGTCTTCTTATACTGTCCTTTCCTTTTGAATTCTGTTTCTTCTTTCTATTCTGGTTGAATGTTTATTTCTTCCTTATGTTCCAACTTGTTGACTTGAATCCCAGCTTTCTTCCCTTCACTATTGGTTCCCTGTATATGTTTCTTTATTTCACTTAGTGTAACCTTCATTTCTTCCCTTATATTGTTGCTGTACTCAGTGAGTTCCTGGAGCACCCTGATCACCAGTGTTTTGAACTTCGCATCTAATTGGTTGACTATCTCCATTTAGTTCTTTTTCTGGGGTTTTGTTCTGTTCTTTCATTTGGGCCATATTTCTTTGCCTCCTCAATTTGGCAGCCTCCCTGTATTTGTTTCTGTGTATTAGGCAGAGCTGCTTTGACTCCCTGTCTTAGTAGTGTGGCCTATGTAGAAGAGGCACCTGAAAATTGTGTGGAGCAGAGCCTTAGGTATTCATCAGGTTGGGGCAACCTACTTCACTACTTTGTGGCTCTGTGTGGAGGTCAGGGATCAGAGAGGGGACCATGCTGCTGCCTGGGATCTGGAGTTTTGCCTGGCACTCGCCCCATTTCCAGTTATTTCACCCACTTCCTGTATGTGATTGGCACCCTTCCAGCTGCTGCCCTAGGGTTTGTGTATATTCTAAGACCATGTGGGCCCTTTAAGCAGTGAAAATCCTGCAGTTTCTTCTGCCACCCCGGCCCCCACTGGTTTATACAGCCAGAGGTAATGGGGATTTATTTTCCCCATTAGGGCGCTAGAACCCTAGGCTGTGCAGTCTGGCCTGGGGCTGGGATTGCTTGCTCTCAAGACATCCCTCCCGATTTTTATTCACCACACGTGAATGTGGGACCGTCCATGCCACTGCATCCTCTCTGCTGCATCTCTGCAACTCTGCCCCTCCTACCCTTCTGGATGAATGTAGCTCCTTTAAACCCTTGGTTGTCGGATTTCCATACAGCTTGATTTTCTGACGGTTCTGGGTGTTATTTGTTTTTGAGATTTGGTTATAATTCTTTTTATGTTTGCATGAGGAGGTGAAGCATGTCTACCGATGCCTCCATCTTGACCAGAAGTCTCCCATTTTAATCATTTTTAAGAGCATAGTTCAGAGGCATTAACTGTACTCACTGTTACGCAACGATCGCCTATGTTTTCAAAACGTTCCCGTCCCCTCAAACAAAAACTCTGTTTCCGTTAAACAACTCCCCATTTCTCCCTCCCCAGCCCCTGGCAATTACCAGTCCATTCTTTATGAATTTAATTATTCTAAATACCTCATATAAAGGTAATCATATAGTTTTTGCCCGTTTGTTTCACTCAGCATAATGTCCACAAGGTTCATCCATGTGTAGCATGTGCCAGGTTTTTCGTTTTTGTTTTTTTTTTTTTCATTTTTAGGGCTGAATACTATTCCACGCTATGGTAGACCCTGCTTTGTTAATTCATTCATGAGCCAGGGGACCCTAGGGTGGCTTCTCCTTGTTGGCTCTTTGAACAGTGCTGCTGCTATGAGTGTGACAAATGTCTCTTCAAGCCCCTGCTTTTGATTCTTTGGGGCATATCATGTCTGCCAATTTCAGTGCCTTCAGGTCTCCAAGCACTGAGGCGCCCATGCAGTTAAAGGTGTCCCCAACAAGTGCCCTTCCAGACTCCGCTTGGATACCTCTGGCCGTGGGGAAGTTACTGCTTCCAAAGCAGCCTCTTCAGTACTCAGCTTGTAGCCCAGATCTGTGTCCCTACAGCTGCCGCACACCCAGAATGTGGTGCTCCTTTCTCCCCCCAGTCGTTGCTGGCGCGCCTTCTGCCCATGTACAGGGCGTGCTCTCCAGTTTACTCTTGACTTTGTGCTCCTGTCTGTACGTCACAGACTATGAGGCCTCCCTTCCCCCTCCCCCACTTCTAAGGGAGAGAACAAAATGCAACTGTGGGAAGCAGGATGGAAGTGTCTTTAAAAACAACCATCAGTGATATAAATTGTAAAAACACACTACGGTCTGGCAGCCTCACCGTTGGCCTCACCAAATTGTCCGGAGACCGAGAAGACTGTGGAGGCTGCGTCCACCGTGTAAGGTGCCCCTCCTCCATCACTGCCTTGGGAGCTCACCCTGCCTCCTTTGTCTCCACAGGGACCTACCAGGGCCAGTGGGTCGGCGGCATGCGCCAAGGCTATGGTGTGCGGCAGAGTGTCCCCTATGGCATGGCGGCGGTCATCCGTTCGCCCCTGAGGACGTCCATCAACTCTCTGCGCAGTGAGCACACCAATGGCGCCGCGCTGCACCCCGACGCCTCCCCGGCGGTGGCCGGCTCCCCGGCTGTGTCCCGAGGCGGCTTCGTGCTTGTGGCCCACAGTGACTCCGAGATCCTCAAGAGCAAGAAGAAGGGGCTGTTCCGGCGCTCGCTGCTGAGCGGGCTGAAGCTGCGCAAGTCGGAGTCCAAGAGCAGCCTGGCCAGCCAGCGCAGCAAGCAGAGCTCGTTCCGCAGCGAGGCCGGCATGAGCACGGTCAGCTCCACGGCCAGCGACATCCACTCCACCATCAGCCTGGGCGAGGGCGAGGCCGAGCTGTCGGTCATCGAGGATGACATCGACGCCACCACCACTGAGACCTACGTGGGCGAGTGGAAGAACGACAAGCGGGCGGGTTTTGGCGTGAGCCAGCGCTCCGACGGGCTCAAGTACGAGGGCGAGTGGGCCAGCAACCGGAGGCACGGCTACGGCTGCATGACCTTCCCCGACGGCACCAAGGAGGAGGGCAAGTACAAGCAGAACATCCTCGTGAGCGGCAAGCGCAAGAACCTCATCCCGCTGCGCGCCAGCAAGATCCGCGAGAAGGTGGATCGGGCCGTGGAGGCGGCGGAGCGGGCTGCCACCATTGCCAAGCAGAAGGCAGAGATTGCGGCCTCCAGGTAGGAGGGTGCGGAGGGGGCATGCGGCGGCGGCAGGGTGGTTCTGAGTCGCCAGCTGGGCCTGATCTAGTCCATATGCTGCCTGGTTAAAGGCCTACGCTGGCGTTTCTCAAACTGGGCCCCTGGGAACCCTGGGGTTCCTCAGAGGTTCCCAGAGGTAAGGCAGCATGTTTTGGGTCTTACAGCCCCTCCTCAGAGCAGTATCTCTTTATCTGTTTATATTCTGGCGTTTAATGTAAAATCTAGATGAGTAAAGAAGTGGGCCATTCTGCTGGTAAGATGCATGGGACAGTGCCGGCTCAGAGAAAGGTGCAGTGCCTCTGTGGCCGCATGCCCAGCTGGGCATGGAGTGCCCAGCATTGCTGGGATGTGGAAGGAGGATGGAAGCTGCCCTGGCCACCTGGCCTCCAGCCCAGATTGTCCCTGGGCCCTGGGAGACAGCTAAACAGATAGATTGGCTGTAGGCGCCAGGCAAGCCTTGGTGCAGTGGGCCAGCAGCTGTTCTGAATGGGATGCAGGACATACTGAGTCTGGGGTCAGCAGGGCCTCTGGACCCTAAGTAGCGAGTCCAGACTTGGTTGGTGTGGGTGGGCACCATGTTGGATTTTGATGTATCTTTGGTGTTGGTCCCAGGGTAGGGATTTCAGAGCTGGAAGAGAGGGGGTGCCCAGGGACTGTCTCCCTGGGAGCTGCAGAGATTAGCTTGTAAGCCTGGATCTGGTCCAGGTGAGGCCATGGGAGGCTGTAGATGGCAGGAATGAGGCAGGCGCCTGCCACAGGCTGAAGGAAGTCGTTCTGTTGAAATCCAAGGGCTCTGTGGCTGCCATACTCCTGGTTTCTAAAGGAGCAATTCCTGACTGAGTTAACCAGGAGCTGCCACCATCTGTTTGCTTTTCCAGGTCAGAGTGGGGCCCTCGAGGTCTGCCCTGAGAGTCCTGGTGCTTGGGACAAGGGTCTGGGGACTGCTTTAGGTTCCTCAGGGCGCCCAGGCGGGAGACAGATGTCTTCCTGGTTGACCCTGCATTCCCAGCCACGGGTGGGCCTGGGGTCATTCCAGGGAAGCGCCCACTCGCTTACGCTCAGGCCTTCCCAGCCTCCTCACTTAATTAAAACCGTAGCCTGTTTGGTTCTGGTTTTCAATGACCTTTGCTCCATAGCGAAAGGACAAAAATGGTGGCTACAGTTTGTTGGCAGAATACCTGCCACTCACAGCATCTGAGGCTTTTTAGAGGGAGACGAAATCCATTCCAAGTGGCTGAAAGAAAAATGGCATCACTGCCTGAACACTGAGGTCAGAATTGCTCTGTTCACCCCCCCCCCACTCCCCCAGAAATGTTCAGGCAATAGAAACAAACAGGAGCTGCAATTATGGCTACTCACCTGGTGTTTTAAGATCAGGTGAGGTTCACAGTTATTTTTTTCCAATATAAATGTAATACTTGCCCCATATAGAAAAATTGGAAACTAGAATGTAAAAAGAGAAAAGTGACATGAGGTCTGGTCTGATATGTCGCCAGAGACTCGTATTGGCATTTTGCCATATTTCTTTACTTTCAGTGGGGTTTTTTTTTTTTTTTTTTTTACCTTTTGTATTGTTTGTTTTGTTGATCTCAGTGGACAAGAAGGAGTTACAGGGCAGGCTGGGGCATGGCATCATCAAAGATTTGGGGGCCCTGGCCAGGTGGTTCAATTGGTTGGAGCCTCGCCCTGTACACCAGAAGGTCGCGGGTTCGATTCCTGGTCAGGGTACATACCTAGCTTGCAGATTTGGTCCCCAGTGGGAGCGTGTATGGGAGGCAGCCTATCAGCTTCTCTCTCACATCCATGTTTTTCTCTCCCTCCCTTCCTCTCTTTCTCTCTCTCTCTCTGAAATCAATAAGCATCCTCAGGTGAGGACTGAAAAAAAGGTTTGGGATGCTTGTGACAGCTCCCGTCCGGCCTGCAGGTTCATTCCCGGCCAGGGTCCCAGGAGGCTGAAGCACAGAGTTCAGTGGGCGCGGAACTGGTTTGATTTTCGAGTCCGACGCCCAGGCAGATTTGTTAGGACTGAGGAATTTTCTGACAAACCCCGCAGAAATTGGGGGTGCTTGTCCCCTGAGGGAACCGAGGTGGTGGTGTGGGCAGAACTCAGAGTCAGCACACCCAGGACCACCACTCGGGCAGGTTTTCAGGGTTTCTGAGCCCTAGCTTCTGCATCTGTACAACAGGAGTAATGGCGCCTGCCTTCCCTGAAGTCCTGGGGCCTGAGGACAGCTTCCTTCTGGGCCTGGGGCCTCCCCACTCCTCCGGGCAGGGGGAGAGTGTGGGCATTCGTGAGGGCTGATGGATGAGCAGCATGGACAGAGAGGGCCAGGGTGCTGGGCCAGGAGGGCGGAAGGGGCACAAAGAAGTTGGGTCAGCTCGGGACCCACAGGGCATTGGCCAGCAAGCCCTGGTGCTCCCGCATCTCCTGGGGAGGCCTCGCTGGTATGTTACTTCATGGGGCGAGGGCGGAGCGAGGGAGGGAAGAGGGCGGGTCATTGTGCAGCCGAGAGCATGAAGTTCGGTTGAGGGTGTGACCAGCGCCTGGGCCGTGGTCAGGGAGGAGTAAAGTGGGTTTCGATCGCACGGGTCTGCTACCCTTGGGGCTTGGGAGCCCCATTCCTCTGTGAGAACCAGACTGGCTGACCGAAGTGTCCCACTCTGTACTCACACGCATTTACACACACTCCACACACAAGGCATGCGCGCACTCTCATACACACCTTCACACCACTCTCACGCACACACACACACACACAACTCAGACCCTCACGTACACATCCAGGCACACACGGAGACGTGGGCACCGCGGGAGGGGTGACGCATAGCCTGGACCCGTGTCGCGCTGGGGTCGGGGAGGATGCGGCCCCTGTGCCCCCTCTGTCTCCTAGGCGGGCCTCCCGCGTCATGGGGACAAAGTTGCAGAGTCTGGCACTTAAAACAGGTCTGAGAAGAGGGCAAACCTCAGGTGGCACCTGGAACCACTTCTCAGAGTTGGAGCTCACGGAGCCCACAAACCCGCGTCCAGCCTGGGCCATCACTGCCGGGTTACCTGCGGGGGAGGCCTACCCTCTCCGGGCCAGGTTTCCCGCTGAAGGGCGGAAGGGGCGGCACACAGCGCCCTCAGCTCCTGTGGGGCCTGGTGTGCTCCAATGTACCCCGAGTGCTCTTCTGAGCCATGCCGGCCCCTCCCACCCTCCAGCCTCTGGCCTTGCAGGGAGGTGGGTGTGTCTGCACATCCGCAGGTGTGACCTCGTCATGCCGGCCTCCCTTGGCGTCAGGAAGTGACGGTGCCTTTGGTTACCATAATGAAGATAAGAACGAGCCTTGTTCCAGGCTGGTGGAGCTGCTCTTCCTGCATTTTCTCAATGGGCTTAGATTTGAAAAAAAAGGAGGAGGGAACAGAGGCTTCTTCCTCAAGAGTGAAGCCAGCAGATGGATGTCTGGATCAGCATCCCCAAAGCCCCAAGGCCCGCCCTCCACTGGAGTGTGAAAGTGGCTCCATGGGGCTGCGGAGTGGCTGGCCCCGGGTGGACTCCTGTCACTGTCACAGCCAAGAAAGAGACCCCCAGGCAACAAGGGAGCTATGACCAGGGTGTAGGTTACTGAGCTGAGTCAGAGAGAAACGGTTTGGTGTGTCCTTGTCAGAGTGCCCAAGGCCTTCCCTGTGTTCCCAGGAAGGGGACACAGGCTTTCTTGGTAAACAGGGGTTACACAGAGTTGGAGTTCTGAGAGGTGGTCCCATTCTCTCCATTGCACAGAGTGGCCTGAGGCCCACAGCGGCCAAGGGCCAGGGACTGACCACACAGCTGAGGGGGAGCAGAGATGCCTCCTGGGACAGTGTCTGCAGAGGGCTCCCAAGCCCCCGCCGCCCCACACCCTGCCTCCTTTGCGTGTGCTAGAATTGCCTGGGGTGCTCAGACACGTGCTTCCAGGCTGCAGAGCCCTTCAGTTGTCCCCAGGGGGTTGCCAGGTGTCCTCAACACCCTTGAGAGGTGTACAAAATGCAAATGGCTGGGCCCCACCTCCAGAGCTTCTGACTGGGCAGATCAGAGTGTGGGCCTGAGAACCTGCGTTACCAAGGGCTCCCCAGGACGCTGGCACCGCTGGCACCTCTGGCCCGAGAACCACCGCTCTCTTCTCTCACAGGAGGCCACAGGGGACAGGAGGTGCTTGCAGATGTGCCTGCGACAGAGGCAGAAGGCGGAGGCTGCCCTGACAGGGTCTTCAGCAGGAGGCCGGGGGAGGGGCAGGTGCACCAGGCTGGCTGATCTGGATGAGATGAGATCAAAGCAGAAGGCACTGCCATTCTGTACCCATGACTTCTCCTGTAGGGTCCTCTTCACCCCATTGTGAACCCCCATTAGTGATGGGCTGTGTTGTACCCCAGTCTGCCCTGTCACTCAGCCAAGTGGGAAACTGAGGGACACTCTCGGTTAACCTGCTTTAAGCACCTGTATTCTGATGGACCACAGGTGTAGACCCATCTCACCTTCATACACTCGGGACACTGTTATGAAGTGGTTTCTGTAATACCTAGGTAGCAGATGTCACCTTTGCACCTGCTGCTCCTCACCCCTCACCTTGTCTGTGGCAGACATAACTAGTCAATCTCAGAGCTTCTAGCTTCTGACCATCATCTGTTGCTCAACCGGGGGCCTGACCCAGCCCGTGGTCTGGCTGGGAACCAAAGGGTAAACCTGTCCATTTGCTAGAGATGAAAGAGGCACAGAGAACACCTAGCACAGGCTTTGTCACTCTTTATCTTTCAGTCCAGAGCCCTTTGTCACGCAAACCCTTACAGCTCCCCAGGGTATGAAACAGATGAAGGCCCTGCCCAGAGTTGGCTGGGGGCCAGTCGGGGCAGCTCGTGGCCTGCTGACCCCTCCCCTTCCCCCCTCCCCATGGTGGCCCTGGGACATTCAGTGGCATATTGGGTTGATGACCCAGGCTTGAGAAGGTGTCTGACGTTGTGCCCAGAGCCGTGGGAGAGAGTGCCAGGGCCCACGACCTATGTCTGCCCAGGGCCAGGACAGGATGAGAAAGGCATCTACTCCTTGGACACTACAGACCCTGTGAGAGTCCCCTGGGAATCTGGTGGCGTTTCTTTGGCTGGGCGCCCCCCGCCCCCTGCCTCCTCCATGATTTGTCTCAAACATTACTGTGAAGAGAGGTCAAAGGGTTTGGCAAAGTGGTAAAAAGCTGAGAGGAGGAGGTGTTTATTATCATGTATCGACTCCACTCTGTTGGAACATGAACTTCCCCAGACCAGGGGTTCACTGCCGAGTCCCCAGCGTCTGGCTTAACAGCTTCTTGTCTGTGCAGTAGTTATGTTTTGAATGAATGTGTAACTGCTTAGACCCCACTTTCTTTCATTGTCAGGGGCACCGGCTACTTCCTTTGGTTCTGCGGACCTGGATGTATGGCAGTGGCCATGGCCACCTTGGAGCACAGGGTGACTGAGTCAAGCTCACAAGGAGTGGGGGTTCCGACAGCTGAGGGATCAGTCCTTTCCAAGGGACCGTCGGGTCCCTCCTGCCCTTTGGTGCCCACAGATTCTCGAGGGTGCGAGGTGGCCCCTCCTGGGTCCAGCAGGGCAGAGTCTCCTGGCACAGTTCATGGGAGAAAGAGCTGTGTGCTCCTGAGGGTTAGTTCGGTATTGCAGCACCTGGGCCCCGACGTCCCACAGATGTGGCCCAAGCCCTGACACACTGGCTTTGTCTGTGGCTGTGAGCAGGCCACGGGCTCCACAGGGGGTAGTGCAGGTAAGCTGCCCCTGGGGTCCTGTGTTGTGGGGATCACACGAGATGGTGTGTGCACAGGGCGTGGCACGGCGGCCAGGCGTGGTGAGTGTTTGTGAAGGGGAGGATGAGAACGCACTGTGTGCAATACTCCCCCTTCCCTGGAGATCGCTGCAGGGGACAAGCCTGGCTCCTGACTTTGCTCTTTGGGTTACCTGTGTGGCTGGAGTGGTGGGGGACAGATAGCCAGCACACACTGGGCAGGATAATGCTCCAAACACTCCACATCCCCACCCCCCGCTTCTTGGCCTGGCCTCCCTCTGGCACTCAACCCGAAGCCTAGAGCTTGGAGCCAGCTCTGCTTCCTGGGAGTGACCGCTCGCTGCGCTTCGGGCCGAGGTGGAGGCGGGCGGGGTGGCTGTGCTTTTCGAGGATCTCTTGCTCCCCAGGGAGCAGCACTGGATGAGCATGGGTGTGCGGGCTGGAGGTAGAGCTGGGCTGGGAGGCTCAGGGCTCAGAGGGCGGCTGCCTGTCCTGGGGGCGGTGGCAGCCTTCCCGGAGGTGGCCGGGCGGAGGAGGGCACCTGCTCTTGTGCACTGAGGCTGGCTGGGTCGTCATGGCAGTTGCAGGGCTGTAGCAACCAGCCTGCATGCCAGCTGTCAGCTGACACCCTGTCTTATGATGCTTTGCTGAGTGAGCAGAATCGCACGCAGGTGGAGGCAGGAGGGACCTTGATAGCCATTTAGATGGGAAATGACAAATTCTTGGCACAGTGGCAGCCATTCCTCCCCCTGCAACCGTGGCAGACATGGCTAATTGATCGCTGCACTCAGACTCCTCCCGCTAGGCAGGAGGCCCTCTGAAGGGTGGGACCATCTCTGCCAGCACTGTGGGGAAGCGGGCCCAGCGGGCAGCGTGGCCAGGAGCCAGGCGCCTACATTACAGGGCAGCGCCGGGTCTCAGAGTTAGGACTAGACCCCTCTTCCAGGGTGCCAGCTCCTGCCCTGCTCCATCTCTCAGCCCCTTCAGACCTGGACCAAATTCAGGTACCCCCAGTCGTGAATATGGGGGTGTTGGCTGGCTCCCTTGAAATGTTCCTTAAACACAGCATTGCCCAGAACAGGAAGGATTTGATGTGCAAACCTCAGGTATGGCCCGCTCAGGGAGGGGCTTCCAAATGCACGGCCGGCTTCTGAGCACCTGCTAGATGCCAGGCCCTGAGCTGGTATCTCTGCTGCCAGGCCTCAGGCACCCTGCCTGTTTGCCATCAGCTGTCCGCAGTGGCTCCGCTGCTTCTGTGACTCACAGAGCTGCACCAGACCCGTCCCAGAGCCCAGTGCAGGGAGACCCGCACGGAGCCCCAGAGGCCCAGGCGGGAGCCAGACTGACTGCCGGAAGATTTCCTGAGGCTCTCCGACTGGGGCACCTTTGCATTCCAAAGGACACGGAATCTCTGAGGATCTGAAACTGGGGGAGGGTGTGGTGTTTTTGGGTAAAAATATTATTTAAATGATAATATATTCGTGTAACATATTAAAACAGTAAAACAGATTGGTATGAGGTAACTGCGTCCCCCCAAGACCTGCTCATCTCCTTATAGAGAATTACCATCTTCTCAGACTTTTTTCTAACACCTATGCAGATTCGTGTGTTACACCTGCATGATTTCTTGTTACAGGAATGGAGTTGCACTGTCCGTGTTGTTTTGAAATTTTTTTTTTTTCTCCTCACTTACATCAAGGACATCTTTCCATGTCGGCATATCCAGACTTGTAGGTTTCTCTAATGGCTACATCCTGCCCCATTTTGCTCCAACCCTGACTCTGCTTGTGAATGTTTCGGATGCATCCGATCTTTCAGTCTTACAAACCAGGCAGCAGAGAGGCTGTCCTTGTCCACCCCCCTTTGCTCCTGGCGTGGGTATGTGTGCGCCATAATCCCCCGAAGCAGGCACCGCAGGCTGAGAGATGGGTGCATTTGAAGTCCGTGGGAGATGCTGCCCCGCTGCCTGGAAAAAGGCTGCACCAGTTTACCGTGTCTGGAAGGGAGGCCTGCAGGAGGAGGTGGTAGGGCGGCCTCCACGGCTGTGCCACTGAGGGGTTTGTCCCTGAGGCAGGCAGGTAAGGGCCCTCAGAGGGGTCCAGGTCCTAAACCCTGGAATCTGCGGATGTCACCTTCCATGACAAAAGGGTCTTTGCAGGAGTGGTTAAACTGAGGACCTTGGGACGAGGTGATTATGCAGGATTATCTGGTGGCGGCGCAGTCAGTGTAATCTCAAGGGTCCTTATTAGAGGTCAGAGTCAGAGAAGGAGCTGGGGTGCTGGAAGCAAAGGTTCGAGTGATGTGGCCACATGCTAAGAATACAGGCGGCTTCCAGCCACCGGGAAACGGGAGGAAACAGATTCTCCCCTGGAGCTTCCAGAGGCAAACTGCCCTGTCCACACCTCGATTTTAGCCTCAGTAGATTCAGTTTCGACCACTGAGCTCCAGAGCTATACGACAATCAATGCGTATTGTTTGAAGCTACCGAGCATGTGGGGATTTGCTACAGCTCCATAGGAAACCCATGACTCCACGATCTGGCTAAAAACAGGGCATTTCACCCTCCTCCCCGCCCCCACCCCGGTGTTCCCCAGGTGCCCCCTCTAGGATGGGCATGCCCACCCCCTTCCTGCCCCCCCAGGCAGCCTGCTCTGCAGTCGAGCTTCCAGGCCCTGTGAAATTGGGCCCTCTGTGCAGGGTACACACAGCTTCCTGCCTCCGGGGAGGGCCCACCACATGTCACTCTGGGCGGCTGCCATCTGTTCCAGCTCTGCCCTCCGGACGTAATAAACAAACAAACAAATAAACAAAAAACGGAAAAGGAAAGACTAGGAAGTGGCTGCACGATCCTGGGAAATGACCAGGTGCAGGGCCAGCCGAGGGCTCGGTTGGGGGTGAGAAGCTGCTGCCCCAGGGCCGGGCCCACTCACAAACCTGGGGCTCCATCCCAGAGATCCAGGAACTCTTGACCTTGGGCCTGTGTCTGGCATCTCTCTGGTGCTTCTCGGGGGCTGGCAGGCATCAGGGTCTTGGGACTTGGGGAGCCAGCCCCTGCCCCCACCTCCGCCACCTCTGGTCCTTGCCACACCGTGTCTCACCCTTGAGCGCGGGGTCAGGGGATGAAGACTGTCAGATGTGATTAGGATCTGGCCCATTTCACTCCGAGCCACTTGTTAGACAGAATGCACAGAGCCTCTGACTCACCCACAGGCAGCTTTCCCACTTGGCACTTGGAAAGCACCTTGGGTGATGTGGGGAGACTGGGAGCCAGCCCCGTGCTGGCTGCATCCAGGAGAGCCCTGGGCCAGCCGTCCTGGGGCCCAGAGTCGCCCAGGTGCTGTGGAACCTTTAATGTGTCCTCCCCTGAGCTCCCTTCCTTCTAAGACAAGCTGTTGCCTTTTATAAGGCCCTGGAGAAAGGGACCCCAAAATGGTCTTGGTGATATGTTCCCGGACTTGGTAACTGCAGGAATTTTTACTGCAGGAATTCTTCCTGTAAATCTAACCCCAAACCCTCCTGTTGTAGCTGGAGCGCATTTGTTCTCCACCTTTGAAAGAAATGGTAAGCCGTTCTGCTCTTCTTAGCTCCCTGACCTCAGGCAAGGTGCCTAAACCCCCTGAACCTTCATTGTCAACTCTGTAAAATGGGTCGAAGATAGTGCGAGTCCAGCGGGGCTGTTATGAAGAGTGACAATGTCTCAAGGAAAGGCAGGACTCCTGGTTCTCTTTCCCGTGACATGTAAAGCAGGCAGGAAGAGAGGTGTGGCGAGGACTCCCCGACCCTCAACTCCTGACAGTCAGTGAGCCTCAGTTTCCCCACCTGAGTGAAACAGCGCACTCAATGCCCAGGACGGCCATATTCCCATCCGTCAGATCTGAGGCGTTTATTTAATCTCATTTAAGTTCATTTCAGTCCAGCTGGGAACCTGAAGGTGCTGTGGTAGACTTCGCCTTTGGTCCTGCTCTCTCTCCCCAATGCTGGGCCCCCGCCCTCTGCCGTGTGACTTTTTGGCCCTCCCACTGGAGGCTTTGGTCTGCGGAATGGGACAGCGGTGATGACGTGCCAGCCCCAAGCAGAGGCCCTGGGAGGCTTCGTATGCTTGCCCCTCTTGTACTTCCACCAATGTTATGACCACATGCCCTGGGAAGCGACCACCCTCCACTGCCCCCCACCCCACCATCCCTGGGGATGAGGGACCCTTGGGATGACCCAGATGCACGAGCAAAACAAAAATGATTATTTTAAGCCACCTGCCTTTGGGGGAGGGAAATGTTATGCAGGAGTATTGTGGAACTAGCTGACTGATACAGCATTCAGTGGGTAGTTCTCGGAGGAGGAAAGGAGTGTCTTCGCCATGCTTGTCACCACATACCTCCAGGCACAATGGGTCATTGGTCCTTTTTGAGATACTCCTGATCATCTCTGTGTGAGTGTCCTGGGGCTGCCATAGCAAAGTGCCATAAACAGGGGTGCCTAAAGCAACAGAAATTTATTCTCTCACTGTCCTGGAGGCCAGATGTCCAAAATCAAAGTGCAGCAGGGCTGCTCCCTCTTGAGGCTTTAGGGAAGGATCCTTCCCGCCTCTTCAAGCTCTCGGTGGTTGCAAGCATTCCTTGGCTTGTGGCCACATCACTCCAGTCTCTGCCTGTGTTTTCATGTGGCCTTCTCCTCTATGTGTCCCTCTTGTTATAAGAACACATCATTAGATTTAGGGCCCACCCTAATCTAGTATGAGCTTATCTTAATTACATCTGCAAAGACCCTATTCCTTTAAACAATATTTTTATTTTATTGATTTTTAGAGAGAGAGAGGGAGAAGGGGGGGAGAGAGAGAGAGAGAGAAACATCTGTCTGTTGTTCCACTTATTTATGCATTCATTGGTTGAGTCTTATTATGTGCCCTGACCCAGGGTCAAACCCACAACCTCGGTGTATTAGGACGGTGCTCTAACCAACTAAGCCCCCTGGACAGGGCAAGACCCTGTTTCTAATAAGGTCATACTCCGAGGTTCCTGGTGGATGTAAATTTGGGGATCCATTCAGCTATACTTGGCACACTGCCCCCCACAGCCAGACTGTTCCCATGGTTATAAATGCCTTTCTTCCCGTTTCCTCATCTCGACTCCTCTGTAAATCACAGCTCCTGCCTCTGAAGTCAAGCCTGCCCTCCAGTAAGAGAACTTACTAACCCGGGCAGCCCAGAGTCAGCTCAAGCCCCATAGCCCACCCTCCCCCTCAAATTTTCTTGGTTCTCAGGTTCTCGTGTGTTCATGCATCGTGTCCGCAAGCTTACGGGCATTGCACCAGCTTTCCTGGCTTTTTGCTGAGTGTGAATTTTCCATGAAAAATGACCTACACGAAGCGAGTGTATGTGCGATGGACTTTACAGGTGGTTTGGAGAGATGGTAGAGGGTGTTATCTCAGTTACTAAAAGAACCCGCCACTGCTTATAGAAGTCACTATTCTCACAATGCCCAGCCTCTCCTCCAAGGTGAGGCCCAGGCTTTGTCCGTCGTCGTTCCTCCTCCCTCCCCCACCCCCGCTACCACCCCAGATTTTGCCCCGAATGGCCTTTTGCCTCCAAACACCCATTAATGGGTTCTGCCAGGCAATGGGTCACCCATCCCAGGTCTCCCTCTGCCATCTGTCTCGTGCCCAGAGAAGTCACACCACTGGAGCATTAAAGTGATGGGTTAAACCCTACCAGCTTGGAGGCAGGAGGGAGAAACAGAGGCAGTGCGAACGGCACGAGGTGGGAAACGGGGACTTCTGACTGTGCGAGCACCTCACCCAGCTTAATTTGCATTGTTTTAAAGATCTATGTATTTTGTCTAACAGAAGCCCTAAGTGTGTCACTACAGGTGATTTGGAAGACTCACTTTGACCACTGAGGTTTTCTCCAAACCTCTGTCTGTGTGAAATGTGACCTGGCCGTGTTCGTCAGGACTCAGTGGCAAGCAACAGAATCGCAGCTCAAACGAGCTTAAGCAACAAGGCCCGGTGTCGGCCGTCGTGCTGGGGCTGGCTCAGGGAACATCAGGGCCGTCTCTTCCCTTCCCCTCTTGGTCCTGCTTTCCTCTCTGTGTTAATTGCATCCCCCAGCAGCTCCTGTGCACATGCAGCAGGAAAGACCAGCAGGCTTGCTCCCCCAGAACCCTTACAGCTCTCGATCCTGGGGAGGGTGGGAAGGTCTTTTTTTCTCCTGTATAGTAATGACCTGGAAAGGCACCATTGGTTCTGCTGGGGACACCTGCCCACTCATGGCCCATGAGGGATGGGGTTTTCTGATTGGCCATGCTGGGTCACGTGCCCACCTCAAATGTAAGAGGGGCGAGCAGAGGATAGACACCCTGTCACCCCACTAGGACATGCCGTGGGGCAGGGTTAGTCCTAATGGGGGATGCCAGGCAAACAGCCTTCAGAGGGGAGCCGTGTAGAGATTCAGATACTCATGTCTATGAGAGAAAATGCAAGGGCCTCCATCACTTTCTTTTCACTGAGATATAGTCACACACCATAAAAATCACCCTTCTAAATTGTACTTTTCAGTGGTTTCCAGTGTATTCCCAGAGTTGTGCAACCATCACCACTACCTAGTTCCAGAACATCTTATCACCCCCAAAAGAAGCCTGTTGCCCACTCCTCATCACCTTCCCCCAGGCCCCCGCAACTACACATCTACATTCTCTGTGAATCTGCCTGTTCTAGACATTTCACATAAGTGGAACCCCACAATATGTGACCTTTTGTGTCTGGCTTTGCTCCCTCAGCACAGTGTTTTCCAGGCTCATCCGTGCGGCAGCGAGTGTCAGCGCTGCCTGTTTAAGGCTGTTAATGTTACTCCGTTGTAGGCAGACCACCTTTGCGTACCCACTCATCGCTGATGGACACGGCGCTGTTTCCGCCTTTGTCTGTTATGAATAATGCTGCTGGGAACATTCGTGTATAAATTTTTGCGTGGACACGTGTTTCCAGTTCTCTCGGCTGTCCACTGAGGTGTGGGATTGCTGGGCCGTACGGCGATTCCAGCTTCAACTCTTTGAGGCCCCCCCACACTGTTTGTTGGCTGCCCCATTTCGCATTCCTATCAGCAGTGCGGATGGGTTCCAGTTTCTCCACATGCTC
>PVJD01001673.1:0-137116 GCA_004026545.1 Mormoops blainvillei
GCTGCCCACTTTCGCGGTGAGTCTCAGGGGCTACTCCTGGCAAGGTAGGGTTTTGCCACTGCCTCAGGTCCTGCTGACCCTGCTTCTGGCCTCCAGGACAGATTTACTGGGCCAAAGACATCATCTTCCTGGTGACAGAACACGACCTTCTGGGCACTGAGGCTTGGCTTGAAGCCTACCACGACATCAATGTCACTGGTGGGTGCTCTTGCCCTGCCCTGGCCCCTCTCTCAGGCCACTGTCCGCACCAGCCCCCATTGGCGGCTCACTCATCTGCTTCTGCAGGCATGCAGTCGTCCCCTCTGCAAGGCCGGGCTGGGGCCATCCAGGCAGCTGTGGCCCTGGAGCTGAGCAGCGATGTGGTCACTAGTCTCGATGTGGCTGTGGAGGGACTCAATGGGCAGCTGCCCAACCTTGACCTGCTCAACCTCTTCCAGACCTTCTGCCAGAGAGGGGGGCTGCTGTGCACGCTGCAGGGCAAGGTAGGGCTGCCTGCCTGGGGGTTGCGGGGCCTGTGGGGGCATCATCTGACCCTGTCTCCAAACCCTCAAAGTTGCAGCCCCAGGACTGGACATCAATAGATGGGCCGCTGCAGGGTCTGCAGACGCTGTTGCTCATGGTTCTGCAGCAGGCCTCTGGCCGCCCCCATGGTCCCCACGGCCTCTTCCTGCGCTACCGTGTGGAGGCTCTAACCCTACGTGGCATCAACAGCTTCAGCCAGTATAAGTATGATCTGGTGAGAGTGGGCAGGTGAGTGGCTCTGGTCCCCTCTCTCTATGCTCAGGGCGGGGTAGGGGTGCCTGGGGCCCTGGCCAGCCTTGACCCTGTTCCTCACCGGCAGGGCTCTGGAGGGCATGTTCCGCAAGCTCAACCACCTTCTGGAGCGTCTGCACCAGTCCTTCTTCTTCTACCTGCTCCCCGCCCTCTCCCGCTTTGTCTCCATCGGCCTCTACATGCCTGCTGCTGGCTTCTTGCTCCTGGTCCTTGGTCTCAAGATATCCTCTGCATCCCCACTGTCCACCTGCGGCCAGCCTCAGGTCCCCTCCACTCTAGACTGAGGAGAGCACCCCCGTCCTCGGGGTGAGGGAGTGGGGCTGAGCCCTGGGTCCCCCACCAAGCAGCTCCCATCACACCTCTCGTCAGGGTCCTTGACTAGGCCACGCCCTAGAACTGTGGATGCAGCTGCATGAGACCGGAGCGGGCCCTAAGGAGACTGGGGCTGCCTCCAGACCCAGTCCTCCTCTACCCCCAGCACAGGTGACAGTCCCCCCACTCTGTCCTCGGGGTGGGCTTCTAGGCTCCCAGGAGTTGGTTACCGCTGCTACAGTCTTAACTGGTGGGGTGGATCCTTGGCCTCACCTGGCCCCAGGGTCCGTCTCCAGCCGCCTGTGTGCCCTGCAGGGTGTGGGGCTGGCTTCCTTCGTGGCACCCTTGCTGATCTCGCAGGCCATGGGCCTGGCCCTCTACATCCTACCTGTGCTGGGCCAGCACGTGGCCACCCAGCACTTCCCCGTGGCTGAGGCTGAGGCTGTGGTGCTGACGCTGCTGGCCATCTATGTAGCTGGTCTGGCTCTTCCACACAACACCCACCGGTGAGGAGCTGGCCTGGGTGGGCGCAGGCAGGGGGAACCTTGGACACACAGGCGGCTGCCTCTGAGCCCCTTGCCTTGCAGTGTGGTGAGCACACAGGCCCCAGACAGGGGCTGGATGGCGCTGAAGCTGGTGGCCCTGATCTACCTGGCACTACAGCTGGCCTGCATCACCCTCACGAACTTCTCGCTTGGCTTCCTGCTGGCTGCCACCATGGTGCCCGCTGCTGCGCTCACTAAGCCCTGTGGGCCCCGGTATGTGCTGGTCAACCGCCTTGCCACTCCCAGGGCCTGTGACCCTCACCACAGGCTCACCCTCACACCGTGCCCTTCCACCCCAATTGGTGCCTGCGCCCCCAACTCAGAGCCCACCTGACCCCGCTTCTCTGCCCAGGCCACTCTATGCTGCTCTGCTGGTGCTGACAAGCCCAGCGGCCACACTCCTGGGCAGCCTGTTCCTGTGGCGGGAGCTGCAGGAGGCACCGCTTTCGCTGGCGGAGGGCTGGCAGCTCTTCCTGGCGGCCCTGGCACAGGGCGTGCTGGAACACCACACCTATGGTGCCCTGCTCTTTCCACTGCTGGCTCTGGGCCTCTACCCCTGTTGGCTGCTCTTCTGGAATGTTCTCTTCTGGAAGTGATGTCTGCCTGCCCTGTGGCACTGAAGACTGCAGTGGGAACTCCCCAAACACCCCCATATTCTCCTTCCTAGGAAATAAACAGGCGTTTTGTTTCAGCCGTCCTTGGGCTCCTGGCCCACAGTCCCTTGTCTGTGTGGGCACCAGGGCCTGTAGGGAAGAGACTGCCTGCAGGGCTTGGCGATCCCCACACAGCTCCTTCCTGGAGGGCACCGCCCTGGTCCTCTTCCTGGACGGCATCTCTGCCAGCCAGGTGCGCTCCCAGCCCCAGAGGTCTTGGCACATCACGGTCCAGTGCTGTGGGAGGCACAGTGCTGGGTAAGAGGCAACAGTGGGCGTGGCTTGGGGGTCTGACAGGAACTGAAGCACACAGAGGCCTCCCAGCACTATTGTAGTTGGTGCTGGGGCTGAAGGGGGCAGAGGGGCTGGAGCCCTGCAGAGGAGGCCGGGGTGTGAGGGATGGCAGCCCAGCCAAGGCCAGGACCTTGGCGTGGTCTTGGGATAGAGCAGAGAAGAGCGCCCAACCCAGCGTCCTCGGAGCTGAACCAGGCCAGGTGCCCATGGTGGGCGGGGTGGGGGAGCCCACCTAGCACCCTCCAGAAGCAGACAGCCTGTGGGGTCCCAGCACCCCTAGGGGAGGACACTGAATGGGCTAGCACAGAGAGAAGTGCTGCTAGTTCTGAGACCCCTGAAAGGAACTGGGACGTCAGTGTCTATTCGGGAGGGAAGAAAAGCAACATCACATCAGGCTGGGGAGCCTTTCCTCGCGGGGGACCCCAGGTGCCCCTGCCAGCACCCCAAGGGGCCATGAGACAAGTACAGCCCTCACTGGCCTCAGTGTTCACTGCAGAGTTGCGCCCCCTGGAGGACCAACTCCAACCAGTGTCCCTTCAGTACTGCTTGTGGCCAGGCAAGTCCCAAGGAGGAAGCCCCCAGTCTCTAACACCTGTCTGGCCCTGCCCCTGTGGTGAGGCTCATCTTCCCTTGGGCGGCTCCTGGTCCACCGAGGAGACCAGCTGGCACAGCTCCAGGGCCAGCACCCAGAGGGGTTTTCTCTAGCACCTCTCTCCAGATGTCCCTGCTGGTCCCCTGTTGAGGGGGCGTGTACGCTCTAACCTGCATTGTGGGGACCGGGGTGGGGCAAAGGTACCAGAGATCCGCTGTGATTAGCAGCCTGTCTTTGGCCTGCTGGTCCCTGAGGTGCTAGAATGTCTGTTCACTTTCTATGTGGAACAAGCTGTCCAGGTCCTCAGGCTTCCACCCCACCTCCCAGGCTGGCCTCTCTAGCGCCCCCACCCCCCGCCCCAGTCAGCCCAGCACCACTTGTCTGTGGGCCTCCTGTCTCCCAAGACAGGTGGACATCTCCACTCTGTCATGGTCTCCTGTACCGTCCTTGTGGGCTGGGATCTAACACAAAATCCCCTCCAACGAGACTTTGGTCTGAATCAACCATTTTTAACTGAACTTAGGTATCGCTTAAACACAAATCATGAAAATACATTAAATCACAGAACATGCAACTGGGGACAAAAGCTAAAAGATGATTTCACCCTGACTGGTATGGGCCAGTGGGTTGGGCATCATCCCACAAAACAAAAGGTCGCCGCCGGTTCAATTCCCAGTCAGGGCATGAGCCTGCGTCGCGGGTTCAGTCCCCAGTTGGGTGTGCACAGGCAACTGACTGATGTTTCTCACATTGATATTTCTCTTTCCTTCTCCTCTCTCTAAAAGTGAGTTAAAAGCAAAACCAGGAAGATCATCTCAATTGTGCCTGAGCTAATGTGCAGAATTCTCCGGGCTGCACACAAGTTGAAGGGGGACCGTGGGAACAACAAAGTTGATTTGTTGGGGAGGCAGCATTTCTGTTCCGATTTTCACTGTCACTTGATTTTTTTTTTAAGCCAGGTGGTAAAGATATGTCAGATTTGAAAGGGATTAGTGTAGAATCCTAAACTTTACTTTGAAGATGTGTGGCAGGGTAGCAACTTCTCCCCCAATATCAGTTCTTGGTCACAGAGCCCCACTTTTGACAGGAGCACAGGCCACCCCCCAAAAGGGACACTCCTAGTCTGTCCAGCCAGGTGTGACCACGCGACTATGCTATGTCTGATAGGAAATGAACAGAAGCTTCAAGGGCAAACTCTTGAGACCTCATGCAGTCCTCCCTTCACAGCCTGTCTCTCTCCTGCCCATGGGAATGTGGAAGTGATGCTTGGGACATGAGGGCCAGCCCGCATCCAGGGTGAGAAGCCATCACAGCAGCCCCAGGCTGCTCACCTGGGCTTCATGGACAAGAAAAAGAAAGCTTTACCTTGTTTAAGCCATTGTTACTTGGTGTTTTCTGACACTCTGGTCTACTCCCAACCAATACAAGAGAGGTTACTGCTGAACCCAGCTCACACAGGGACCCTTAGGTGGTGCCAGCTGGACGGCTGTAGAAGTACTGTGTATCTGTGGTGTTGATAACCAGTACTTAATAGTAAGTACTTACTTGCCTCCCCAGCCCTAGAAGAGAAGCACGATGGGACAAGCACTTGTATTTCCTGCCACCTTCCCAGCACAGAACCAGGTACACCATAGAATATTCATATGTATGTACCGAAGGAAAGAATCAAAGAGATCCCAGTGAGCTCAATCATGGAGGTCCAGAAGGAAGCTCCGGGGGTAGACCTGCTGCCTTCCACGGGGCCTGGATGTGGGGTGAGGGCACCAGGAGTTGAGGGCAAAGGCCTGGGGACACCCCTGGCCAGGCAGGCCACTCTACCCATTTTTCAACACCCAGCTGCCTCTCAACTACCAGGCTGTACACAGATGCCCACCTTGGGCTTGGGATGCCTCCGGCAACTGTCCTGGGTGCCCCAGGTTTCCTCTGTGTCCTCTAAGACCCTTTGCCAAGTCACCCACTCCGCCTAGGGCTTCAGGGGTGTCAGCACCTCAAGGGCTGCTCAGGGCGGCACTACCTGTGATCTGCTCCCACAGACTCCAGCCGTCTTCACACCCACACTCAGGTCCTGTCTTCCACCCAGGCCCCTCCTCTGAAGCCCTATCCATGTCTCCTCCACCACCTAGATGTGCCAGAGTCATCTCTAAGTATTTGTGTCCCAACCTGACCACCTCCTCCCCTGGCCCCATGGATCTGTCTGTCTCCATCGCTTCACCTCCTCTGGACTCCCTGTCAGTGGGCTCACACAGCATGTCGTCTGTTGTGACTGGCTTCTCTTGCTCAGCACAGTGTTCTCCCTGTTGTCTAAGGGTCAGAATTTTTAGAGAGGGGAAGGGAGGCAGATAGGGAGGGAGGCATCAATGTGTGGTTGCCTCTTGAGCGCCCCCTACTGGGGACCTGGCCTGCAACCCAGGCATGTGCCCTGACTGGGAATCGAAGTCGTGACCCTTTGGTTCACAGGCTGGTGCTCAATCTACAGGGCCTTAATGCCAGGGTTTCTTTACTTTTTCTTCTTTTCCTTCCTTCCTTCCTTCTTCCTTTCTCTCTTTCCTTTCTTTTCTTTTCTTTGTCTCTTTCTTTTTTAAGATTTTATTTATGTTTTAGAAGAGAAGGGAGAGAAACAACAGTGTGTGGGTGCCTCTTGCAACAGGGGACCTGGCCTGCCCCGACAGTGAATCAAACTGGCGACCCCTCCGTTCACAGGCCAGCGCCATCAACCCACCAAGCCACACCAGCCAGGGCAGGGTTTCTTTCCTAGGGCTGAATAGTCCATCGTATGGGCCTGCCACATTTTGTTTATCCATTCATCAAGTGATGGACATTTGGGGTGTTTCCCTTTTTTTTGGCTGTTACTGGATAATGCTGCTTTCACCTTTCACGAACTCAGCCAGTGAGAAGCCTTCGCCCTGAACTTTCCGATTCCTACAAGGGGCTTTCTTGCAAAGCTGCTGCCCTCCCAGCTTTCTCCTTTTTCTCCGTGCAGGTCCTCCCCTTTGTTCACTGGCCTCGCCTCTAGTTTTTGTTATCGCATGCTTGTCCCCAGTTACAATTCTTGGCCATTCTCAAATAAGCGTTTTTTCTTTTCCAGAAAACAATGGATGTTTTATTTTTACGGTCAGCGTTACTTTGGCTTGATTTCCGGAGTTCTGAAGAAGTTGACTCTGAAAATTACGGCTAGTTTCTTCCCTGCGCCTACGCGAGGGAAGGGGGGGAAGCACGGTTTCCCAGGCCCTTACTCCTCACCTTCGCCGCGGACCGGCTGCGGGTTCCTGAGGCGCCGCGGCGGCCGCGCTCCGGGCCGCTGTGGCGGTCGGCTTCCGGCGTAACCTGTGCCTGATCGTCCCTGTCGGTCGGATGCGGGAAGGCGGCGTCCGCGAGGGCCGGGCGGCGGGGCGGGGAGGCGGGGCCCGCTGCCGCGAGGAAGCCGAGGTGCTAGGGCCCCCGTCGCGGCCACGGGCAGGCGCGGCGAGCACAGCCCGACCGCTGGTTCCCACGGCAACCGAGGCCGCGCCGCGAGGCGGAGCCTTGCCCCGCGCCCCGGGCTCTCGCGAGCTTTAAGCGCCCCGTGGCGCCGCAGGGGCCGACGGGAGCGGCGGCCGCGCTGAAGAGGGCCGAGATGGCGGCGGCGGCGGCGGCTTCGCTTCGCGGGGCGGTGCTGGGCCCTCGGGCCGCGGGGCTGCCCGGCGCGCGCGCCAGGGGTCTGCTGTGCGGCGCGCGGCCCGGGCAGCTCCCGCTCCGGACGCCTCAGGTGAGCGCTGGCCCGCACCCGGCGGCCGCGCGGCCCCGCAGCCCGTGAAGGTCACGGCGGGGAGGCTCCGGGCGCAGGCCAGCCAGCGGGGAAGCGACCTCGGCCACCCGGCGTCCCTGCCGGGCCTCCGCTGCCTGCCGACCTGTTGCCTCCCCGGGGCAGGGCCGGGCGCCCACCCCCGCGAGCAGCAGGGGCGCCGCGTGCCGAGCGTGAGGGCGGCTTGGCGGGCTCGCTGCCGGGTCGCGGCCGAGGGCTTTCCCGGGGGTGGGGGGCGCGCCCAGGCCCACTCTCGCTCCGGCCTTCCGGACTGGGCTCGCGTCCTGAAGTGACCTCGGCCTGACCTCGGCCAGCTGTTGTGACCTTGGCCTGCCCCAGCACCCTTGCTCACCTCGGCGTGATCCCCGGCCCAGGATCCGAGAACACGCCTCGCTCGCTGCCCTCAGGGCCGACTCACGGTCGTGGGGTCAGCGGCGCAGGGGAGCGGGGCGGGCGGTGGCCGGTGCTGGGTGATGCGTGGGAGAAGTAGGCCCCGGCAGTCAGAGCCCCAGGTTGGGATGGGTGGTGTGCTGGTAGGCGCTGAGCGGGGCTCTTGCAGGCAGTGTCCTTGTCGTCGAAGTCCGGCCTGTCCCGGGGCCGGAAAGTGATGCTGTCAGCGCTGGGCATGCTGGCGGCAGGGGGTGCAGGCCTGGCTGTGGCTCTGCATTCTGCCGTGAGTGCCACCGACCTCGAGCTGCATCCCCCCAGCTATCCGTGGTCCCACCGCGGCCTCCTCTCTTCCCTGGACCACACCAGGTGTGCGGCTGGTTGGCTCGGGGAGGTCCTGGGGGGACTGGGTGGGGTGGAATCCCTAGTGCCGCTAACCCTTTCCCTCTCTGTCTTAGCATCCGGAGGGGTTTCCAGGTATATAAGCAGGTGTGCTCCTCCTGCCACAGCATGGACTATGTGGCTTACCGCCACCTGGTGGGCGTGTGCTACACCGAGGAGGAAGCTAAGGCCCTGGCTGAAGAGGTGCGCACCCTGGGGATGCTGCAGAGGACCCAGGGGTTGGGGCTCCCACGGTGGAGGACAGAAACCAGGGTTGTGGTGCTGCTCTTGGTGGCAGGTGGAAGTTCAGGACGGCCCCAATGAGGATGGGGAGATGTTCATGAGACCAGGGAAGCTGTCTGACTACTTCCCCAAACCGTACCCCAACCCTGAGGCCGCCAGAGCAGCCAACAACGGAGCACTGCCCCCCGACCTCAGCTACGTCGTGCGAGCTAGGTATACCTTCTTCCTGCAGGGGGTGGAGGGAGGGGAGGAAGGCCCAACCCATGCCCAGGGCCTGAGGAGGCATGGATCTGGTCCCAGGCACGGTGGTGAGGACTACGTCTTCTCCTTGCTCACGGGCTACTGCGAGCCGCCCACTGGGGTGTCACTGCGAGAAGGCCTCTACTTCAACCCCTACTTCCCTGGCCAGGCCATAGCCATGGCCCCGCCTATCTACGACGAGGTCTTGGAGTTTGATGATGGTGAGGCCCCACCCGAGGCATGGTCACGCTGCGCCCTGCTTTCCCCCCTGCCTGGGATGCTTTTCTGGGTTCTCCTTGGTTGGGGTACTGTGCCTGTCTGAACAGGCTTGTGGTCAGCCTTCACTGCCCTGTCCAGCTCTGGACTGGGTGCTGAAGGGGTCCCATCCCTTTTGAAGCCTTGGGCAAGAACCCATCTACCATGGAGGGGATGCTCTGAGGGTCATCCCAGGTTGGGCAGGGACCCTCTCATCACTTGAGCAGCCCTCATCACTTGTCCTTGGCCCAGGCACCCCAGCTACCATGTCCCAGGTAGCCAAGGATGTGTGTACCTTCCTGCGCTGGGCATCTGAGCCAGAGCACGACCATCGCAAACGCATGGGGCTCAAGGTGAAAGGGTTGGGCAAGGGGCACAGTGGGCATGGGCGAGGGCGAGGGCGGGGCTGGGAGCTGGGCAGGGCTCCTTTCTGCTTCCCTCTGCTGAGCCTGCTTCATCCCCAGATGTTGATGATGATGGGCTTGCTGTTGCCCCTGGTCTACGCCATAAAGCGGCATAAGTGGTCAGTCCTGAAGAGCCGGAAGCTGGCTTATCGGCCACCCAAGTGACCCTGCCTAGTGTCTGCTTGCCGTCCTGCTTGAATGGGCCCTCAAGCCAAGGAGCCACCCTGGGCCTCTTCAGGCCCCAGCTGGCCCTCTGGGATGAGGGGAGGGGGCGAGAGACTGAGCTTGAGCTCCAGATCCTCCAGCCTCTATCATGGAAATAAATTAAGTTTCTCAGTGGACACATCTGAGCTATTGTGTGATTGGGAGTGCAGTTTGCAGGGGACACTGAGACTAAGGCCTTTGCCCTCAGAGTTCCCAGGGATGCCCCGTCCAGTGTGGCCAGCATTGCCCTGCACTGACTGCTGGCTGGGAGTCCAGCCAGTTCTGGATGTGGGACAGAAGGCAGAGAACTGTTAGAGAAGGTGGCAGCACTTGCTGGGGTAGGGCCTGATCACAGGGGTGAAGAGGGCCTGGCTGGACACGGCCCAGGGATCTGCCACGGTAACCAGCCAAATGTCAGCGTCTGGAACCACTTGGCCTCCTCCTCAGGGCAGCAGGGAAAGAGCCCTGGGAGACCTTCCAAACAGGAGGGGTCTGGCCTAAAACGAACTGCAAGAGCAGTTTGGGGCCGGGCCTGCCTGGGTGAGGGAAACTTCTCTGCCTTGCTCCAGAGGCAGAGATAAACAGAGGCTACCTGGAACGCACGTCCAGTCTTAGCTGGACAGCTGGAGGGGAGCAGGGTGGTGAAGTGTCTGGGTGTTTGTCATGCGATGGTGCCTCTTGGCAATCTGCAGGTAGCTGGGGCTAGGTGCAGGAGAACAGCCAGGCTGGGGACCTCGACAGCAAGGGATCTGTCAGTGGTAGGAGGGCCAATGGGCGTGTTGCCTTAGCAGGAACCCAGGACTCTGGCTTAAGACTCTGACCTTCTGAGCTTTTCTTGTTCCCAAGAAGGGGATATAAGACACCCTGGCTGGAACAGTCCCAGAAGCGGGGTAAGTGGCCAATTTGGAGGGCAGAAAGATGAGTGGGAGAAAGGAAGAGGGTGCATGCCTGAGGGGCTCTAGATGGATGAGGGAAACATGGCCAGCTGGGAGTGGGAAGGGATGTCAGCGCAATTGCCTAGGAGCCCTGGGGGCTGGGGTCCAAGCAAGCTCTTCTGTAGCCACCTGGACTCTGCTGGGGCCCCTGCCTGCTGAGGGCCAGACGTCCCAGGTGGGACTGTGCCCTGTGCTCCATCCTCCCAGCGGCCCAGTCCACACAAAGTGGGAGCATTCAATTGGCTCAAAAGTATCTTTAATGACTCTGGCTCTGTCCCCAGGGAGCACTCAGTGCAGGTCTCCTGAGAGGTTCAGGAGGGCATCCAGGGACCTCGGGCCTGGAAGGGAAGGGCCATCCTCTCCCCTTGTGACCTGGGGAAGGGGGGAAGATATTCATTTGGCTGTTCTGCCACCCCTCCCCATTCCCTCCCCTCCTGCCTCCAGTACCATTAGTGGATGCTGGGTGGAGGCTGCAGGAAGCGGGTCCCAAGCGCAGGGTCTCTGAGTGCTACACATCTCACAGCCAGGCCGGCTCGGGACGTTGATGAAGGTGCAGGAGGGGCAGGGCCAGCCAGACTGGAGAGAGGGCACAGTTACTGATTGCCCTCGTCCTTCCACTGCCCACAGCCGCCCAGGCCCACCTTACCTGGGCCCTTGCCTACCTGAAGGGGGCTGGGGAGGCTGGAGCTGGCTGGCTGAGGGGCTCGGGGCAGCCCCAGTGACTGAGGAAACAGGCAGCGGCCTAGTTCCCCATCTACCTTCTGGGAGTGCTGAGGGCTGCATCCTATGGTAGAGCGGGTGGGGCTCAGGTCTGAGTCAGGCTACACCCCACTGTCCTCATCTCACCCCAATCAAAGACTGACCTGGAGCTTCTCGAGGGGCTGAGAGCAGGTAGAGGAAAGCGGGGTCCCGGTCCTGCCGGACCCCGTAGGAAGCGAGGCTGCGCTCTGGCACACACAGGCACTTCCCGATGACCCAGCGCTGCACAGCTGGCGGGAAGCCAAACTCCGAGAACACCTGGAGCCAGAGCATCAGAGCCCTGCAGTGTCACCCAGGATCCCCACCCCAAGCAGGGCTCCCCAGACCCTGTGCTCACCTGCTCCTGGAGGGAGGCTATGGTGCAGTGCGGGTAGACTTGCAGCGAGATGTGGGCAGAGGACGCGGCGTCTTCAACTGTGACCTGCAGCCTGGGCCCGAATGTAGGTTGGGGGGACGAAGGGGTACCGGAGAGGGTCTGTGAGGGTCGGGGGAGGACACAGTCCCAGGTCTCACCTGATGGGGCCAGGAGGGAAGCAGCTCTCCTGGAGCTGGACACTGAGGGCCACGTGACGCTGGGCCAGGAGGGCTGCTGCTTGGGCTGCCCCCTTCTCATCCCCACCTTCGATGGCCCGGGCCAATCTCCCTGCCAGCTCTTCTGCAAGGAAAGAGAGAGCACACCATCACAGCTGGGCATGGTTAGGTCCTCCAGTCCCCTCCGGCCACCTGCCTTTACCTTTCTCCATCGAGTCTCCAGGACTCGAGGAAACATCCACCTTGGGTTGGGGGGCCTTGGGTGTGTGCACTTCAGAGGGGCTGGGTGGGGAAACGGGGCATGTTTCTGGGCCCAGGGCTGGAGGAAGGTTGTCGCTGCCTAGGAGAGAAGATGTGGGCGGCACTGGTGGTCTCCCGAGATCCAGCCTCCCAGCCGAAGACTCACTCAGGCCTCTGCTGACCTCAGCTTTCTAGGACCTCTGCCTCCTCCCTCCCCACCTCAGCCCATGCCAGTGCCCTGCCTTGGCCACACTTCAAGCCAGGTCTTTCCCCAGGCCTGGACCCTTAAAGGGGCCAAGAGACCGCTTGGGTCCCTGCCAACTCCTCTAAGAGCTGGAGCTGCACTTGTGCCCTGGAGTCCTCCGGATCCTCTGCCATCCAGTCCCACCTTTGTCCCTCCTCCACAGAGGCCAGGCCACTTCTCTTGGCCTCCACAGGCCCTGTCCACCAGCCAGGGACACTTGTTCCCTTGACCTCACAGTAGAACCAAAGCAGGTGCTCAGCTGCCCTGGTCAGCGTGGCCTCTTCCTGGTGCCCTCAGGGACCTCTGTCCCCTCTCCTGACTACCATTAGCACAGAGCTCCTCAGACAGATCCCATTCCAAACCAACCCTCCCAGGCCACTGTTGGCCCTGGGCGTCCTTACAGAGCTGGTCGCTCGGTCTCCCCACTCTTCCCTCTCACTTGAGGCCCAGCCTACCCAGTGCTGAGGCAGCTCAGGCCCTCAGAATTGAGCCATCTGCCCTGAAAGCACCGAGCACCAGGCCTGGCCCAGCCTCAGCTCAGGCTCTTGCCTTGGGGCTGTGAACCCACTGCTCTCCGGCCACATGGGTCAGACCTCAGTCTTTAAATTTTACTCAGTGTCACCTTAAGGCCTTCACTGCCCCGCTCCCAGCACTCCCATCCCTTCCGCCATTTGACAGAACTTTATTTACCCATGTTGCATGTCTGCCTCACCTCTGGAACGGTAAGCTCCGAGAGGGCGGAGGCTTGCGGTTTTATTCATGCTAAGTCTCCAAGGCCTAAAGGGGTGCTTAGTCCAGAGTGGTACTGAGTGCACCTGGTGAGTGAGTGAATGAAAAAGCCTTTCTTCCTCTGCAAACACCATGTTGCCTGGGCGTCCCTTCATTACCTTGTATGGTTTTCTTCCTACCCCTCTGGCGGCTCGTGTGATGCATTTGTGGGCTCTTTCCCTGATGCACTGTCTGCCTGCCTGACCCTCTCCTCTCCCGCTGTCCTTGGTTAACCGTTCATACCCCGTCTTTACCTCTCCAGACCCCCAGCTCCAGCCCAGATCCACCTGCTCCCACTCCCCACAGATGGGTAAGAACTGGGCCACCTCTACACCTTCCCAAACAGGCTCTCTCTCTAGAAGCCCAAGGATATTTGGTCCCCCATCTTCCTGTCTTAACCACTAACTCTTCAATTTAAACAGCCACAAAATTCAGCCAATTCCGTCGCCTAAGCTTCTCTGGAAACATCCTTCTATCCAGCCCTACCTGCATCATGCCCTACAAATGCAGGCCTCAACCAATCTTAAGGAACTCAAGTCTGAGCCTGTCACTCTTCCATTGCTCTTGATACCGCGTCTTCTCCCCCAGGTCCTGAGGGCCTGCTTGCTCTGCCACCACACACTTGTCTGGTGCTCCACGTTCTTCTAGGGGCCTTCCCAGAACACCAGCAGTGGGTAAGGTGGGCCTGTCTTTCCCCACTGCATCCCCCACCCAGGCCTGGGAGGCCAGGGCTACTCCTGCTCTCTCTCAGCACAATCCCTGGCCAACCGGATGAAGCTTTGCTCCAGGGCACTGACCATTCTGTCCCTCCACGGTGGCACCTCGGACCAGGGCTGCCCACCGCTGAGCGTCCACAGGGTTAAGGAAGTGCAGGCTGAGGGTCCCAGGCCCTCCTGGTGGAGGCTGCAGCTCATGCTGACTGGGACCTCGGACGGTGTAGGAGACTGCCTCCAAGGGCCACTCCAAACTGACCTGAGAATGGGGAGAGTCCAGGCTCATGCCTCCCGCCAGCACACGCTATATGATGACAAAAGCATACGAGGTAACATTTATAGGCCACTTACGCTGTCCTATGCTCTTTAAGGCTCATCTTATAAAACCCTCACAGTAGTCCTATAAAGGTAAGTGCCAGCATTATCCCCATTTACAGACAAGAAAACAGAAGCAAGGAAAGTGATCTGCTATAGGGAACTCAGCGGGCAAGTGGAGAGCCCTGTCCTCAGGCCCCGCGACCCGCCCAAGCCACCTGGCCACGCGCCCGCGCCGCTCCCACTCACCGCCCCAGGACCCGCGCCTAGGAGCTCCAGCCGGAAGCGCCCGGGCCGCTCGGGGTCCGCCCTCAGCTGCAACCTCCGCAGCTGCGCCTCGGCGTCCGACCCCGCGACCAGCGGCCTCACAGTGGCGTGCACAGCCAGCAGCACCGCTGCCGAGCCCGGGTCCGAGGCCTCCACCGCTCCGCCCGCCGGAGGCGCCATCTCCGGTCCGTCCGTGTCTCGGCCCTCCGAGTCCGCTTCCGTGGGCTGGGGCCGCAGAGCGCCTGCGCCGGCCGGAAACCGAGGCTGTGAGCCAGGAGTTCCGGACGCAGCCAGCGCGTCGGAGCCCGGGGCGGTGGAGGTTAGCGAATCTGACCCTCCGGCTTTGTCCAGGATATACACGGCCCAAGGGTCTCCAGACACGGGCGGCCGAGGTTGGGCCCGGAGGCTAGTACGCCGGAGCCAAGTGTCAGGGTCGGAAGCGCAGGCCAAGGCTAGCGGGCGGGCGCGGTCCCTCCACCCTGGAAACTTGGGCGGGCGGGGACTGCAGCCCGGCAGTCCGTATTTACCCGCGGGCCTGACGAGCGCTGGACGCCGTTCCCAGGACCCTTCTGTTCGTCGCCCCGCCACCCGCTAGGCAGCCCGGGCCCGCCCACGCCGCAAGTTCTACCAGCCCCTCTTGGGGGGCGGAGCAAGAGCGTGGCCGTAACCAATGAGCGCCAGAGAGGAAGACGGGTTCGAACGACGAGAAGAGTGACGGACAGGCGCTACAGCCAATAGGGGTGAAAGACAGGACTGAGCGGCGGGTAACATCCCCAATGGCTCTCAGAGTTCTCGATCACGGCGGCAGGAGCCGGCCATTCAGAGGCGTGGGGCCGGGCCTTGTGGGTGCTTGTTGTTGTCCGGACAGGGGAGGCAGAGGTCGCTCGCTCTCTCGCTCGCTCGCTGGGGAAACTGGTGGCGGTCGGCGGGCAGGTCGGTCGCGATAGTCGGACGCAGTGCGGGGGCGAGGCTATGTCGCAGTGGCAGCCCGGATGGGCCGGCAAGGCCGGGAGTAACGGGATGTCGCCGCGGAGCTTCTTCCCCCGGATACAGTGCGGCCCGAGCGGAGGCCGCGGCGCCGCCCTCCGATCCTGAGGATCCCGCGCTGCCCGGAGCCCGCACCGCCTTTTCACCCGCACCGACGCCAACCGACCCGACCCGGCCTGGCCCTGCCTGGTCAGAGAGAGCGCAGCGCAAACAGGTAGGTGTCCGCCCTGTGCCCGGCGCCGTCCTGGGGCCTCTAGAACTACAACCTCCAGCCGGCCGCGCGCCAGCGCGTGCGTGCTAGAGCGCACGGCCTCCTGGGATTTGTAGTTTGCTGCGGCTAGGCTCGGGTTCCGCTAGGCCCGGGTCGTGGGGCGAGCGCTGCGGGGCGGGCGCTGGAGCGCCCTAGCGGCCTGAGGACAGGGCATTCGGGTGCTGTGGGGCCTTGAATAAACTAGGCACACTTTCGGAGAAGAACGGAGAAGCCCACAAGTCTCTTCTCCTCGCTAGAAAGCAGTCCGTAGAGCAGGGAAGAGCGCCTCGTCCAGGTGATCGCAAGCCCGAGCCCCAGGTGTCCCTAACCGGGTAGGGGTTCTTATCCTGGCTGAGGAGTCAGACCAGAAGGGGACTGCTGGAGTCAAGTCCCTTCGTGGGCTCTTTTGTTGGAATAACGAGTGTTGAGGGAGAGACTAAACCAGCAGTCCTCGGGTGAGCAGGATCCCTTATGGACCCCCCCAGCCTGGCCCCAGAACTAGAATGAGGTGCATGGGGTGTGGCTGAGCCGGGGCCTCGACTTGCCTCTGTCACTGTCACTGTCAGGTAACGGGATCTCACTGCCTCTCCCGCCAGTACTGAGGAATCTGGAGCAGGCTGTGGGAGGGACCCTTTGTATTTACTTCGGCTCTATTTATGGGAGAGGAGAGCTAAAGGTGGAGGCTCTAGGGCCGGGTACCCATGGACTGGCCTCCTGTCCCCAGGTAGCACTAGCCCCTCGCAGCACAGGACCCTCTCCCCAAGGACATGAAGCTGTTGGAGAACTCCAGCTTCGAGGCCATCAACTCGCAGCTGACTGTGGAGACTGGAGATGCCCACATCATCGGCAGGTGAGGGCGGGGCCCGGGGCCCAATGTCTCAGAGGTCACTCTGCCCTGGCCCTGAATGGAACCTGGGGGTGGCATGCTCCACAGTCCCACCTGCATCCCACAGGATTGAAAGCTACTCGTGCAAGATGGCGGGAGATGACAAGCACATGTTCAAGCAGTTCTGCCAAGAGGGCCAACCCCACGTGCTAGAGGCACTGTCCCCACCCCAGACCTCGGGCCTCAGCCCTAGCAGGTGAGCCAGGGAAGGGCCTACCTACTGGGGGCTGTCGGGTGCAGGGCAGTACTGGGCTGATGCTTCTCTGTGCAGACTGAGCAAGAGCCAAGGTGGCGAGGACGAGGGCCCCCTCAGCGACAAGTGCAGCCGCAAGACCCTCTTCTACTTGATCGCCACACTCAACGAGTCTTTCCGCCCTGACTATGACTTCAGCACGGCCCGAAGCCACGAGTTCAGCCGGGAGCCCAGCCTCAGCTGGGTGAGGGTTGGGTGGGGGGAGGGACCCACAGCCCACAGCTATCCCCACTGTCCTCCCCCATTTTCAGTGGCCCCTGGGCTCCAACCAGTCCATGCCTGCTGTCCTGGTACCTAGTCAGCCCGAGCTGTGACCATCCTAGGTGGTGAATGCAGTCAACTGCAGTCTGTTCTCAGCCGTGCGGGAGGACTTCAAGGCCCTGAAACCACAGCTGTGGAATGCAGTGGATGAGGAGATCTGCCTGGCTGAATGTGACATCTACAGGTGGGCTGGCATCCCTGTAGGTGGGTCCTGGGTGTGTGTGGCACTTGGGATCTCACAAAAGTCTCACCCCACACTACCCAGCTACAACCCAGACTTGGACTCAGACCCCTTTGGGGAAGATGGCAGCCTCTGGTCCTTTAACTACTTCTTCTACAACAAGCGGCTTAAGCGGATTGTCTTCTTCAGCTGTCGCTCTATCAGGTGGGCAGCTGCCCCTTCTTGTAGCTCCCTGTTTGTCCCACCCTACTTCTGACTGTCTCCTCCCTGGATATCCTCCCTGGGGTCAGCAGCAGGCCAGGGTGGGCAGTCCTAAGACCGATTCCCCAACTCCCCCAGTGGATCCACGTACACGCCCTCAGAGGTGGGCAATGAGTTGGACATGGAGCTGGGGGAGGAGGAGGAAGAACTCAGAGGTGGAGGCAGTGAGGGCGGACCCGAGGAGACCAGCCCCTTGGAGGACAGGTGTGTGATCATGGCGGTGGCCTGGCTTCATGGAGCCTGGGGTGGGCAGGACCGGGTGGGACCCCCTCTGCTGGGTCTCCTGGGTGTTAGCTCCTCAAGGGTAGCTGTGTGTTCTCCTCTGCCTAGGGTCCCGGTGATCTGTATGTGAGGAAGAGGAGCAGAGACCTCAGCTTCATTCAGCTTCAACCAGTGCCTGAGCCTGCCCACCTGAGGGGCCCCAGGGCCTCCCCAGCTGCTGGCCAGACCCTGGCGCTGCCACAGCTCCAGCGCTGCCCACCTAGCCCTTTGGCTCCAGCCTATGGATGGCCACTTAACCCCACAGGCTCTGCTGCCCACATTGTGTCTGGACTGGACAGACAACACAAGGCCTGGTGGGAACAGCCACTGCCCTGCCCAAACGAACTGACACAGGCACGGACAGCTGGACCACAGAGTTTATTTTTGTATTTTGTACGGCGGGTCAGGCCTGAACCTGCGCACTCCAGCCCAAAGGGCCCGAGACCCAGCAAGCAGGCCCCAACAGTCATCCGCCCTTGGCTTGGGCTGGCTCTTGGAGCCCACCTGTACTCCCCACCTTGCCCATTGGGCAGCGTGCACTGAGTGTCACTTTGCTGCAGCTTGTTTGTTTCCAATAAAAGTTTATGTGACTTACTGTGGACCTAGGCTCTCTTTGGCATGGGGGCGGGGCCTGTGTCGAAGGCGGGGCCTGCATCACCTGGTATCCTAGCAACAGGTGGAGGCGGCCGTTAAGCCGCCTGGACCTGCAGTGCTGAAATGGAGATGGATGTATTGGATAAAAGTGACCTCTTTTCGGTAGAAGGCGACAACCCGACTCTGGACCCAGACCTGTATGATGCTGACGGCTATGACATCCCAGACCCTGGGTTACTGAAAGAAAAGAATGGTGAGGTTGCCTGGCTTCACCCTCAACATGACCCGCCTAAAAGCAGCCCTCGCTAAGGTGCGGGCACTGTCCACCAGGAATGCAACCGCCCCATGGGCAGTTCCCGAACCCACAGGGCCCTCCGGAAGGCACCTGGCTGCCCACAACCTCCAGGGGTGGATGACCAAGGCCACACAATGACAGCGCTTTCACCACTGACCCGCAGAGCCATCATCCTTGGAGCCGGTCTCTCAGCTTTTTACCAGGAGCTCCCGGTGGCACGATATGACCCCAAGCGCACGTGCCCACCAGCTATGGCAGCTCCTGCGTACAAGCCTCCACAACTTTGTGGAAAAGGTGCGACTGGCCCATGGCATCTGCCTGGAGGCCTCTTTCCTAGCCCAGCTCTTCCCCTAGGGATCCCTATCAGGATATCAGCCGATCCTCTTGGCTCCCCCAGGTGGGTGCACGGCTTCCCCACGGTTCCCCCAAGGTGACCACAGGCCTGCCCATCCCGGCCCGCAGGAAAAGAGATCCGAGTTGCGCGTGGCTCGCTTGACTCACGGACTGGAGCCACTGCGCCGCCTGGAGGTGGCAGCAGGGCTACGCTCAGTGGCTCAGGACCCGGTGGGTAGACGTTTCGTGGTGCTAGACGGCGTAGGCTGCCTGCACCTGCACAGAGAGGATGGATGGGCGCAGGAGAAGCTGTTGGCCCCCATTGCCCTCAGGGGACTCGTGGCCATGCCGGGCCTGCTGGGCTCCGTGGGCCGCTTTGTGGGCTGGGGCCCTGCAGGGCTGGCCATACTAAGGCCGGACCTCAGCCTGCTGTGGGTGAGTGAGCCAGGGGTCCATCGGGAGCCCCACCGCGAGCCCATCTGCTGCCTGCCGGTGCCTGACTTGGGGCTGCTGCTAGTAGCGGAGGCAGGCGGTGGCCTGGCGCTCTGGAAGTTCCGTTTAGGGGGTCGCTGTCTGGTGCCTAGAGGGCCACCTCTACGGCCTCTGCCAAGCTCCACCCATGCACTCGCTCGCCTGGTTCTGGGGCCCCTGCCTCCCCACCAGCGCCCGTGCTGCTTTGCAGCCTATGGCTCGGCCGTACTCACCTTTGATCTGCACACCTGGGCTGTCGTGGATGTGCGCCGGGATCTACACAAAACGTAAGGGGGGGCCCAGGGATGAGTCCACGTGGGACAACCGGTTATGGCAGGGGTGTGGGCATGCCCACCTGAAGTGGTGCTGAGTCCGCTTGGCCTCCCCCTCAGCACCATCTCCGACCTGGCATACTGTGAACAGGTGAAGGCCACGGTGACGGCTTCCCGAGACAGCACGGTGAAGGTGTGGGAGGCCGACTGGCAGATCCGGATGGTGTTCGTGGCCCACACAGGTGCATCAGGCCCCTGCTGCTCTGAGGCCCCTTCTCTTTCCACCTTGCCTTAAAGAGCTCTGGGTTGCCCAGAGTCCCCGCCAGCTCTGGCCACGCTTCTCGATGCTGGTCGTAACCCGAGCCTACGTCTTACCTTCCCTTCGTTCCCCGGTGTGCCCAGTGACCTGCATCCTTCCCTCAGGCCCGGTGACAGCTCTGGCCGTGCTCCCGAACACATCCCTGGTGCTGTCGGCTTCACAGGACGGGACGCTTCGCACGTGGGACCTGCAGGCGGTGGCACAGGTGGGTGAAGTGACGCTGAGCTACTGGGGTCAGGACATGCGGTCAGGGGGCGTGAACTGCCTACTGGCGCCCGCAGGCCCTGGCTGGCCCCTGTTCTCCCTCCGTGCAGGCAGCGTGGAGCTGTGGCGCCTGCGCGAGCTCTACTCTCCGTTGGCCCAGCTGTCCGCGCCAGTGCTCCACCTGCAGGTGGCGCCCGCGCTGCCCTTGCCCTCACACGCCGCTCTGCCTGCGCGCCTCGTGTGCGCGTGCACTGACGGCTCGGTCTACTTGGTGTCAGTTGCTACGGGGCTTACTGTGAGCTCTCTGCTGCTCGAGCCCGAGGACTGCGCGGCCGCCGTAGCCTACTGCTTGCCGCGCGAAACGCTGTGGCTGCTAACCCGCGCCGGACACCTGGTGTGTGCCAATGCGGCGCGCCACCCCATGTGTGTGCTGGACCGCGTGTGCGCGCCCCCGCCCCCAGCGCCCAGGCCCTGCTGCCTGCACCTCTACAGCCACCTCCCAGACCTCAGCAGTGCGCTTGCCAGCTGGGAGACGGTGCGCCGGCACGGGGGTGAGCCGTGCCGCAGCGACATCCAGGCCTGGAAGGACAAGAACCGGTAGGTGTCAGAGCCACCGAGGGCCGGGCGGGTCTGTAGAGTCCACCCCAACAGGCTCTTGTCACCCGTAGGTACCTGCCCGTGGTGGGACACACGGATGGCACCCTGTCAGTGCTGGAGTGGTGCACATGGAAGACTGTCTTCCATACACAGGCACACAGCCCTGGCCCAGTCATCGCCATTGCCTCTACCTGGAACAGCATCGTTTCCTCCGGTCAGCACCGCCCGCCAACCCCCTACAGCCTGAGGGGGGACCCCTGCCCTCCCTCCCCAAAGGCCCAGCCCTGGCTCCCGCCCGGTAGGCGGAGACTTGACTGTGAAGATGTGGCGTGTCTTCCCCTACGCTGAGGAGAGCCTGAGCCTGCTGCGTACCTTCTCCTGCTGCCACCCTGCCCTGGCGCTCTGTGCGCTTGGGAAATGTGTCACCGTGGCCTTTGAGGACCCAGACAGTGCCACTTATGGTCTGGTGCAGTTTGACCTGGAAAACAGTCAACGCTATGACCACCGGCCCCAGGATGACCCCATGGACCACATCACCGGTGAGGGGCATTGCAGAGGCGAAGCCCAGGCCACCGTAGGGCTCTGGTTCCTGACCCTGAGCCCCGGCCCCTAGGCTTGTGCTGCTGCCCCACACTCAAGCTGTACGCCTCCTCCAGCCTGGACTCCACCATCCGAATCTGGACTGCGGACAACCGCCTGCTGCGGTGGGCTGGGCCCCTGGGGAGGGAGGGAGGGAGGACCAGGCTGGGAACCCGGGGGCAGCCAGCTGGGCTCGCCTACCGCTGGCCCCAGCAGGGCCTGGCAGTCGAACAGCGGAGAGAGGGCCCTGCCCGTCCTGCTGCCTCTGTTCCCTGCTCTTCGGAGCAGGGCTGGACTCTCACCCTGGGTGCCCCTCCAGGCTCCTGCAGCTGAATGGAGCCCCTCAGGCCCTGACCTTCTGCAGCAACAGTGGGGACCTGGTGCTGGCCCTGGGCTCCCGCCTTTGCCTGGTATCCCACAGGCTCTACCTGCCCACATCCTACCTAGTTAAGGTATGCAGTGAGAGCAGGGAGTATAGGTGGGGCTGCTGCAGCAGACAAGCCTCCTAGGCCAGGGCTCCAGGCTCCCTTCCCTGCTCAGAAGCTGTGCCAGAAGATCCCTGATGTGGTGGATGACCCCCCGCTGCCACTGACCAGCCAGGCGTCGCTGACCTCAGCCCAGCGTCAGAGGCTCACCAACCTGCTTGGGATGGCCAGTCTCAGGTCTGCTGGCAGGCCCCTGAGTTGTCCCGCCCAGCTCCCCTGGCTCAGGGTCTGGCCTCATGCCCCCAGCATGAGGTCCCAGGGCTCCCAGGCACAGGGGGCCACCTCAAGTCTGTCCCACCCCTGGCATCCCCAGTCCTGGCTGTCTCTTGTGCCCTGTCAGGAGCTTGGCCACCCTACTGGATCCTTATCCCAGCCTCAGCCTAACCCCACTGGCAATGCCACTTAGCGTCGCACCGTGCTCATCCCTGCCTGCAGCACGGCCGTGCCTGTCATCCATCGCCGGAGGGCAGCACCTCAGCAGCCAGTATTGGAGGAGGTAGGGTGGGTCCTGACCCCCTCACCACTCCAATGCCCAGCCCTGCCCTGTGCCCAGGCTCAGGCCACACCCCTCCGGTCCCTGGGGCAGGCCTGGGGTCACTGTGGTTGTCTAGGCAGCGCATGGCGAGGCTCCAGGAAGAAAGGGCTGACCCTGACCTTCCCTCCAGGACCTGGAAGCCTTAGTTGCCCGGGACCAAGACCTTCAGCAGCTGAGACTGGGGCAGGTGGTCCCAGCAGCTCGGCCCCCACCATCCTGGCAGCAGCAGCAGGAGGCCTTTGACAACTACCTGCGTCTGATCTATGGCCCTGCCCTGCTGGTGGGTGGGGTGCCTCCCCCAGCACCAGCTTTGACCCAACCCCTCCCTGCATCCTGGGCCTCTGACACCGCCCAGCTGCCCTGCCTGCCGCCTGCCCAGGACACGCATTCCGGAACCGAGTCGCAGCGGCGGAGCACCGTGATCCTCGCAGGAGAGATTGAAGCCGGGGGTGTGTGCGCCCTGCCTGGAGCTGCCCCCAGCCTCGGGAAGGCTGGGGTCTACACTGAAACCCCCACACCGCCAAGAGCCCTGCCCCCACAGGACTGGAGGGCACTGGGCCAGTGCTTTGCCCACCCTCCCCAAGTCACCCTTTCCATCCCACCTACCTACCGGGGAGTACACAGCAGGGCATCCCAGGTGAGGTCTCCCACCCCTGCCCACCCCCTGCCCTGCCCTCAGGGCCCTGCCCCACCCCGCGACTCCTCCTCTCACGCCCCAGCTGCTGGCCCATTCCTCCCTGAGCTCTTCCGTCGGCCTCAGTGTGGACCTGCAGCTACAGTCTGAGAGACTCCACCAGGAGAGGCCTGTGGCCCCAGACCCACCGTCTTCCTACCTGCAACACAGGGTGAGGGACCCAGGCCGGTGGGATGCTGTCCACCCAAGGCTGAGCTGCAGGGGACCTGAGTCCGTGCTGGGTTCTAAGCCTCTGTCTGGTCCCCAGGTTCCCCTGCCGCCGGAAAGGCAGCCCAAGGAGTTTCTCTCTAACATCAGCGGCTTCTTTCCTGCCTCCATCCAGCGCTACAAGGTGAGACACACACGCACTCTCCACAGGCAACTCCCTCCAGGTGTCACCCTTCACGTGGACCTCATCTCCCCTTTGCTGCAAAGCCAAGGTCTAAATCTGACCTAGGGCCATGCCCACCTGCAGCCCGTGCCCCACCCCCTCTTCTGCCTGCCCAGTCTCGATGTCGCTACTCTGTGGGCTCTGACTGCAAGCGCTCTGGGAGTGGCTGCCGGAGGGCCCAGGGCTCCTGGAGCAGACGCTGGGCAAGCCAGAGCCTCTTGCCAGCTGGGAGACCACAGTCCCCTCCCCTCAGGGGACCAAAGTCCATGGGAGCTGGCCCCTTGCAACCCACCGCCTTCCCACCCCAGATGCCAGGACAGACCTCTGCCCCCAGCAGACATCTGGCACTATCACTGGCCCAGGTGGCCAATGATCCTTCCAGCTGCTGCACCACATACCCAAGCCCCGAACAAACCCCCGCCGGGTTCCTATGTCCCCACTCGCCCCCGCTTTTTTGTTTTTGTTTTTTAGATTTTATTTATCTATTTTTAGAGAGGGGAAGGGAGAAAGAGGGAGAGAAACATCAATGCGTGGTTGCCTCTCGTGCACCCCTTACTGAGGTCCCGGCCTGCAACCCAGGCATGTGCCCCGACTGGGAATTGAACTGGCGACCCTTTGATTCACAGGCTAGCACTCAGTCCACTGAACAACACCAGCCAGGACTCCCTACCCCCTGCTTTTGGATGTCCCTCGTCCAGGACTGGGGACCAGGCCCAATGGAGAGCATGTGGGGTATCAGGGTGGCCTAGGTTTCCCTCCTTGGTTACCACAGTTGGTGGCTCCCCGACGGCCCCTCCCTGGTTGCCAAAGTCTCTCTCTGCGTGTCTGCGTGTTGTGGGGTGGGGGTGGGGGTACCAGTCCAACTCTTGGAGACCTGGCAGGGAGCTGGACTGGTGGCCCAGGTGCTCTGCCAGGGTGTTCCCTAGGATGGGGCAGAAGTCAGGTTCTCAGACCACCGTGCTGTGCTCCACCTCCAGGACCTACCAAGGCCCATCTACTTCCTGGGCTGGGTCCCCAACTCCGTGGTGCTGCAGCAGATGTGGCTGCCCAGGGAGGTCAGCGGCCCTGGAGCCCCAGCCAGGCTCCCCAGCCAGGGATCACTCAAGGCAAGGGGTCGGGCTGGGGGCTCAACCTCGGGCCTGGGGAAGGCTCTGCCAGGGGCCGAGGGCTCCCATGCCAGCTACCAACCACTTGCTCTGTCCCCTCCACAGCCAGGGGGTAGCCAGCAGGATGATTTGTGGCTGTCACTGGGCAGGCAGCGCCACACCAAGTGGCAGCAGAAGCTGATCCATTGGTTGGATGAGGAGGAGGGTGAAGAGGAGGAGGAGGAGTTGGATCGGGACTGGGCCTCAGACTTTCTGAGCCCCCACACAGAGCTCTCCCAGGGACTGCGGGGGTCCAAGGAGACATCGGCTCAGGTGGGCACCCAGGCAGGCCTTCGGTGGGAGGAGTGGGTGCAGATTCAGATCCTGCAGCTGCCGCATTCCTACCCCCAGAGCTCCAAGTCCTTGAGAGACAATGCTGTCAGGACGGAGACCTCCTTACTCCCCCGTTGGTACTACTATGAGCACTCGCTCTTGGAAGAGCGCTACGGACGTCTGCCCAGGTTCCTGCGTTTCTTTGTCATCCAGAACTGGTTCAAAAAGCTGTTGCCCATCTTCACCCTGGAGGTTCGGGGGATGCCTGGGAAGCGGGCTGGTGGGAGACAGGGGCGCGGAGGCAGGGCCTCAGCTGGCAGTCCCAACAGGCATACCCTGAGGCGGGCACGGTGGATGGCCTGGCCTCTCTGTTCATGGACCTGCTGGAGGAGGCCTCCTGGGAGGATCGCGTGCACATCCTGCACGCGTTGCTGAGGCTGCTGCCTGATGTGAGCAGAGACCTCTGTAACAGATTGCATGGCATCCTCCTGCACCTGCTTAACCTGGACCAACCCCCCAGCCTCCAGGTCGGCCCCAACCGCCCCCACCCCGCACCCACCCTGCTCCACCCCTGGACTCTGGCACCCACCTTGCGCTGCCTGCCTGTCTGTGCTCAGGACAGGACGCAGAAGCAGTTTGTGATGCTGGCGCTGCAGCTGGTCCTGGCCTGCTCCTTGGAGTCCCATGAGGTGGTGCTGGAGCTCATGTCCTACTTCCTCTACTCGCCAGCCTCCTGCCGGTGAGGCCCCTCTCTGCGCGGCTTCCCCACCACCCAGAGAGCCTCGGGTAAGCTGCCCTCACCCGTCACAGGCCTGAGCTCAAGAAGCTGCTGGACGGGCTAGGCCTTCAGGACCCAGATGGCTTCCTGTTCAAGGAGATGATGACCTGGGTCCAGGGCCTGGACCTGGACTCCAAGGCCGTGCTGCGCAGCTGCTGTTGCCAGAAGCTGGAGGAAATGATCTACCACCTGCAGGTCAGGCTGGGGAGGGGAGGGGCGGACCACCTGCCAGCGGAGCCTCTGGCCTTCCCCTGGGACTGTCCTCAAGCCCAGGGAGGAGAGCCAGGTGAGGCTGCCAGGCTCCTTGCCTCGCTCTAGCTCTGTGTGTCACCTGTTGACTGGGTCCCCATGTCTCTCGGGATCTTCCTGCCCCTTCCTGGGGGGGAGTCTGCCTTAGGGTCAGGCTGGGATACGGGCGCAGCACCACTGCCTGGGCCCTGGTGTGTCCTCCACTGGCCGCCTCCCCCGCAGACGGAAACGTCGCAGTCATCAGTAGCCAAGTTGTCGGAGATGCCGCCCAAGGTCTCAGAGACTTCACTGCTTTCGCCCCCATCCAAAGAGACCCTGTCGCTGATTTCCACAGTCTCTGGGGCACCCATTCACATCTCCGTGACATCCTCGGTCCACTCCTGGACGCCGTCCCTGGTGGTCTCACCTGGGGAGCCGGGTTCGGCCACCCTGGAGCCCCAGGGCCAGCAGCTGCTCTTGCCAATTCGCCCCCGGCACACCTGCTACACGCTCTCCGAGACACTGCTGCCCTTCTCCTCCCTGCCCGAGGTCCAACTGCCTTCCTCGGCGCGGGACACACTGCCCAGCCATCCACTGCCACTGGAGCAGACAGACTGGTCACAGTCAAAGATGCTGGACCTGGAGCCAATTGATGCACTCAACTACTTCTGTGAGCTGCAGCGGGCGCGGCAGCCAAGCTTCCTGCACAAGGAGGGGCCCGGGAGCCCATGCCTGAGCCCAAGAACACCGGGGCCGAATGCCGTGGTGCCGCAGCCCCGCCGCCACCTGTGAGCAGCTGAGGGCTCCAGGCTTGGTCTGGGGCAGGGTCCATGGGGCGGGGGGCGGTGGGGGGTGGCAGCTGAGGGCCGGGCTCAGTCAAGACCGCCTCCTTACCACTCCAGGCCTGACCCCATCCTACGGCTTCAGGAGACCAAGATCTTGAGGTCTCCAAAGAGACAGAGAGGTGAGTGGGGACAGGGGTAGAGACTGGATCCCAAGCTTCACCCCAACACCCACCACAGCCTGGGTCCCACAGGGCCCCAACCGTGCCCGAGGCCTCACTGCCCCACTGGCCTCAGGTCAAATGCTGGCTCGGCACCGGGAGGGCCGCACCCTCGAAGGCTCCATCCGGACGCTGAAGCTGCCGCTGCCCCGGGTGGAGCTGCGGCCTTTCCCCTCAGCCTGGCCCCGGCCTGCCCGTCCGTTGCCACCGCTGCTCCTACGGCCTGCCCTGCAGCGCTACTTTCTGCCAGACCACGCGGACCCAGACAACTACATCTGACCTGGCTGGTGGCCTCGGCCTGACTCTGTGCCCAGCCAGCCTCCTCTTCCCCCCAGCTGGGGCTCGGGACGCAGCTCGTCACTGGGCTGTTGGCCCCTGGCCAAGGCAGGGGGCTGGAATAAAGTCCAGCCAGCAAACCGGTTGCCGAGTCTGTCTCTGGGGGCCCCTGGGGTGGGCAGGGACGCCTGGCTGGTGGAGTGGGTGGGACTAGGTCTGGGGTGGGGTCAGCCCTTGGTGGGGCAGCCACACTGGTGTGCTGGACCTGTTTACCCAAATGAGGCCCCTCAGTGTGGGCTTGTCCCTGCTCAGGCACTCAACCAGTGTTTATCAGTCAATTACTGGGGACAAGATGGGGGGTGGGGGACAAATAAGCCAGAGAGTGGCCAGATATTCTGGGGAGAGGAAAAGGTCTGGCTGAGCCAGGTGTGGGTGGGCTGCGGTCTTTCGATGCAGGTGAAACCAGGAGACTGTTGGCGCTTTATTACCTTTAGGCTGGAAGGAGGAAACAGTGAAGGGGCCCCACCGGCTTCATCCAAGAAGCGATAAGGGGGCAGTGTCCTCTGGACCCCTCAACCTAAACAACCCCAAGAGACAGACCTTGTCTGTGAAGTGCAGCGTCTAGACCCTCTCCGGGCGGCCGTGGCCTCACAGGGACCCGTGTGCCGGCTGGCCGCTTGCCTGCTTAGACAAAGGGCCTGCTCTAGTTTTCGCGCCCTTCTGCTGGGCTTCCTGTGCGGCAGTGCTTTCTTCCCTGTGAGTGTGTGCAGCCTCTAACTTTACAGGTTTCTTCTCAATGGCTTTATGGTTACAACTGGCCTCCCACAACTCCCGAGCTGGGCAGGGGCCTCGATATGGGGCTGCCGGATGGGTGGCTCTTTCAAGGCCAAGCAGGGCCAGGAGTGCCCAGCCTGGACAGCTGCAGGGCTGGACATTTTTGTAAAAGAGGCTGTGCAGTCCTGGCTGGTGTGGCTCAGTGGATTGAGCGCCAGCCTGTGAACCAAAGGGTTGCTGGTTCGATTCCCAGTCAGGGCACATGCCTGGGCTCTCGGCCAGGTCCCCAGCAGGGGGTGCACAAGAGGCAGCCACACATTGAAATTTCTCTCCCTCTCTTTCTCCCTCCCTTCCCCCTCTCTAAAAATAAATAAATAAAATCTTTTTTTAAAAAAAGGGGGGGGGTGCTGTGCCACCCATGGTGGTCTGCTTCTATGGGTTTTCATGGTTTAAATTATAAACAATAAGTGCTTTGAAAATTAAAAACATGGGAAAGCCAGGCAAATGTAAACAGGTCCAAAAACCCACTAACCATAAAGGAAAATATTAATGTAGTTTTAATACATATTAATATATAATTATGTTTAAATTAAGGAATCTGTTAACCTAAGTATACCATTAAGAGAGTGAAAAACTAAAAATGGCTTATCTCCAAAATATAGAACAAACTCCTATGAATCAATAACAGTAAGAAAAATCACACAACCCAACAGAAAAGTGTATGAAAATCTGGAATGGGATTTTCACTATAGCAGAAGTCAAAATAGCAAACGTGTGTGTTTGCTCCACTTCCCGACTGTGTGACCTTCAGCCAGTTACCTGAGTTCTATAAACCTCAGCCTCCCCATGTAGGAGAGAGGGCGGTAATGCTAAGATGTCCCTCAGGGCCGCTGTGCTGTGCGGGTTAAATTATCTGGCGTGTCTCAAGCACTTAGGAACAGAGCCTCGCACAGGGTGTGTGGACAGGAAACGAAGCCAGACCCTTCCTCACATCATTTACAGGAGAAATTTCCCGGTGATTTGAATATTAGAATGTGAGCAATGAAACTATAAATACATCAAAAGGTAATTTAGAAACATTTAGAAGGAAAAGATGGCCATATCTTCTGAGTAAAAAAAAAAAAAATTATGGCAAAAGACACCATAAAATCAAAGACAAAACTCAGTAGGTCCTGTAAGGTAAAACTATAGAAATTTCACAGGAAAACAAAGTCTTTTGTTCCTAGTAGTTGATGAGTCCTCAGACCTGACACCCAAGGCACCAGATAGAAAAAAATTCAATAAATTGGACTTGGTCATTTTTAAATCTTTTTTCTCCATGTAAGGCCTTGTTAACAGGATGAAAACACAAGCTACAGACTGGAGGGGTTAATATCTGCAAATGACACACCCACCAAGACATGCGTCTGCAACCTATAGACGATTCTTAAAATGAGCTCTAAGAAGCAAACTATCCCATTAGAAAAATGGGCGAAAGACAGAAACAGGTATTTCCCCGAAGAGGAGATGCAGAGATGCAAATGAGCGCACCAAAATAGGTGCCATATCGCTGGCCACTGGGGGACCGCAGCCTCAGGATGGTTGAGCTGGGAGCCCGTGACACCACCAAAGGCTGGGGGACGCGGAGCAGCTGCATCCCCACGCACTGCAGCGGGAACGCAAGTGTTGGGCAGCCCAGGAAACATTTGCCAGTTTCTTGTAAACGAAACGCCCGGGGAAACAAGAACTGCTGTACACACCAAATTCTGCGCCCTGATGTTTACAGCAGCTTTATCTGCAATAGCCAGAAACTGGAAATGACACAAACACCCTTAAACAGGTGAGTGGTTAACCAGAGGGGGGCACAGCCACACCGCGGAAGACTTTTCAGCCATGAATGGGGACACATTTGTGACGCACGGAGCAACCCTGAGTGAATCTGCAGAGAATTGCGCTGAGTGAAAAAAAAATCCAATGTTGAAAGATCAAACGCTGTATGTTTCCATGTATATAACCTTACGCAGATGGAGAGGGGCCTGTTGGTTGCTCTGGCCAAGGACGGGAGTGCCCAGAGATCTCTGTGGTGGCTAAACTGCTCTCTGTTTTGCTTGTGGTATTGGTTACATAGACGTACATGCTTGGCTTCCATTCTACTACAGCTACAGAAAATGTAAGCGTTGAGGAACCTAGAATAGGCCAATCTCGAGAGACAAAAAATAGATCAGAGCCCTGGCCAGGCAGCTCAGTTTGTCAGAGCGCAGTCCTGGTACACCAGTGCTGCCGGTTTGATCCCCGGTCAGGGCACACACGAGAATCAACCAATGGATGCATAAATAAGTGAAACAATTTCTCTCTTTCCTTTTCTCTCTCTTGAAAATCAATACATTTGTAAAAAATTAAATCTAATTTAAAAATTTTTTTAGCCCTAACTGGTATGGCTCAGTCAGTTGGGCATTGTCCTGCAAACCGAAGGTCTTGGTTTTGATTCCGGACAGGGAACATACCTGGGTTGGGGGTCAGGTCCCTAGTTGGGGGCATACGGGAGGCACTGGCCCTGTGGTTTGCTGGGCGGTACAGGCCAAGGTCAGCTCCCACTTAATGTTTTTCCCGGGGCCGCCCTGCCTGAGTTACAAAGCAGTCTGAGATGGCTGCCACTTGTGCTGGGCTTGGAGATTCCCAGGTGAAGCCAAGCTGTGAATCTAGGCTGCTAGTTCTGGGCCTGGGGCTCACTGAGGTCGGCTATTTGCTTATTTGATAGGATTTGGGAAGTTGTGAAGTCTGAGCCAAGACCAGACATTCATATGGAAAAGCAGCTTGGGTGGGCCTCTAAGCTAGGTGGGACAGAGCCTCAGGGGATCTCCAAGGCAGGTCGAATGGTGTTAGCCAGGTTGATGGAGTCTCAGATATGGCACTAGCTTGCCAGCTCTGTGGGGGGAGGGTTTAGAAAAGGGAAAATGGCCTCTGCTCGCTTTGATGCCAGACACTTCATTTCCTCCCTTTATGCCACTGGAGCCTTTCAAGCTGCCACCCTGGCGCTGGAGCTCAGAGGGAGTGGGTCTGAGTAGGTGAGTCTGTGTGTGGGTTCTTTAAGAGGAACTACTTGGACCTCCAGAAGTTTCTTCCACCGACTCAATCCCTGCTGGTTTTTGCAGCCAGAGGTTGTGGGGACTTATCTTCCTGGCACTGGAACCCTGGGCTGGGGGCCTGGTGTGAGGCTGGGACTCCTCGCTCCTGAGACATCCCTCCCGAATTTTTATCCCCCACACACGGGTGAGGAGCCAGCCCGTTCTGTGTCTGTGTCCCTCTTACCAGTCTGGATGGATGTGGTTTCTTTAATTCTGTAGTTGTCAGACTTCCATTCAACTCGATTTCTGATGGTTCTAAGTGATGGTGGTTCTATATTTTAATTGTAATTTTGATGTGGTTGTGTGAAGAGGCAAGCCATGTTTGCCTATGCCACCATCTTGACCAGAAGTCTTTGTATCTTTTAATTTATCTTGGGAATAGTTAAGGCTCCCTGGCTGGCGGTTACTATAAATGCTTCTGGTCCAGTGGGCCCTGAAGGTAAACATTTCTGTTTTGGCCAAAAGTACCCACCAGAGGGCATCATTTACCTAGGTTATCCATAATATTCCAATTCCATTCCTCAAGAAACAGTCAACTTTTTCAAAAAATATTTTATTTTTTTAGAGGGAGGGTAAGGGAGAAAGAGAGGGAGAGAATCATTGATCTGCAAGAGAAACACTGATCAGTTGCTTCTTGTACGCCCCTAACTGGGGACCTGGCTCACAACCCAGACATGTGCCCTGACTGGGAATCAAACTGGCGACCCTTCAGTTCACAGGCTGTCACTCAATCCACTGAGCCACACCAGCCAGGGCAAGAAATAGTCAACCTTTACGGGTAGGATCTGTATGTGCTAAGCATGTGCTTTCCTTGGAGGGGTGGACACTGACTTGGGCTCGTCTGCCCTCTTCCTCAGTTTCCATGGGAATTTCACACACGATTAGGTGGGGATTAAGGCTATGAAGTGCCCTTCCCATGGGTCTCAGCCATAGGCGAGTCCTAACTCTTGGACCTATGACCTACAGACTTCAGGGTCCAGCTGTCCCTCGTGAGTGGCTCTCTTGGGCATCATTGCCCCTAGAGGGACCATCCTAGCCCACAGCATGAAATAAACAAATCAATCTATAAAGGGGCTCCTAACCATGTAAAACATAAAATATATAACCCATGACTCAGAATAAATGAGGGGAAAACCTTGTAATGGAAAAGAAGAAAGATCTCAAATTAATGACCTCAGCTTCTACCCTAGGAAATTAGAAAGAAAACAGCAAAATAATCAGAAGAAAGGAAATAGTAAGGTAAAAGTGAAAAATCAATGAAATTGAAAAAGAAAGCAATAGAAAAAATTTATGAATCCAAAAGGTGGTTCTTTGAGATGACATTGACAAACCTCTGGCAGAACCTACAGAAAGAGAAAGAATACAGAAATTACCTATGTCAGGAATGAGAGGTGACCACACTACGGACTACATATATGAAAAGGATAGTAAGGGAATATTATTATGACCTTCATGCCAATGAATTCCGCAATTTAGTTGAAAAAGACTCATTCTTTGAAAAACATAAACTGCCAAGAGTCACCCAAGAAGAAAATGACAATCTGAATAGTCATGTATCTATTAAAGGAATTTAATTTGTAGTTGAAAAATATTCCTGGAAAGAATTTTAGGCCCAGATGCCTTCACTGGGAAGTTCTACCAAACACTAAGGAAAGAAACAATACAACTTTTACAAACTCTTGCAGAAAACTCCAGGGACTACTCCCCATTCCTCCTGAAGTCAACATTACCCCCAAAGACATTACAAGAAAACTGCAGAGCAGTATACCCCGTGGACAGAGGTGCAAAAATTCTAAACAAAAATTTTAGCAAATTAAATACAATAATATATAAAGATGAAACTAGCTCTGGCTGGTGTGGCTCACTCAGTAGATTGAGCTCCAGCCTGCAAACCAAAGGGTCGCGGGTTTGGATCCGGGTCAGGGCACGTGCCTGGGTTGCGGGCCACCAGTAGGGGGCGCGCGAGAGGCGACCACACATTGATGTTTCTCTCCCTCTCTCGAGGAAAAGGGGGCTGTGTTAGGAATGCAAGGCTGGTCTGATAGTGTAAAGTCAATGTCATTGATCATCTGTCTCTTCTAGCAAAGATGGATCTCTGCTCAATTCATGATGGAAGAGGGCTGATGTAATCAGTCAGCCACCAGGGACTGGGGGGTCACACCCAGGGTTGGGCCATATAGGGGGCTCAATGTTCGTCTCTACGTGACACCCACCGGCGCATCTCACCACGCACAAGTGGGTCACTTCCTGCCGGCGCTCAGCCCCACAATGCCCCGGGCCTCGGCGTGGCCCCGCCTCTGCACGCTGGTCCCGCCCCTTGCGCAGAGTCCTCAAACTCGGATTGGTCGTTGTGGCTTCCGCTTTCCTGGTGGGCGGGGTCTCATACCCACGTGTCGCGACGGGGCGGGGCGCACGAACTGGCGCTGAACTGCCCGGGGAGTTGCGAAGTGCTGGCCGGCATGGGCGAGGTCGCGGCCGACCCTGGCCAGTCGGCTGATGGCGTCGGCCCGGCAAGGTTGCTGACTCCCGAGGCGGAGGCGGCGAAGCTCCTGCCCTTCCTGGCGCCCGGGGCGCGGGCGGACTTGCAGGAGGAGGCAGCGCGGCACGTGCTGGAGCTGACCGGCTCGGGGGCGGGCCGGACACTGCTGGCTGGCCAGGAAGCACTGCTGCGGGCTATGGTCGACTTGGCGGCGGCCCCGGCCCCAGCCCCTGCCCGCGACGCAACCCGCGCCCTCGTCAACCTGGCCGCCGACCCCGGCCTGCACGAGCCGCTGCTGGCGGCCGAGCCTGGGCTGCCTGCCCGCCTACTGGACCGTGCGTTGGACCCGCAGTGGCCCTGGGCGGAGGAGGCAGCTGCCGTGCTGGCCAACCTCAGCCGCGAGCCGGTGCCGTGTGCCTCGCTGATGGAGGCGCTGACGGCCGCGGAGCCGGGGGAGTCAGGCCTGGAGCGGCTTGTGCGCGCGCTGTGCACGCCCGGCTACAACGCCCGCGCGCCCCTACATTACTTGGGGCCAGTGCTCTCCAACCTCAGCCAGCGTCCTGCGGCGCGAGCCTTCCTGCTGGACCGCGAAAGGTGAACACCAGGATGCTCGTGGGGAGGGGGTGAAAGTGAGCAGGGACAGCAGTGACTGGTCTTTTCCTTCAGGTGCGTGGTCCAGCGTCTGCTGCCCCTTACCCAATACCCAGACTCTACAGTGCGCAGGGGTGGGGTCGTGGCGACGCTGCGAAACTGCTGCTTCGAGCACCGTGAGTGGTGGTAGGGGCACTGCGGTGGCGGGCAATGGGAGAGAGACTGGACTCTGGGGCACTTCTAGACTGGCCCCCGTCCCCCCCCCTCCCCAGGACACCACGAATGGTTGCTGGGACCGCAGGTGGACATTCTCCCCTTCTTGCTACTGCCCTTGGCTGGGCCTGAGGAATTCTCTGAGGAGGAGATGGAGCGTGAGTAGCTTGGGTGGGAGCCTCAGGGTCGGCCTGGCAGGAGGGAAGGCCAGTGGTGGGAGGGGGAGGAAGTGTCCAGATCAGGCCCCTTTCTGAAAATTTTTGGCAGCAAGTTGCTGAGCACAGATGGGGCTTACAAAAGCAGCGTCTGGCCTGGCCACCCAGCACAGGGACCCAGTAACTCCCACATTCATCCCTAGGGCTGCCTGTGGACCTGCAGTACCTGCCTCTAGACAAGCAACGAGAGCCTGATGCGGACATCCGCAAGATGCTCATTGAGGCCATCATGCTGGTGAGCAGAGGTCCTGCTGCAGTAATGGTGACCCCAACGAACACATAACCTCACTAACACGTGGCTAACCTCTGCCCTCTTTCAGCTGACAGCCACAGCACGAGGTCGGCAGCAGGTGAGGGACCAGGGAGCCTACCTGATTCTGCGTGAGCTGCATAGCTGGGAGCCTGAGTCCGACGTGCGGGTGACTTGTGAGAAACTGATCCAGGTGGCTGCAGGGTTTTTGGGGGATGGGGAGATGTCCATGGTGTGCCAGCCAGCTCCTCATCTACCTCCCCTGCTGCAGGTGCTTATCGGGGATGAGCCAGAGCATGGCATGGAAAACTTGCTGGAGGTGCAGGTGCCTGAGGATGTGGAGCGCCAGCTGCAGCAGCTGGACCGCCAGGAGCAGGAGCAGTGCCAGCGGGAGCAGCAGGAGTGGGAGCTGGCCCCAGAGCCGCAGGCAGAGGGGGATGCACCCACCTGAGGGCGGGGATGCACCCACCGGATGGCTCTGCCGCCGGACACCAGCCCCGGGCACACCTTTACTAGCCCATCAGTCCTGGCCTTCCAGACCAGGCCTTCCTGCAGCTGCCTGCAGACCTTTGGGTTACGTTGCTAGAAGGCTGTGTCCTGAGAAGCAGTGCTACACTTAAGCTCCAGGTTTATGCTGAGGGCCCTAGGGTTCACGCCCCTCAAACGTTAGAGGCTTAAGGGCGCCTCCTTGTGCCCTATTGCTTCCAGCAGCGATGCAGCTTATTCAGAAGAGCACTGTTTGGCCTGAACTGGCCAGGCCCCGGGGCTCTCAGGGGCCGGACGGGGGTTGACTAGTGGAGCCATGAGCCATGTTCCCAGGCACGGTGGTGAGGCTGGGTGGGAAAACAGCCAGCTGGAGCTCTCCAGCCCCAGGGTGCTACAGGGCTCTGAGCCCAGGCTGGCACCCAGTGCCAGCAGTGTCCCTGCCAGTCCCACCGACTCCCTCCATCTGGGCCCTCAGTTGATCCTTAGCCTCAGTGCGCTGACCTCTCGAGAGCTTCACTAGCTACGGCCTGTCCTGGGTGTCTCCCACAGCTGCACCCTGCCCGGCCTGCCCTTCAAGCACTGGCTGGGTGCTGCCCCCCTTCATCCTCTCCACTCTCCTACTTGACCTATGCCCTGGCACTGCCTGCAGCCCCTTACCAGCACAAGAGCCTGGTTCTCCCCGGCGCCACGTGTAGTCCCGCTAATCCTGCAGGATCTAAGCTGTCAGTGTGGCCCCACCCTCTGTGTTCCTTTCCTGGGCCTTCTACCAAACCTAGTGTCATCTTTGGCTCAGGACCCAAGTACTGGCGCCCCGGGCCCTGTACACCCTGGTGCCGCGGTGTGGCTCGGCTCCCCAGGAGCTCCCAGCACCCGTGCTCTGTCCTCTGTCCTCTGTCCTCTGGTACTGTTTCCGAAGCTGGTGGTCCGCTCACCTGTGCTGCCCATGGAGGCCAGGTGCTTCACAGGTGCCACGTATCTCCTTCCACAGCCCCTTGTTCGAGCTCTGGTGCAGAGGTCCGTGGACTCATTCTCCCTGATTTAGGAGTGTCCCCAGTTTCCCCAGTGCTGGTTGGTTCAAACCTCTGGCTTCACTGAATAAAGTTTATCTGGCCTCCACTTGGTCCACCCACCTGCCCTCAGTTGACCTGGTAGTGCCCCAGCACACTCTGGATGGTGCCCCTGGAGCACAGCAGAGGGGGCTGCCTGGAGGTGCCCATGCCCAGGTTGGCCGTAGCGATGCTTTGGAGACACAACTTGGCAGAGCCCCTACCTCCACTCGGGTTGGCCTCCAGGGTCCCTGGCGCTGGGCCAGAGGCACTCTCGAGGGTTCTTAGCTGCTGGGGGTGACGCAACTGCAGGAGTGACCTTGGTGGCTCTGAGTCCTCTCTGGGCTCCCCCAGATTCTCTGCTGTGGACCACATTGGGGGATCAACTGGGCACCCAGGGAGAGCCCATCCCCCCACCCCCAGGGCCCTGCCCCACCTGGCGAGGTGCGGAGCACGGTGCAGAAGAGCATGTGTACTGCGGGCTGCACCCAGCGGTGTGTGGCCACCAGCTGCAGATACGGGTGTGCACGTGGGCACAGCTGGAGCAGGGCCCGGATCAGGTCCTGGCACTCTGGGCGAGGACTCAAGGGCTGCAGCCGGCCCCCCTTCTGCCTGCCCTCTTGCCTCCCCATCCTGTGCTCATGCCCCGCAAGCAGTTACAGCAGCTCTGAGGGGTCTACAGGAGGGCCGGTGCCTGTCACCGATGGGATGGGCAGATGGATGCAGAGAGGCGGGGTCTGAGTCAGGTTCCCCCTCAGCCCAGCTTCCCTCTCCCTACAGCGGACAGGAGGTGGGTGCCAGGTGAACCTCCACTGCTACCCCTTCCGTGGCACAGAGTGGCGCTCTGGTCCAGGGCTGTTGGGACCGGGGAAAGGCATGGTGGCAGCACTCACCGAAGGGCAGGCCTGGCGGGAATGTGGGGCCGCGGCGTATCAGGAGCAGCATGCGGCCCCGTCACCATGGCATGCAGGATGATACCTCTGGGGGCAGGGGCTCTTAGGGCTTGACCCCCACCCCTGCCCTGGGGTCCTGGCCCTCTGGGGTTGCTGGTGGGGCAGCACTCACAGGCCACGGAGCCACAGAAGGTGCTCAGTAGTGCTTTCTTGATCCCCGACTGGCTGGCGAAGCCGAAGTCTGTGCAGGGGTGCAGGGGAGGTGTGTCAGTGGGAGGAGCAGCATGAGGAGGTGGGCTCGGGCATGGCCGTGTGGTGAGCATGGGGGCAGTTGCAGGGTGGCTGTGGGCAAGGGTGGGCTGGAGGCCTTCTGGGCAGGTTGAAGGTGAAGCCAGGCTGGGGTCCAGTCTGGAGCAGATCAGTATGGTTGCTGGGGTCACGTGTCAGGGCAAGCGGGCACAAGGATGAGGGCCGGGCCAGACCACAGACTCACCTGTCAGCTTTGGGAAGCCTCGGTCATCCAGCAGGATGTTCTCACATTTTAGGTCCCTGCGTGGGGAAGGGCAGGTGGGGCCTGGGCCTGGGCTCAGGCAGACCTCTCCACACCTGTGGGGGTGAGGCTGGGCTGCACTCTCACCGGTGCACGACGCCTGCGTTGTGGCAGTGGGCCACTGTACTGACCAGCTGCTGGAACAGCCTGCGGGTCTCCTCCTCCAGCCCCGGGCAACAGCGGTGGTCTGACACCGCATTGATGTGCTCCAACAGGTCGCCGCGGCCCGCCAGCTCCAGCACCAAGTATGAGTGCTGGCTGTTGTGATAGGTCTCATACAGCTGCACCTGCATGACCCCCACTTGCTATCACCACAAGGAGGGGCTTTCCAGTGTCCTGGATTGGTGTGTCAGGATGGGGGAGGTGGCGGGCCTGGGGTGGGCAGCAGGTGTGGTGAGGGCTGGTGCAGGGGATGGGCAGGACAGGGCCGGATGCCTCAGGGTCTCTGCCCACCACATTCAGGTGCTTGTAGGTAGCATTGAGAGATGAGATCTCATGGGGCAGGAACTTGCGGGAGAACTCTGCGGGGGCCTCAGCAGTGGAGATGACCTTGATAGCTACCTGTGGAGGTGGAGGGTAGCTGCTCTGTGCAGACTGCAGCCCCTCGGCACAGGATTGGGCAGGAGAGGTCCACTGCCCTTTGTGCACAAGCTGAACTTGGCAGGATAAATGGCGTCCTGGGGGATGGTGCTGTCCCCGGCACTTATGTGCTCAGGGGTTCAAGAACTTTAAGTGGTCAGCCTGTGGGAAGGTGCAGGACTGGGAGGGAGCTGGAGCAGCTGGGAGGCACCCCAGCAGGGTTAGGACCAGGTTCCCTGGGACTGGCTGGAGGGTGCCCCGAGCCCGGGCTGCAAGGAGGAGGCGGGCTGCCTCACCATGGCGTGGCGCTTGCCTTGCAAGTCAGAGGCCAGTTTGGGGTTGTGCTGCATGCGTTCCTGTGTGGCGCAGGCCAGGTAGACTTTGGAGAAGGCTCCGGAGCCGATCTTGGAGGAGAGCAGATAGCCCTTGTCCCTGCACTCGCGCACCTGCGCCATGAAGGTTTGCTGATCCAGCTTTCGTTGGCTGCTGCCCTTCATGGGGGGCAGGCTGCTGCAGAAGGGGCCAGGGCTGTCCCACTCGGTGTGCACTCTTGGGAAGGGGTGGGGGATATGGCTGAGGCCTGACTTATGTCAGAGGGGCAGGGGTGACAGGGCCTATGCCCCTTCACAGCTATAGCCAAGTTTCAGAAGCCTTACTGGGACTAGGGCAGTGGCAGGGGAATGACCAGGGCTGAGAGCTCGGGGCTGGGCGGGTGATGCAGTCAGGGACTGGTGCAGGGGAGAACAGGCTCTGAAAAAGCAGGGACAGGTTCTAGAATGGAGGGTTCTAGAAACTTACCATCATTGTGCCCTCAAAGGGAGTGCCTGTGTCCTTCTGTCCCCAGGACCTGCCTGTCCTGAGAACATCTTGCTGGAACCAGCCCTGCCCTGCATGGGACCCACTCTCTGTGTGGCAAGCACCCCTAGATGCTAGAGCCAGGCCAAGGCCTCTGCGGGCCACCCTGGATGTAGCTGAGCACAAAAGGCCTTTAAGAACGCTGGGAATGGGGAGCGAGCCAAGGAAGGCAAGTGGGGTTTCTAAGGACATGAGCAAGGGAAAAGGAACACACATGCCAGCAACTGTGTCAACTGCATCCCTCATCCTTTGGGAGGGTCCCACGGTGGCAGCCAAGGCGGGGATTGGGGTGAACACTGTCCTTCCTCTGCTGAGGCCTAGAAGCTTCTCTTACCTGGGCCAAGGCCTGATGGAGGACTTCCCCACAGAGCTCCCTAAAAACTTAAGGATGTATCTCCAAGGCGAATGAGGTCTCCAGCCTGGGCCCACCCCAAACCCAGTAGAGGGCAGCCAGTGTGGCTCTGCCTTGTCCTGTCCTCGAGTCTTCTGTGAGCACCCTCACCACAGGGAGCAATAGGTGGCATCTCCCGAGTGCCTGCCGCATGCCAGGTGCTGTGTGAAGTGGTCGTAGTAGCTGCAGTTGACACCTCCCACAGACCCCGCCTGATGTGATTGTCCCAGGCAGGCAGTGCTTGTCCAGGATCTCAAATCTAAGCACAACTGAGTGACACCCATTTTACAGGTGACAGAACTGAGGCTGAAACAGGCAATCTCTCTGCCAGAAGCTGGATAGCACAGAGGCTGTGGACGGCTGTCCTGGGAGTGTCCCACAGGGCCCGCGGCGTGGCGGAGGCTTGGTGTCAGGGTAGTTGGGTTGTCCCCCACTTGTGGCTGTGGCGTGCCCCACCGCAGGAAAGGCCTAGGAAGGCTCTGCCTGGGATGCCGAGGCTCATTCTCTCATCTCTGTTGGACTGCGAGCTGCTGGAGAGCAAGACCTGTGTTTGCTCTTCCCTCGCTCCCCTGCAGGCTGCATCTGGCAGATTGCCTGGGATATAGCAAATGTGGGCAAACTAGCTGGATTGTTGTTGACCTGCAGATTGGGTAAAGAGCAACCACTCCACGTATTCCAAGCAGAGGGGATTTGAGGCGGGGTTGCTCCCCAGATGTTGGAAGGGCTGGAGAAGGGACCTGTCTAGAGCTAGTGCAGCACAAGGGAAAACCATGGGGCTCCAGCCAAGGGTGGCTGTACCGCTGCCCGCACCCCTCTCACCACCTGGCTCCCACCAGGGCCCAGAACACACTGGAGGCCAGCAGGTCGGTCACCAGCTCCATTTTGCAGTCACCTTCCCCTCCTCTCTCTCTGCATGCTAGGCTGTTCCCCATCCCACGGACGCTCCTTGAGCATCCGTCATGTGCTGGGCTTGATGCTGAGCACTTGGGACCAAATCGCAGACATGGGCCTTCGTCGAGCTCACCATTGGAGAAGGGAGGTTGGCATTAATAATTTAATAAAAGTGCCCAGGCTGGCATGGCTCAGTGCGTTGAGCGCCGGCCTGCGAACCAAGGGGTCACTTGTTCGGTTCCCAGTCAGGGCACAGGCCTGGGTTGCGGGCCAGGTTCCCCAGGAGGGGTTGTGTGAGAGGCAACCACACATTGGTGTTTCTCTTCCTCTCTTTCTCCCTCCCTTCCCCTCTCTTTAAAAATAAATAAAATGTTTTGAAAATAATTTAATAAAAGTGAAATGACATCTGCGATGTGTGCTGGGCAGTTTGTGTGCTTGGGGACCGAAGTCCAGTGAAGGCCGGGGAGGGGGGCGGGCCCTAGCCATGGGGAACATAGGCAGGGCTTTGGCAGGACAGCAAGCCATCCAGGTGTGCACTTGGAAGAAGAAGCCTCCTGTCGTCTTCTCTGGCAACTTCCACATGCCCTAGTTAAGCCCCACCCCCTTCAGCCTGGTGGGATTACGGTTGGAGGGTAGGGTTAGGGCTCTTCCTCAGGGGCCAGCCTCATCTGCCAGCACCTCACTCGGCCACCTGAGTTCTGTCCTCCCCTACAAAAGAAACAGGCTGAAGCCCTTCTCTCTGTGAAGAAGAATGCCCCTCCCCTCAGCTGCCACCCTGCCCTCCTATGACCTCGGGGCCACACTTTGCCACCTTGCACCCTCACCCACAGCTCTACGCAGACCTAACTTGTAGCAAGACACAGACACTTGTCACGTGGTGGATGTAGTGCTGCTGACCACTTCCTTCTCAAAATACGCTGTTCGCTTCCTGAGCTTCCGAATGTCACTCCCTCCTTTATTCTGATGTGAACAGTCCAGCCCATTTCAGCCTCCGGGCCTTGACGCGGGCTGCTCTGCCAGCCCGCAGCCACGCCTCCTTACAGCCAGTCGGGTCTTACGGGTCTTTTACTTGCCTGTTGTCTGTCTCTCCAGACCCAAGGTCCGGAACGCAGAGACCTGCTCCTCTTCATTCCCGAGATCTGCCGGGCAGACTGGACACGCCCCTCCTCTTAGGTAAAGAGCAACCACTCCAGGTATTCCAAGCAGAGGGGATTTGAGGCGGGGTTGCTCCCCAGATGTTGGAAGGGCTGGAGAAGGGCCCTGTCTAGAGCTACTGCAGCACAAGGGAAAACCATGGGGCTGCAGCCAAGGGTGGCTGTGCCGCTGCCCGCACCCCTCTCACCACCGGCTCCCGCCAGGGCCCAGAACACACTGGAGGCCGGCAAGTCAAGTGTGTGTGTGCGCATACCTGTTCGCGGAGGGGTCGGCGGCCCCGGGGTCTCTGGGTCTCTGTTGGGTGTTCAGTGTGTGTGTGTTCGTGTGTGAGAAAGAGAGAGCATAGTGCGCCTGTGTGTCCAGGTCGGGCCCACCCGACATGTGTTCTTGTTCAGCTGTGTTTGCGAGGGGACCGGCTTTGGGCACGATGGCGCGCCCACCCAACTCTGAGGGGTCGCTCCTGTGTGGGGCGGTGTCTGTGCGCGGAGATCGTGGGGGCAGAAGTGCCCAGTGGGGACACTGAGGAAGGTGAGAGGGAACCGCGCGTCGGGCGCTTAGGATGCCTAAGGGCGCTCCCTGCGCCTGCGCAGTGACGGGCCGAACCCGTGCCGGAGCCCAACAGTGCGGCGGGGCTAACCGGGGGCGACCCGGGCGGGGCCGAGCGCAAGGCGGAGTTTGCGCTCTCCCGCTCGCTGGGCTTCGGTAGGCGATGGGCAGGGAGCGAGAGGGACGCGCCTCCGACCTATTAGCGCAGAGATCGCGTGGGGGCGGACCCAGGCCGCCGCGCGCCGGGCCGCGGTTGGCGGAGGGCGGCTGGGGCGGGCTCGACGCGCGGTCCCGCCCCCCCCGGTGCGCGGCTGGGCGGGAGGGCTGCACCCGGCCGCGGTGCCTACTCCTCTTCAGGTAACCGGCGGGCGGGGGCTGGGGACCCGCAGCGCTCGCTCGGGGAGGGGCCCCCCCCGGGGAGGCCTGGGGTTGAGACGGGACGGCGCCGCCTCGGCCAGGTCGCGCTGGAGGCTGAGTCGGGGGCGCCTCCCCAAGGTCACCTGGCTAGCGCGGCGGGTGTACCGGGCGTCGCGGGGCCGAGCCCGCCAGCGCGCCCGCCTCCCCCCGGGCTCAGGGGCGCCCAGGTCCCCGCGGGGCCTGTTCGCCGCCTCACAACCCGGAAGAGAGGCTCGGGAGCCCTGCCGCTGGCCGCCTCCTCACGCCGGCGCGGGGCGGGCGGCCCCTCCCGGGGTGGGCGCGGGGTGCCGGGCTCGGCCCCTGCCCGAGCGCGGGAGGTCCCCTGTCCCAGCGCCTGTCACTTCCCTGAGGGCATGTGGTCCGCGTTCCTGCTCCCCCCAAAGGAGACTCAGAGAGAGTCCCAAAGCTCAGGGTCATTGTATCCTTTCCCTCTTCCCTTTGGCGTGAAAGGGGGCATTTGTCCGGAGTCACGAGGGTCATTGGTCAGAGGGCGTAGGGGTTACAGTGGCGGGGCCGCGGGGAGGCCGGCTCTCAGCCAAGGTGAGAGCCGCGCGGTGCACGGCCAGACCGGGTCCCTGGGCCCCTCGGCCTAGATTCGGGTTCCGATTTTCCTGCAGCACTGGCTCAGCGGCGGAGCAGCGTTAGGACCAGGGCTCTGTGGGCACAGGAGGTCCCCTCCACATTTGCACAGGTTCCCCTTTTTCCCTCTGTGGGGGGCGGGGCAGGGCGGGGAGGGGGCTCACGTGCAGTGAGGCCGGCAGCACAAAGTGCTGAGGGGTGCGGGAGGGGCAGAGGGTACTGGGCGCGGAGGAGTGGCCTTGCCTCGGGATGTGAGCTGGCGCTGCTGTCTGGTGGCAGAGTCTAGGGGCGTTGGGGTTGAGGCTGTCTTTGCGGGGACAGTCAGGAGGCAGGGGCCACTTCGGAAGGGGACGTTGGTAGGGGTGGTAGAGGCGGAGGAGGAGGAGGAGGCCATGAGCGCGCCGCAAGGTGTGAGCGCAAGGTGTGAGCGGGCGATGAGGAACAGGAGAGGGCGGTGCTGATCCCTGGCCCAGATAGCAGAGTGCGCGGTGACACGGGAAGAGGTCAGGAGTGAAGGGTTTGAGTGGCAGTGAGTGGCCCAGATGAAGATGCCCGGCGGGCACTGGGCCTCAGCAGACCACGTGGGGATCATCGTCAAGGACGGACACTTCAGGGCGGTGTGACTGCGACCTGTGGCCCCTACAGTTACAGTTCGGGCAGCCAGGGGGCCTGGGAGCAGCGGTCCCTGGTCTCACTTTGGTGTCAGAGTGGAACGACCTGCAGTCCAGCTGTCTTGGTTACCTTTTTTGAAAAAAAGATTTTATTTATTTATTTTTAGAGACAGGGTAAGGGAGAGAAACATCGATCCATTGCCTCTCACACACCCCTAACTGGGGACCCCGCCCACAACCCAGGTCTGTGCCCTGACCAGGAATTGAACCAACAACCTTCCACTTTGTTGGATGACGACCAACCCACTGAGCCGCACCAGTCAGGGCTGTCTTGGTTACCTGGACACCAATGTCTAGGCTGCCGGAGCTCCTTCAGGCCGGCCCCGTGCTGCTCTCACTCCCCCAGGACACCAGTGGATCAGAGGTGGAGACTGCGGGGCACGTGCTCACTGGCGTCACGGCCGAGCCATGTGACTGGAAGCAGGTGTCTGTTCTTAGTTTTCAGACGCAGGGTCCTCTGAGGCCCCGGTGAGCAGTTGGGTTGCTGCCTGTCTGTGGTCAGCAGCCCCGCGTCTCCAAGCCCCTTCGCCAGCTCTGCCTGGATCTCCTGCAGGTGGGGGTTCCAGGAATGCCCTGCGGCTTGTGTGCACGCCTGGCCAGTGCTCAGGGAATCCTGGCTGCTGGATGCCGTGGAAAATGGGCTTTTTTCAGGGAGCTGGAGGGCCACCTGGCTTTGGGGGTTTGCCTGCAAACTTGGTGCCACGGCTCGGTCGGCTGGGCCGCGCAGTACTGGGCTCGGAGTCCTGTGAGCCGTGCGCGACGGCCCAGGCTCTTGTTGCTGACTCTGGAAGTTGCTTCTTCCAGAGTTGCTTCTCTGGCCATAGTGCTGTGAGGGAAAGTCGCGTGGGCCTGCTGTGCGGGTGTGGCATCCCCTTGACCCCGAACTTACCCTGACTTTCCAGTCTCCTCCCGCAAGCTGGCCCTCCAGACAGACTCACGGCTGTGGTGGGCGCAGCCTCGGGCTCAGTGCAGTTGGCCCAGTGCTCCTGTTAGCCTGTGCCACGTCCTGTGGCAGCGGTCATATCCTGGGACAGAGCCTGGTGGGCATTTACTAAATGCAGTTTGGTGCATGCTGAGTCCAGGTGAGCAAGGAGGAAGCTGGTTCTTACTCATGTGTCTGATGAAAGGAATGAAGACCTGCCCCCATGACCTGGCTGTAGAGTGGAGCTGGCGAGGGCCAATCCTGGCTGAGTCCTGCCCCACCGCTCACTAGCTGATAACTGACAGCGTGTTCTTCACGGCCATGCCGGCTCGGCAGTCGGTGTCAGCACCTTCCTGCAGGACACAGGGGCCTCCCAGACCTTGCCCTGTCTCTGCAGCCCCTTCCCCTGTGGAGCGTGCACCTTGTTTTGCCATCAGCATGCTCACAGGTCTGGACATGGAGAGCAGGGTGCTGTCACCCCCCGGGTGTCCAGCGTTAGCATGCAGACTGACTGGTCTGGGGCAGGGGTAGCCGATGGGACCTGACAAAGCAGCCTTGCTCAGCTGTGTTTCTTTCCAGAAGTTTTATAGTTTTTGTGGGTTTTTTGGTTTGTTTGTTTTTGTTTTTGTTTTTGTTTTCCTAGACAGATGGAAAGGGAGGGAGAGGAACATCAACGTGTGAGAGAAACATTGGTTGCCTCTCCCACACTCCCAGCTGGGGGCTTGGCCTGCAACCCAGGCACGTGCCCTGATGGGGAATCAAACAGGTGACCCTTTGGTTCACAGTCTGGTGCTTGATCCACTGAACCACACCAGCCAGGGCAGAAGTTGTATAGTTTTAAGTTTTACATTTAGGTCATGAGTCTTTTTGACTTTTTGTACGTGGTGTGAGGTATAGACTGAAGTTCATTTTCTTGCACGTGGATGTCCATTTGTCCGGCACTGTCTGTTGAAAAGTCTGCCCCTTCTCCACTGAATTGCCCTTGTACCTCTGCTGAAAATCAGTCGGCTGTGTAAGTGAGGTAGTGTTAGTCTTCCAGTTTTCTTTCCAGAGTTGTTTTGCTATTCTAGGTCTTTTGCATTTCCACATGAATTTTAAAATCAGCCTGTTATTGTCTACAAAAAGCCTGCTGGGATTTCAATTAGGTATGTATTCAACCTGGAGATTCCCTTGGGAAGAATTGATGTCTTTGCTCCGTATATCCATTTATTTAAGTTTTCTTTAATATCTCTCAGCATTGTTTGACCGTTGTAACGTGTTGTCTATCCTGTTTATCAAATTTATCCCTAAATATTTCATATTCTTATATCCTGTGATCTTCCTAGCTGGCTTATTGACTCTAGTCTCAATTGTAGATTCTGTAGGGTTTTCTACATAAATGATTATATTACTTGTGACTAAAAACAGTTTTACTTTTTCAATTTAATTAGAATGCCCTTTTTTAAAATTTTTTATCTTTTGTGTTGTTGCACTGACTAGACCCTCCAGTATGATGGTTAGTGGAAGTGGTGAGGGCAGACGTCCTTGCCTTACCCCCTGTCTTACGTGGATGGCGTGTCATCTTTCACCATTAAGGATGATGTTCTGTAGGTTTCCCTGAGGTGCGGATCATTTTTATTATAAGTGGATGTCGGGTTGTGACAAACGCTTTCCTGCATCTACTGAGATGATTACAGATGCTCCTCAACTTACCCAGCAGGGGTTTCGTCCCCTAAACCCACTGCAAGTTGAAAATATTTTAAGTTGAATGACACGTTGAATGCTACACTAGAGGGTGTTGGTTATTCACCCCTGTGTCCCCATGGCTGCCCCGGCGCTGTGCTCGCAGCTCCTGCCCAGCGTCATGACACAGGACTGTGCTGCCTGTGTGTCACTAGCCCCGGAAGAGATCACAGTTAAAAATTCTATGTACAGCCCTGGCTGGTGTGGGTCAGTGGACTGAGCACCAGCCTGTGAACGGAAAGCTCGCCAGTTCGATTCTTGGTCAGGGCACACGCCTGGGTTGCAGGCCAGGTCCCCAGGTTGGGTGGGTGCGAGAGGCCATCAATTCACGTATCTCTCAGAAATCTGTATTTCTCTCCCTCTCTTTCTCCCTTCCTTCCCCTCTCTCTAGAAATAAATTTTTAAAAATCTTTTAAAAAATTCTAAGTATAATTTCTACTGAACACACATTGCACCCTCGTAAAGTTGAAAATTGTATGTTGAATCACCGTAATTTGGGGACTGTCTGTATATGGTTTTTCTCTTTTGGCCTGTTCCTTTGAATTACACTGGCTGTACTTAAAAATACTAAACCTTGTATTCATGGGATAATCCCCATTTGGTCATGATATAGTGTCCTTTTTAACATGTTGTTGGATATGATTTGATGGAATATTGTTAAGAATTTTTGCATTTGTGTCTATGAAAGATATTGGTCTATAGTTTTAATTATTATATTTTCTATATTTTCTTTTTCTGGCTTTGTCATCAGCCTAGTGCTGGCCTCATAGAATCAACTGGGGAGTATTCTCTTATCTTTAATTTTCCTGGAAGAATTTGTAGAGTTGGTATTATTCCTTCCTTATATAGAGAGGTGTTGGAATCTCTTACTGTAATTTAGACTTGTGTATTTTCCTTACATTTTTATTAGTTTTGACTTTGTGTATTTTGAAGCTCTGTTATTAGGTGCATAAATGCTTAGGATTCTATGTCTCTGAAATCTACTTTGTCTGATATTCAGGTAAGCACTCCAGCTTTCTTATGACTAGTGTCAGCCTTGTTTTCCTTTTTCGTCTTTCCACTTTAACCTCTCTATGTTAACAGAGTCAGTCTTGCCTACGGTTTCTCTTTTTTAAAACTTTTTTAAAAATTTAACTAATTAACTTATTTATTTATTAGAGAGAGAGAGGAACACTGATGTATTGTTTCACTTAATGATGCGGTCATTGGTTGCTTCTTATATGTGCCCTGACCGGAGGCTGAGCCCACGGCCTTGGTGCGGTGAGAAGACGCTGCAGCCAGCCGAGCTACCCGGCCAGGGTGCCTGTGGTTTCTTGAGGAATGAAATACAGTTGCAACAACTGTCTGAATGTTCTTGTCTACAAATTCTTCTGCAACATTTCTGGTGAGGTTGCATCAGTTGGTTCATCCTCATTATGGGTTGTCTTTTATTTTATTTGTTGCTTGTTTGAATGCCTGGTGATTTCTGATCGGTCGCCAGACATTGCTCTTTATCGTGTTGGACATCCCCGTGTTCCTGTTATTATCCTTGAGCTTGGTGCTGGGATGTGGCTGAGTTTCATGGAACAGTTCGATCGAGACCAGAATGGCGTGTAGCCCAGGGCCCATTTCACTCTCTTACTGAGGCAAACCCCGTTCGCACTGTCTGCCAGCTGCCCCGAGTTCAGGTGTTTGCCCCTCTGGCTGCCAGGAGCTCCAGGGATATTCTTCTGCTCACCCTTTCGGGTGGTTCCTTCTTCCTCTTTTTTAAAGATTTTATTTATTTATTTTTAGACAGAGGGGACGGGAGGGAGAAAGAGAGGGAGAGAAACATCATTGTGTGGTTGCCTCTCACGTGCCCCCTACTGCAGACCTGGCCTGCAACCCAGGCATGTGCCCTGACTGGGAATTGAACCAGCAACCTTTTGGTTCACTGGCTGGAGCTCAATCCACTGAGCCACACCAGCCAGGGCTGCTTTTTTTTTTTTTTTTTTAAAGATTTTATTTATTTACTTTTAGAAAGATGGGAAGGGAGGGAGAAAGAGGGAGACATACATCTGTCGGTTGCCTCTCGCAGGCCCCCACCTGGGGACCTTGGTCTGCAACCCGGGCGTGTGCCCTGACTGGGAATGAGCCTGCGACCTCCCGGTTCACAGGCCGGTGCTCAGTCCACTGAGCCACAGCAGCCGGGGCAGGTGGTTTCTTCTTAGACATGGTGTTGCATTAGTTTCCTGTGGCTGCTGTAACAAGTAGCTACAAAAATGGCGTCTGGAACAGCAGACACTTATTATCTTAAAGTCCTTGAGGTCAGCAATCTGCCGTGGATCTCACCGGGCTGAGATCTAGGGCCCTAGGGCTGGGCTGTGTTCTGGGGGCCTTGGAAAGGAGCTGTTTCCTGCTCTTTTAGGCTGTTGGCAGAATTTTGTCCTTTGTGTGTAGGATCGAAGTCCCCGTTTGTTTGCTGGCTATCAGTTGAGGGATGACCCCAGTTTCTACAGGCCCCCCATGTACCTCGGCTGACAGCCTCCTTCCTCTGTCTCCAAAGCCAGCCATGGAGGGTTGAGTCCTTCCTGGGCTTCGAATGTCTCCTCTCCCATCTGGGATAGGTTGTCTGCTTTTAAGGACTCGTGTAGTTACGCTGGTCTCACCCACATAATCCAGGGGAACCCCCCACCTCTATACCCTTAATCCCATTTGCTAGCTCCCTTTTGCCGTGTAACGTAACAGCCACGGGTTCTGGAGAGGAGGGCGTGGGCATCTTTGGGAACATTATTCTGCTGCCCAGCACTGCCCAATGAAACAGCTAAGTGACCAGGGGACCCTGTGCAGATCTCTGGGATTCTCTCTAGCCCCAGAGCCTCTGAAGTGCAGCAGGATCTAGGTCTTCCGAGACTCTCCCAGTCTGTCTCCTCAACTTGAGTGCATCGCTGCTTGGCCGCAGTGCGCCCTCCAGGTGAGCTGGAGCAGCCTCTGCTCCCTGTCCCTCACTCCGGATGTCTGTCACCCTGCCAACTATGGTTTCGTGTGTTCTGTACAGTTTTCCAGTTGTTCGGCTGGGAGGGCAGACCGGTCCGTTGCTCCTGTGGGGCCGGAGCCGACGTGCTCTCGCTCGTTTGCTTTTGTTTGCCCCCATCTGAGCTGGGCGAGCACGGCCCTTGGCACTCGTGTTGGAGGCCTTCCCAGCTGGGTGGCGTCGGAGCTGGCACAGCGCCTGTTTTGTTGCAGACCCTGGGGCAAGGTAGCTGTGGCTTTTCGCAGGGCAGAGCCTCTGCCCAGGGACAGGCTGCCCACCTCCCAGATTCAGGCTGGGTCTGGGGACTCAGGATTTGGGCTCCACGTGATGGTGTGCTCACCGTTGAGAAGTGTGCTCTCTGGGCTCTTCCTGGAAGCTTATGCCCACCTGACAGCCACGGTGTTTGGGGTTTTGCCTTCTCCTTGCTGTGCCCAAGTGGAATACGTTTTTATTTCTTGTTTTCACGTTACTTTTAGATGCTTTCCGGGAAGAAAGCGGGAACACCCTGCCGAGGCTGCCCTCTTCAAACCAGAGGCTTTTCCGTCTGCTTCCTGGCTGCCTGGGAGTCTTCTAAGTTCTCGGTCTGCTAGTTTTATCTTTCTTGTTTTCTAGTGCTCTTGTGGGTTGATTCCCTTAAAACATGCCTCTCTCCTGTCCTTTCGCTGAGGCCTTGGTGACGGGTGAATGCATGGGACCCGTTTGCCGTCTGGAATGGGATGCTCACTTATTCGTAACTCCCCACCTCTCCAGTGTCACGTGGTCGTTCACTTTGCCTCTTCCCACGTGTGCACAGCCACCGGGACGTCTCTCCTTTACTACCTTGGTCCTTTCATGGAGGGACTGAGGGGTGGTGGGCTCTCCAGAGAATTGAGGACATGAGTGTCAGGAAGAAGGTGGCCGCCACGCCGAGGCCCTGGGCCCTCTGACCTCACAGCTCCTTGGACCGTATGAGATAGACAGGAGGGTGTGACCACACAGTGGAGTTAAAGAGGCCCTTGTGCGGTTGCAAGTGGTGCTTGGAGGCGGCCGATGTTTGGAAGCTGCCATTCTCCAGTCCCATGGCCCGTTTGGACACTTGGTTTCAGGTGCCAGTGAACCCACTGGCTCCTGTGCTGCCCCTCCAGCCTCGTTCAGCCCCCGGAGGCTCGTTTAGGCTGCGCTGGGAGTCTCGGTGTGGGGCAGCCTCGGTGTGGGGCAGCCTGGCCCCGCGGGCTCGGCCCCGTTCTTGGCCCTCAGGCCTCTCGGCCGTGCACAGGCCCCAGGAGCCCAGGCCGCTCTTCTTCAGAACCAAGGCGGGTGCTCTGGGTGGAGGCCGTGACCAGGGCCGCCCAGGGATGGGCCTCTCGGGTGCCGGGTGGGGAGAGTTGGGACCTGTGGGTGGGACACGTGCAGACCTCCCCAGCACCCCCCACCCAGCAGCCCACGTGTGGTGGAGATCGTCCCCCAGAAGACTCCTTTCCGTCAAGTGCTTTCCGCAGACGCAGTGACTAACCATAACTGAGGAGGCTTAGGAATTCAGTGTCGGCTTTGGTCACTCCAGGTTTGAGAAGGTGCTGTCCATGTCCACACCTGGCGAGAGGAGGCCAAGACCCCGACGATGAGCGCGTCCTACGTGAAGAGTGCGTGTAGGCGGGGGAGGAAGGGGGTGAACCCTCGACGGGCCCTGTGCCTCCGCGCTGGGCCTGGGTCCTCATACCGACCTGAGCGCTTGCGTGGGCTTTGTTGTCGCAGAGCTGTCCACCATCCTGCTGGACGCCGTCACCGACAAGGACCCTCTGGTGCAGGAGCAGGTATGCAGCGCCCTGTGCGCCCTTGGAGAATCGCAGCCTGAGGGGATGCTCAACGCCTGCGAGGAGCACCTGCGGCAGCATGAAAAGGTGTGGGACCAGGGCCCCGCCCTGCCACTTCAGGGGCGGGGCCTGCTGCTGCTGCTGCTGCTGGTGTGTGTGTGTGTGTGTGTGTGTGTGTGTGTGCGCGCGCGCGCACGCAGAAGGGGGCATGACACCAGAGGCGAGGCTGCAGAAGGAAAAGGAAGCGGCCTCTAGAGTGGATCCTGCTTGTTATTGGGGCAGTCTGGAGGTGGAGCCTTTAGGGTCTGTGGGGCGGAGTCAGTGGAGTCTGCCCGGCGAGGCTGGGCGCATCTGGCACTGGGCGGAAAGCCGCACCTGCAGCACCTGTGGAGGGAGTGTGGCGTTTCCAAGACAGGTGACTAGCCTTGTCTTGTGGCTGTGGGTTGGTGCCTTCCGGCTACTGGGTGTTCAGCCCTGCAGTGTCCTGTCGCGGGTGAACTGAGGCCCAGTGTTGCCATCGCCTTTCACGCAGGGGCTGGAGACGTGTGGGCTCTCCCTGCCAGGGTCCGCGCTGTCCCCACTAAGGGAGAGAAAGCCATTTCTCACCAACTACAGGGAAGGGTGGGGGGCGGGCACACCCTGCCGAGGGGGTCTGTGAGAGGAGGCCAGGGCCCCACCTCACCGCCTTCCTCTGGATTTTGCTAGCTTGTCAGAAGTGTGACAGGCTCTAGGAACTGACTACCTGTTGGCTGTACAGTGGTCCCCCTTACTCAGAGTGGATACACTCCAAGACCCCCAGTGGATGCTTGAACACAGACGATATTGAACCCTGTACACACAATGTATTTTTCCTGTATGTACACACCTTTTCACTTAATGGACATGCGGCTTCTCCTTGGCACGCCTGCAGTGCTCGCATCTCCACTCTTGAGCTTTGGGACCGTTGCTCAGTAAAATAAGGGTGGCTTGGACACAAGCAGTGCGATACCCCGACAGTCGGTCTGATAACCGGTGGCTGCTCCGTGGCTCCCGGGCAGGGGGCGCGTGCCTTGTGGAGACACCAGACAGAGGGAGGATTCCCACCTTGGGCGGGTGGGAGGCTTCATCACACTACTCAGAACGGGCCACGCCGGCGACAGCAGAGGTCCGCGCTTACCATCCACTTGGCCTTAGGCCGCACACTCCACTAACTGAAGGTCATGTGTCCCTTTTATGTGAGAGGCTTTAAGGAGATCCCCAGGGACAGGAAAATGCTCCCGTGAGGGACAGGCAAGGGGGACGCCGTCGCGAGTGACCCCCGTAGGGAACACAGCAGGCACGGGCAGGGTGCCCGGGCTCGGCCTCCCCGCCAGCCCTTCCTTGATGGTCCCTCTCAGCTGGCACATCCGTACCGGACGATGATCCTGAGGGCCATGGAGACGGTCGTGAGCAATCACATCAGCACGCTGGACAAGGACATGGCCCGGGCCACCCTCCTCCTGGCCTCCAGCGAGATGACCAAGACAAAGGTGCGTGAAGCCGACCGAGCCGCTCCCTGGCCGCCGGACTCGGCCTGGCGCAGGGCCTTGTTGCCAGGCCTTTCTGCCCCTGCGCACTGGGATGCGGGTGTGGGTCTGGCCGCCTCGGGGTTGGTCCCCTGGCCCTGCACACTGAGTGCCCTCCTGGGTGGAGAGGGTCACCCTGTCATTTCAGAGGTGGAAACTGAAGCAGAGAGGAAATGCCTACGTTCTCGGGGTGGATGTAGGGGCACCAGCGTCCACGTGCCGGTGTTTGGGGGACAGAGCCAGGCTCAGCGTGGGTTTTTTCCCTGGGGCTGTGCTTCCGCACCCCCTGGGTGGAGTGGATGCCGTGGCCCCTGTGGGTCGGTGTGGGCTTGAGGTCTCTGACAGGCGCTCACCGGAGAGCCTGAAAGGGCCCTGAGGGCAGGGTGTGTCGTTTCTGCCTCACCAGCCGTGTTCTTTCCTGGGCTGGGCTGTCAGAGCACATTCTCTCTCGGGAAGCAGGACTTGGTTTATGACTGGCAGCAGGCTGCCAGCAGCGTCCTCGTGGCAGTGGGAAAGCGCTTTGTCGGCATGGTGATGGAGGAGCTGCTCAGCAAGTTCCAACCTGGAGTCCTGCCGCACTCCTTCGTGGTGCAGACGCTGGCCGACCTCTCAGTCTCCAATGGTAGGTGGCAGCTTGGCCTCGACCCCCTTCTGCCCATGCTCTTGAGCGAGCCATGGGTTCCTCTGAGCCCCATTGGCACCTCGGTTCCTTGTGTTCAGCAACTGAGCAGGAAGAGCTCAGGCCCTGCAGGTGCACGGGGACCTGGGGTGTGGGGGAGACGGGAGGTGGTGCAGGGCTCTGACGCGCGCCCGTTGCAGTGTTCGGCATGGTGCCTTTCCTGACAACCGTCCTGAGTGCCATGCTGCCCATGCTGGGCCTGGCCAAGCACGACTCCATGAGGGTGGCGTTCTGCTGCGGTGAGCCGGGCCCGAGGGCAGCAGGGTGCCCAAGGGCAGGGGTTCTGTGGGGGTCATGGGCCCTGCAGGCCGCAGGAGGAGGGCGGGACCGTGACAGGATGGGTGACTGTCTTTTCCCTGTGCCTGTGTCCCATCTCAGGAGGACACAGTCTTGTGGCATTAGGGCCCACTCGACTCCAGTGACCACGTTTTAACTAATTACATCTGCAGGGATCCTATTTCCAAGAAAGGCCCCCTCCTGAGGTCTGGGAAGGGTGTGAACTTGGGGGCGCAGTGCTCCCCCAGTGGAATCCCATGGTGTGAGCTGGGCCAGGGTGCTGGGGTGGTCATGGGTTTGGAAGGGGTGGTGTGCATGTCAGGGGTGAAGCCCGCGGCCATTTGCCTCTCACTGCTGCGCGCTGTAGCCCTGCAGCACTTCAGCGAGAGCACCCTCGAATACCTGGCCAACCTGGACCAAGCCCCTGACCCCACGGTCAGGAAGGACGCCTTTGCCTCCGACATCAGCAGTGCCTACGACACCCTCTTCCACAACTGGATGCAGAGCCGCGAAGCCAAGGTATGCCCACCTTGCTGGCCCCCTCTCCCGCCCTGAGACTGCCCCCCCCAGGGGCCTCCCACCACCCGGGCCTCTTCTGTTCTGTGGGGAGGGGATGAAGCCATCTGTCTACACATGTCCCATCCCAGTGCCCTGTGACCAGGAAGTGGGGTTCTCACCAGGGGCAGACGTGCCCTGTGCAGTCTCCCCTCCAGGTCCCCACAGAGTGCGCTGGTCTCTGAGCCCCTGTCACTGTGGACAGCATCTCCTCCCACCCCCCACTGCCCGTGGGGGAGCCAAGGCCTAATGACAGCACAAGGCCCGGCCCCTGAGGACCCCACTGCGGGGCGCCTGGTTTCCTCCCCTCGGCCCTGGCTCTTGGTGACGAGCTCTTGGCTGCTCTGTGCCCTGTGGGCCATGAGCATGGTCACCGTGGTTCATGTTCTGTCCCCTCAGCTCCGGCTTGCCGTGGTGCAGGCCCTGGGACCCATGAGCCACTTGCTGCCCGGTGAGAAGCTGGAGGAGCAGCTCCCCAAGCTGCTACCTGGGGTCCTCGCCCTCTACAAGAAGCACGCCGAGACCGCGCACGTGTCCAAGGTGCAGGGCTCAGCCCGGGGCCTGGTCCGGGGCACCTGCCTCTGATGAGAGCAGGAGCGGCCCTGAGAGCTGCTCAGGTTCCGTGGCGGGTGGGGACCAGTCACACCTCTCCCCACAGCCCGGTACTGGACAGCAGCTTGGGAACCTGTCCCACCAGCTTCATCCCACGTCCCCTTCCCTAATCCCTCCCCTCCCCTCTGACTTGTAGAGGTGGGTGGGAGACCTGGGGGCTTCCGGCGGCACTGACAGCCCCTCTGCCCAGCAGAGCCTGGGCCAGATCCTCGAGGCTGCGGTGAGCGTGGGCAGCCGCACACTGGAGGTCCAGCTTGATGCCCTCCTGGCCACTCTGCATGCTCAGGTAGGCCGGGGGAAGGGTGAGGTCGTGGGGAGCCCTCTGGGGGCCATGGGGGTCCTGGTCAGATGAGAGGTGTGGAGGCCGTGGGAACTCAGTGGTAGGGGCTGCTACGTCACGTGGAAGTAGATTGGCGGAGTATCCTCTGATCTCGGTCGGGGCAGGGGAAGCTTTTGATGAAGTTCAGTACCCACTCATCCTTAAAGCTCTTAGCGGCTAGGATCGGAGAGGAGTTTCTCTAACTTGGTAAAATTTCTTGACTCTCAGCATGCGTCCTAGTAAATGGGAAACCGCCGCGCTCCCTTCAGGGCTAAGAGCACGAAGCGCCCCACTCACCGTGAATGGGCTCAGGGCCACTTCTAGGAGGAGGGAGACAGAAATGGGATGTGCATGGCCCCGGGTGGGGGCGGGGATGGACTGTCCTGTATCGCTGCCTCCCAGACCTGGCCCCTGCTTGTCTTCCCCACGGCGCCGACCTCCTTTTGATACACAGCCGACCCTGAACAACACGGTTTGAAGCCCTGGGTCCACTTACATGCCGATTCTTTTCAATAAACACCGTGGTTTTCTCTGTAGCTCACTGTATTGTAGGGACATAGTGTATGACACACGTAAGTTGCGGAGTGCGCGCTCATCGGCTGTTGTACTGGCGAGGCTTCTGGCCACAGCGGGCCGTTAGTAGTGAGCTGCGGGGGAGTCACAGTTATGTGTGGGTTTCCGACTGCTCGTGAGCCAGTGCCCTGACTCCGCGTTGCTCAGGGGTCCACTGTGTGAGTGACTGCTTGCTGCCGCTCCCGCGAGAGGGGCCGCCGTGTGAGGTCAGGTTCTGTCTGTTTTGTTCACGGCTCTGTTCCAGCATCTAGAATAGCACCTGTCACTTGTAAGCACTCAGTAATTCTCACGGTGTGGACGACGGCCCTCATCCAGAAATCATTCATGTGCTCCACGCCTATTAGAACTAATCGTACAAATCGATAGCGTTTCCCTACACTAGTAGTGACCCATGGGAAGGACCAAAAAAGTCCTTTATTTTGGCGCTCTGTTTATGATACTTTTTTGCCATGCCACATAATTTTGCATCGCTCTTCACCTGTCCTCTGTGTTACAGCCCAGGTTTCCTTACCCTTAGAAAGCCTTTTGACCCTGTGCACGATGGCCGCGTTCTCCCTTTTCCCTGCACTCGTACTGTTGAAGCCACCTGGAATTTACTTTAGGGAAAGCGAGTGAGGATCCGGGTTTGCCTTTCTCCCACACGGCTACCCATTTGCATTGGTCGCTGCTGTAACCAGTGGCTGCAAAGCTTAGCACCTTAAACAGAAGCTGTATCTCGCGGTCACTGTGGCCAGGCACCCAGGAGTAGCTCGCCGATGGCTTTGGCCAGGTCCCATATGGTTGCAGTCACTGCTGGGCTGGAGGCTCTGCATTCCCGGTGGCTCCCTCACGTGGCTATAGGTGGAAGCCGTGGTTTCTGGCCGCGTGGCTCTCCACAGGGCTGCCTGAGGGTCCCCCCAGGACATGGCTCTGCTCCCCCAGAGTGAGTGATCAACAAGAGAGCAGGCAGGAGAGGCGCCTTTTGTGACCAGGTCGGTGTCTACAATGGGAACCCGGAGCGGAGCCCTGGGCCAGCGCCTGCCCCCAGCAGCTGCCCCTCGTCTGGAAACTGGCTGAGCGCAGACTGGGCAGGGCCTGTGGGTCACCTCTCTGCTTCACAAGATGGGCTCTGCTGAAGTGGCCAACCTCCTTCCCCTGAGACAACCCAGCTGTGTGACCGGAGGGCTGTCAGCCTGACCCGCCCCGCCCCGCCCCGCCCCGCCCTGCCTGCCCTCCCGCAGCCCTGTAGCTGGCCAGTTTTGGGTAGAAGCCCAGGGACCCTCTGCAGTGCCTGTGCCTGGCGCTTGTCAGGAGCACATGGCCTGCCCTTGTGCCTGCCCGGGCCCCAGGGTGGCAGTGCCATCCCCGTCACCTCTGTCCCCTGTCCCCTGGAGCAGATCTGTGTGCCTGTGGAGTCGTCCAGCCCCATAGTAACGAGCAACCGGAAGGAGGTGCTGCGCTGCTTCACCGTTCTGGGTGAGTGGCGACCTGGCCCAGGGACCCTCTCTGGGGATGCCGGCGGGGTGGCAGCTTCAGTAAGGGTCCGCCTCCGCCTGGGCCTGCCTGTCGCTCTGTGGACCTCAGCCCTGAGCGTGTCCCCTGCTGGCCGGTTTTGGAGGTGCAGGCAGCCAGACCAGGGGCAGGTCCTTACTGCCTGCGTGCTCCCTGGCAGCGTGCTTCTTGCCTGAACGCCTGCTGGCCTTCCTGTTGCCCAAGCTGGACTCCAGCAACGAGAGGACCCGTGTGGGCAGCCTGCAGGTCCTGAGGCACGTCATCAACTCGGCCGGTGAGTGCGCAGAGCAGTGCCCGCGAAGCTGCTGGGCAAGGGGGAGCCTCTCACTTTGAAATCTTTAAAAATGTGTCCCAATCCTCTGTTTTGCAAAATTGCAAACTTTTTGGAAAGTTTGCCTCTGACACTGGCTGCAGATGCCGGACGCAGCGCCTCTGACTCCGGCTGGGCGCTGGCCACATGCCCACTGACGTATGGCTCAGAGCCGCACAGACGAGACAGACCTTGTCTGCAACAGCTGCCCCTCAGGGTGGGCCACACGCTGGTTAGCTGCCTCTTAGACGGGACCTTTTGGAAGAGCTGGGGCCAGTCGTGCGGTAGACTGTCCCTCAGTTTGCGTGTGTCTGACGATTTCCTCACAGTTAGATAGAAGTTTCCAGGTTTCCTGCTTTTACGGCTAATTTGCTCAGCACTGAGCTGGAACCTGTTTCACACCAAGTTTGTGTCTTTGGTGGTTCTCGTTCCCGCCCTGTTCCTGGGCTCCGTACAAGGGCCACTCGAGGCCCGCACCCCACGCTGCAAAGGTGAGCAGAGAGGTGGCGGACCTTGCCGCCCACAGGGTTGTCTCTTTGGCCTTTCAGGGATCAAGTGTGCCGATCCGTCCCGTGAGGTTCAGGGGTTGGTAGCGGGTTGCAGATGGCCTTGTGGGAAGTGGCAGGGACGGGAGAGTGGTGGCCCGGATAGACCACAGCCTGCAGCTCACTGGCTCCTGAATAAAGCTCGCCTGTCCCCCACCGAGGAGAAAACCAAGGCCGAGGGCGGTGCAGGGGCTCTGGGGCCCCTTGGGCAGCGGTTGAGATGCAGCCGCCTCATGTCCTCGTTGATTTCTGCTTGTCGATTTGGGTAGAGGCACCTCCTCCCACTCAGAAGCTCTGTGCCTGGCATGCTCGTCTTGCCGTGGTTAACTCTACCTTTGCGCCGGGGTTTCCAGAAGTCGTCTTGGGCTTACCTGTTTCATTTTTCCTCTGTAGTGTAGGTTCTTCTCTGCACTTACACACGTTATTTGTCTGTATATGTAAAGAAAGAGATTTTTTCTTAATCAAAGACCTGCCTTTTTCAGTCTAGCACACCTTAGGGCACATGTGCCTACACATGCGGCTGTCACATTTCATTATTTTAATTTGGAGTGTGACACGCACAGAACATGCACCGTGTTCACCGTGCAGCTCAGTGACTTGTCACAAAGTGAGCCTTGTGCCCGCTCCTGTGAGGACCAGGCCTGGCCTGACCTCTGACACCGCTCTGTGAACGGGATCTGAGAGTGACGGACTACGTCTGGCTTCTTTCCCTCCATCCACTGCCTGTGGATGTGACACTTCTGATGCGTTCATTTCCCTTCTGGGGCAGTCCCAGTGTGCGAACCTGCCCCTCTGCCCATCCTGCTGGTGCGGGCGAGTGGTGGGGTCCCGGCTTTGCTGTTCCGTGCCCTGCAACTCAGCCCGTCCTGTGTACTCGGTGGGGGGTACACGCAGCAGTGGTCTTGGGTCCTGGGTACACGGGTGCAGCTGTGCGAGGGGAATCCATCACCTCTCCAGCTCACACAGCTCACCTCCACCCAGGGCCCCAGGCAGCGTGTCCATGCCACACTGGTCAGTCTTTCACTTCAGCCATTTGGGTGAGTGTGTTGTGGTCACATTATGGTTTCTGTAAAATTAAAAACAACATCATTCTTGACTTACAATGAAAATTCTCTGGTACCCAGTTGATCTATCAGGAGTCCTTAAAATTTTTCCCTTGATGGCAACCAGATTTTGTTCTTTTTTTTCCACCTTACTGCGATACAGTCGACGTAAAACCTTGTGAAACTTTAAGGTGTACTAGTGGATGGATGACACAGCCTCTTCCCGGCAGGGGGCCTACATCAGGAAGCCCACTTCCCCTCACCATGTCCCACACATGCCACTGGGTTTGCCCCACCGTCCCTGTGTCTGACTCCTGGAACACCCCTGGGCACCCATGAGAAGACCCAGTGGGGTTCAGGAGCACCCCAGGCCTTGTGTCAGCATGGCGGTGGGCCCAGGATGCCACCCCCCGCCTTGGGATGAACCAGGGCCCTGATGGCTTTAGAAGCCCCCAAGTTTTGAATTAAGACAGTATAATATGATTAAAAGTTGGGTCAGGGCTGGCCTCCTCCAGGTCGCTCAGGAAAGGTACTCACTTTTACTTAGTCTTCTAGCGTCATGACTGTCACTGGAGAATCTGATGGCAGTTTGACTTCCCCTGTAAGTGACTTGGTCTTTTTTGTGTGGGCGTACAGAGGATTTGTATTTTATTATTCCAGATCCAGAAATGTTATTAACTGTGTTGACTGTTCTAGGGTGACATTTTCCCCCAGGGACACATGGTGCCCTTGCAATATGTAGTTTTAAATTTTACTTTATCTCAGGAATTTAAAAATATATCTAGCATTTCAGCGTTCCACTATTTCAAAAAAAATTTTTTGGAACTCCCTGTTATATGTGTTTCATATCACCTTTACCCATTTAAAAAAAAAAAATATTACTTATTCTTATAGCAGAGGTGGATTTAACGGCGGGTGCACCAGGTGCGGGCCCTGGGCCCCGACTTCTGAGGCATGTATTTTTATTTTCCCTGTCTCTCTCTCTTTTTTGTTAAGGGGCCCAATATTTTCTTCTGTGCCTGGGGCCTCAACCGACCTTAATCCGCCTCTGTCTTAGAGAGAGGGGAAGGGAGGGAGAAAGAGAGGGAGAGAAACATCAAAGTGTGGTTCGCTCTCGTGCACCCCCTACTGGGGACCCGGCACCCGCAACCCAGGCATGTACCCTGACTGGGAATCGAACCAGTGACCTTCAGGTTTTCAGGCCGGTGCTCAGTCCACTGAGCCACACTAGCCAGCGCAAAGGTACCACAGCATCTTTATCCACACATCTGCCGGTGGACACCTAGGTTGCTCCCGTGTTGTAAATAGTGCTGTGTGGGACAGAGGGGTGCACGTATCACTCTCAGTGACTGTGTCTATCGTCCTGGATGTGGGAGTTCATTTCCTGTGGATCCAAGGATGGCTGGTGGGAACACAGTCCTGATCTCTGCTTATTGAGAATAGTTTATTTGGGTTATACTTGATGGTCCGTTTCACTGGTTATAAAAATATAAAATTCTTGGTTCACATTTCCTTGACTGTCCTGCTGCCTTCAACCTCCAAACTTGTAGCTTTTTAATGGGGTAAAATGTTATTTGGGGTAAAAAGTGATTTATCCCCTGGACGGAAGTGGTGGGCTTTGTGTATGTGCTCCCCCCTGCCCCCACGTGGAGAGCCACACTGAGGCCAGACCCCAGCGACAGGGCCTTGGCCTTGGGGTGGAGGACAGGCCGGGGCCTGGGTCTCTGTGGGGAGGCTGAGTTGCCTGTTCATTTCTTGCAGCTACTCAGATGGAGGTTAAGAAGCCCTTTATCCTGTCCTCCATGAGGCCTGTTCTTCTGGACACCAACTGCAAGGTCAGCTGCGGGGCCAGCCGAGCTGTGCTCTCAATTGCTGCAGAGCAGGGAGTGTGGCCGGGCTGGGATCAGGCATCACCCCGACCGGGTGACCAGCCCCCAGCCCGCCCTCCGCAGCAAAGGGCACATGCATCTGGGGGTCCCCATGTCCTGCTCCTGGCACAGTTCCCGAGGTGTGAGGTTAGGCACTGTCCCAGCACCACCCTCAGGCTCAAGAATTGCCTAGAAGGACTGCAGAGCTCGGGAGGGCTGTCGTACTCACAGTTATGGCTCATTGCGATGAAAAGGACAGAGGCGTGGGGAGCAGGCCCAGGAGGCTGCGATGTGGAGCCCCAGCTGTCCCCTCCCTCTGGAGTCATGGGCAGCAGCATGACAGCATACAGAGGCTGCCACCCTGGGAAGTCCCCAGCCTGCGCCCAGGGTCTTGGCCTCCATTATGTATACCTGGTGGCTGACAGTCGCCCGGCCCCGGAGGCGGAGCTGGTGGGCATGGCCCAGGGGGAGGTGCCGGCTCCCGGGAGAGGGTTCTGTTCCCTGAGTGGGGCTGGACAGCAGGCTCAGGACTCCCAGGGGAGTTTGGGCGACAGCTGCTGACTGAGAGACCTCCCGCTGAAGGGTGAGTTGGGTTGGGGCACGAGGAGCACAGCCCCAGGGTGGGAGACGTTCGCAGGCTGGAGAAGGCCACCTGTGCTGTGAGGGGCTGTGAGGAAGGTGCGGGCACAGCGAAGGAAGGCACAGCTGCAGAGGAGAGGGCGAGGCTCGCGGGTCCCGACGGGAGCGTCCGGGACTGTCCCCCCTTGCAGGTGAAGCGGGCAGTGGTGCAGGTGATCAGCGCCATGGCCCACCACGGCTACCTGGAGCAGCCCGGCGGCGAGGCGATGCTGGAGTACATCGTGCAGCAGTGCGCGCTGCCCCCAGACGCCGAGGTATGGCCCCCGCCCTCAGGCCAGGACCTGGTGGCTCTGCTGGGGAGCGTGGGCACTGAGGGTGCACAGGCGTGGGGGGCTTGCGGGGTGGCTGCACCCTCAGGCTATGTGCCCAGCAGTTTTCCCTGGTGTCCAGACAGGACCTCTGTGCCCCAGCGGTCACTTCCTCAGCTCCGGGACTCAGACTGGGGAGGCAGAACGGGCACGGAGCTCTCTTTCGGGCTCTTCTGTCGAAGAAGTTAGTAAGAAAAATCCCACTTTCTTCTTGAGGGAGAGCAAGGTAGACCCTGGTGAAGTAGACAGGTGCCGTGGGGTCGCCGCGACATCCTTGCTGCCATCCTGCCGTGAGCACGGTGGCCTTGGTCACCATCTCAGAGCCAGCTATCTGCCCCGCTTGGGACCAGGTGGGCCCGAGGGCCCCAAATGGGGCGTCGGCCCTGATGCTAAAGACCGAGTCCAGGCAGCCGAGCGGGGCTGTGAGCCCGCCCCTCCCGGCGCGGGAGCCTCGTAGGCCAGCCCCGCTGCGTGCTCTCTCGTGGCCCGTCAGTGTCGCTAGGCGTGCCTGGGGGGATCGAGACTCTCGTGGTAGGAAATGTGGTTTTCGTTCCTTTTGATAAGGAAGGTACTACTGTGAATTCTATGATTCCTTGTCAACGTTTTGAGTCGGAGGAAATGTGAGAGACTTCAGCGATTTTGGAAGCAGCAGCAGCTGCTCGGCACACTTCCCGCGGGCGGGAGCCAGGTGGCCGTGTGGCTGTCCACCATGTCACTGTGTCCGTCTTTCTGCGTTTGCCCATGTTTCAAAATGTCCACGATAAAACGTTCGTAAACAAACCAAATCGACTGGACTCCGAGACAAGGCGGCCGTGGGCAGTGGGCCCGACTGCCTGGCGCAGAGGCCAGGGAGCCTGAAGAGCACCAGGAGTCGGGCACAGGGCACTCGCTGCCCCCAGTGCTCCTTTCAAGTCAGGGTCACGCAGCGCAGTCCACACACAGCCAAAGGCCCCGTTTTACATCCATGGCCCCACAGCCGCCGCCCGGGACAGGACAGGCGCTCTAGGGCCCCACTTCCCTTTGCCTCCACGTCGCCAGCCCCCCTCCACCCTGGCCGCTGTCATCTGCTTTCTGTCCCTGAGGGTCACCTTTCCCAGAACGCTGCCTAAATGGAATCATGCAGTTTGGAGCCCTTTGAGTCTGACTTCTGTCTTGTGTACCCAGCGTTCGAGGTCCTCTGTGTTGTCACATGGACCTGTCACTTGTTCGTTTTCACTGCTGACTCATGTTCCATCATGTACTTGTTTGTCCACTCGCCAGTGGAAGGACATCTGCATTGCTTCCGGGTCTGGCAGGTAGGAATGAAACCACCACAGCCACTGGGTACCGTCTCCACGAGAGCACCGTTGGCGCACCGTGGGCAGGTGCCCGGTGTGAGGTTGTGGGGCGAATGGACAGTGTATGTTTCTCTTCACAAGAAACTTCCAAACCGTTTTCCAGTGTGGCTGCGCCGTTTTGTACACCCACAGCACGTGTGACAGTGCCCATTCCTCCACATCGCCGTCAGCACATGGGGCTTTTTGAGTGTCCTGTTATTTTTTTTCATCCTCACCTGAGGATCTTTTTTTAATTGATTTTAGAGATAAAGGGGGGGAGAGAGAGAAAAACATTGATTTAAGAAAGAAACATTGATTGGTTGCCTTCCATCCGCCCCCGGACCCGGGATTGAACCCACACCCCGACCAGGGATCAAACCCGTAGCCCTTGGTGTGCCAGACGGTGCTCCAACCAGCCGAGCCCCGGCCAGGGCCGCCATTTGTTTTTTAAGCCTTTCTGACAGGTTGGCACCTCACGATGGCCTCGCTCTGCATTGCACTGATGACCGAGGACGCCTGCCTTCTCCTCCTGTGCTCGCCTGTCACCCACGCACCTTCCACCATAGCCTGTTTTCTGATTGGATTGTTTGCTTCCTTGTTCCTGAATACTGAGCGTTCTGTACACACTCTGGGTCCGAGTCCTCTGTCAGACAGCTCTGTTGTGTGCGCGTCTTTGTATTTTTAACAGTATCTTTCAAAGAGCAGACGTTTTACTATTTTAGAAGCCCACCTTGTCAGTTTTTTAATTTATAGATCATCCTTTTGGTGTCGTAGCTAGCAAACACTCGCTGAACCCAATGATTTTCTACTATGTCTCCTAGAAGTTTTATGTTTTAGGTTTTGCCTTTAGTTCTAGAACCCATTTTGAGTTAATTTTTGTGCGAGTGTGAGGTATGGGTTGAGGTTCATTATTTTGCCTTTGCTGTGTGCCCATCTGTTCCAGCTCCACTTGTTGAAAATACTCTTCTTTCTACACCGCTGATCTGCCTCTGCCTCTTGGCAGAAAACCCAGTGGCTTTATGGTCTCTGCCTGTTCCACGGATGTGTGTCCTTTGGTTGGTACCACACTGTCATGTCTGCAGCTTCATGGGACGTTTGCGGTCGGGCAGCGAGTCCCCCCACTGTAGCCTCTGCCCTTCTGATTGGGTTTGGCCATTGGAGTTGTAGTTCCTTTGCTTTTCCATAACGGTTTAGAATCATCTCTTTCATTTCTACAGAAAATAAACCTGTTGCAATTATGACTGGGTTTGTACTGAATGTGTAGACTATGTGGGAAGAATTGATATTTTTATAATATTGAGCCTCCCAATCTATGAAAACGCTATATCTTACATTTATTTAGATCTTTGATTTCTTTCATCAGTATTCGGTAATTTTTATTTTTGTTTTTTTAATTGAATTTATTTGGGTACAGGTTTCAGGTGTACAACTCAATAAAACGTCATCTGCACACTGCATTGCGTGTCCATTGCCCCAAGCGAAGTCTCTTTCTGTCCCCACTTTCTCCCCCTTTGCCCACCTCCGCCGACCCCCAGCCCCCTTCCCTCTTGGCTACCGCCACTCGGTTGTCACTGTTATATACACATTTTTTTTTTTTTTGCTTACTCCTATCATCTTCTTTCATTCAGTCCCCCAAACTCCCTCCTTGCTGGCAGCTGGCAGCCTGTTCCGTGTGTCCATGCCTCTGTTTCTATTTTGTTCGTCCGTTTATTTCGTTCATTAGATTCCACGTGTAAGTGAGATCCTATGGTATCTGTCTTTCTCTGACTGGCTTATTTCACGTCACATAATGTTCTCCATGTCCATCCATGCGGTGGCAAAGGGTAATGTTTCTTTTTCCTTTGCTTTTTCTTTCTTCCTTTTTTACAGCCAAGTAGTGTTCCATTGTGTGAATGCACCACAGCTGTTTTATCCACTCATCTACTGATGGGCACTTGGGCTGTTTCCAGATCTTGGCAGTTGTAAATAAATAGTGCTTCTATGAACGTAGGGGTGCGTGTATTCTTTCTGATTGGTATTTTGGGATTCTTAGGCTATGTTCTCAGAAGTGGGATCGCTGGGTCATAAGGCAGTTCCACTTCTAGTTTTTTGAGGACACTGGTTTCCAGAGGGCTACATGAACCTGTATCCCCACCAGCAGTGCGCAGGGCTCTTTTCTCCACATCTTCACCAGCACTTGTTTGTCGAATACGTGGTGATTTTCCGCATATAGAGTCTGTGCATATTTTGTTAGCTGTGTAACATGTGTTTTTAGTGGTACTGTAATGGTGTCGTTGGGCTTGTTGCGGTCGCCAGTGTACAGAGATGCAGCTGATTTGGCACATCGACCTGTATCCTGAGGCCTTGCTTGTCACAGAGGCCTCGGGACCTTCTCCTTGGAACATCATGCCTTCTCATGGAAACAGCAGACCTGCTTGCTCTACCCCAGTTCCAAGGGGAGCATGTTCCATCTTTTACTATTAAAGGTCCCGCTTTCAGTTGGGACATAAATGATTCCTTTGTAAATGTGAGTGAGCCTTGCGGCCCCGAGATGAAGCCCACTTGGCCACGACTCATCCTGTTCACATATTGCTGGGTACGATTTGCTGATTCTCTGTTGAGAGGTTTCGCGTCTCTTCAGGAGGGATGCTGGTCTGTACATCCCTGGTAATGCCTTTCACTGCTGATGCGAGAGTCTCTCTGAGTTTGAACATGTTTCCCCCTCTTCTGATTTCTGGAAGAGTTTGTGAAGAATTGGTATCATTTTTCCTTAAGTCTTTGGTAGAATTCCTCAGTGGTGCCATGGCCTGGAGGCTTCTTTGTCAGGAAGTGTTTAGCTGTGAATGCAGCTTCTTTAATAGACAAAGGACCGTTTAGGTGATCTGTTCTCCCAAGTCAGCTTTGGTCCCGAATCTCCGGGTCTAGGTGCTGAGAGCGCCATGTGCGCGGTGACTCACTGGAGGACTCGCAGGACCCAGGCGACTACACTCGGGCCCCACTCCGTGTGCAGGTCTCCGTGCCTCCCAGAAGGGACCACAGGATGCTCTCCGACAGCAGCGAAACACAGCCACACAGGCGGCATTGCTGCCCCTCGGAGGCTCGGAGTCCCGGGTTTTTACTGGAGGCAGGCGGTGCGCCCTCCACCGGCTGCAGTGCCGCCATTCCAGGCTCCCGGAAGGAAGGCAGGCGCTCAGGGCCTCAGCGCCCAGACTGGCCACATTCCTTAGGGGCTGCTTCCAAGCCCAGCTCCCTGGTGTACGGAAAACAGTGTGCTGGGTCTTCAAAAAGTTTAATAGAATTACCCTCTCACCCAGCAATTCTGCTTCTGGGTATATCCCCGAAAGAGCTGAAAGCAGGGCCTGGAAGAGATATTTGTACAGCCCTGTTCACGGCAGCATGCTTCTCAGTGGCTAAAACGCAAGCGTCCCCAGTGCCCATCGGCAGACAGGTGGTAACACGCTGGACAACCGCGCGGTGGAGCGTCACTCAGCCTTGAGGAGGAGGAAGCTCCGACACACGCTACAGTGTGGACGAGCCTTGAAAATTTGCCGGTTCAACGTTCAGCTAGTTTTAGAATCAACTTGTGACTTTCTACCTCCATTGATTTTTCTGTACTTACGGTTTGGCCATTTGCAGTAACAAAGAGCTCTCCCCATCCTCACGCTCCTGTGCGTGTGTTGCCGTGTGGTCATGGGTCGCTGTTTCGCACGGCCGTTCTTAATCCAGTTCCATCGCTGGTGTGGCGGTCAGATTGTGCCTCATTCGGCGCGTGTCCCTGTGGCCTGGTCTCCACCATTCTCTGAGCCTCTACTCTCTGGTGCAGGAACAAGTTCCAGGCTCACCTTGAACTGCCCTGGCCTCCAGTTCTGCACCCTTTTCAGATGAGCTTTTTAAAAATCTTTTATTTATAAGGAATTTGTCTCCTTTATTTCTTGGAATTTTTCCGGCTCTCCATTTTTACTTCTTTCTAATTCCAGTACTGGTCTGTATGGTAGCACTTCTGTCTTTTTGTCTTTCTTTTTCGTTCTTTATTTTCCCATGAAGTCTTCAAGCTGCTCTTCCAAGGCAGTCATCTTTTCCTCAGCAATAACCGTTTCACTCTTCACTTCCTGAGTTGAATTCTGTCTTTCAACTGTGATAATTTTTTACATCTTTTTTCTCACTCTTGGTTCATATCAATATTTCCCACTGATAGCATGTTTTTCAGGGCAAGTTTGTGTTCTCGGTCTGTGTCTTCTCCTATTTTGCTCCGGATGGACTTAGGTGGGTCTCAGTGTCCACCGTCAGACAGTTTGCAGTTTCTACTTGGGTTGTGTATTAACCCAAAGTTTCTTTCAGGATTTTTACATCCCTCTAGGGGAACAGCTTTTCATGGCAGTTGTGGATTTGTCCCTTTATTGCCTCATCTTCATCGACTCCAACAGGTTCGCTTATGCCTTTAAGAGCCTCTTGAGATACTCTTTTTGGCCTAATAGGAGGTCAGGCTTTCAAACTTGTCCATGTGTATTTGATACGAAGTGTATTTGGTATGCTTTTAGAGCGAAGTTTAAGAACGGTTGTTCAAGGCCCACGTGCTGCTAGTTTTTCTGTGTGGCCTTTGACTTCTCTGAGAGGTGCGACCAGTCCCCACAGGCGTTGCGGCTGCTCAGTGTGGCTCTGGCTCTCCGCGGCGTGGGTGAGTGTGGCGGAGCCGCTGCAGAACTGGCCGTTCTCTCGCTCGTTAGCCGCCCAGGAGCCCGCTTACTGCGTCGGGGCCGTGGTCTGTCCCATGGCCAACGCGGGAGTGTTCTCGCTTCCAGGAGGGCCCCATCGCTGCAGGTGGCAGCGCGCTGGAGCCAGGGCAAGGTTTCCTCTCATGCAGCCGGGGGCTTGCAGGAGATGCCCGGGGTGTCCTTTGTGTTGGAGACTGGAGCTTAGCTGGACGAGCCCTCTTGCTTGGACAGTCTTAGAGCAGACTGCACTTCCTGTCCATGGCAGGCGACATGAGTGTCCCCGCAGTGGGACCGGGGCAGGGTCTGCCCAGCTTCCGTACAGGCTGGGTCCTCATGCCCAGAGCCCACGGCCGGGTACCTTGGAGAGCAGAGCCGTGTGGCTCGGCGCCCCACACGCTCCTGCTTTCCCCGTCCCCCAGCCTCAGAAGCCCAGCGGACCTGGGACAGAGCTCCCAGCTGACAGTGTGCGTGCCGTCAGCATCAGCACCCTCTACCTGGTCAGCACCACCGTCGACAGGATGAGTGATGTGAGTGCGGGCCCAGCCCCTGCCCTGTGACTGACTAGTCCCTGCCGGCGCCACGGCCAGCGCCTCCTTAACTGGCCAGACCTTCCCAGCGCTGCGTGCCTGGGGTGGGGGCTCCTCGAGGCTGGCCCCCTGAGGCCGGCTGCGCTCCTGAGACCAACCGTGGCACCATCTGCAGGTCCTCTGGCCATACCTGCTCCAGTTCCTCACCCCCGAGCGCTTCACCGGGGCACTGACCCCGCTCTGCAGGAGCCTGGTGCACTTGGCCCAGAAGAGGCAAGAGGCGGGGGCCGACGCCCCCCTCATCCAGTGCGATGGCAACGGTGCGAGGAGCCCCAGACCCTGCCCCCGTCCCTGGCTGCGCCCGAGTGGCCCCTGATCTGATCCTTGGTCTCCTTTGCAGTGACCCTGCCATCTCCCTTCGCCATAGCGACCAGGCTCCTGGTAAGCAGCGCGGCGCCCTCGGGGCTCCCCCTCTGTCCCTGGGCGCCGCGTCCTCGCACTGGCGTGGCTGAGGGAAGGACACTGTCTCAGGCGCCCCCTCTGGGTATTGGGGAACTGTCTTGAGGGGCTCGTTGCCTCCACCCTGGCCCCTCGTGGGCGACCCTTTGGTCAGGCGTGGTGGCGAGCTCCCCGCTGTGCCTCGCAGACCGTGTCTTCCCGCCCCTACCTGGGGGATGGCCGCGGGGCGGCCTCGCTGCGCCTCCTGAGCGTCCTGCATCGGGACATCCACCCTCTGCTGGGACCGCGGTGGGCGACGACCATCCCCCTGCTGTTGGAGTACCTGGACGGTGAGGCCCAGGGAGGTGGGCGGACCCCATTCTGCAGCCAGGGCAGCACTGGCCGTGGGGACCAGGGTTTTGTAAGTGGGAAGAAGTAGTCTCCACCGTGGTTTGGAAAGAGGGTCTGGAGGGCAGGCCAAAGGGTGCTCCTGCTCGTGTCCCTTGCGGGCACTGGGGGGTTGGCCCACTCTGGATTTCCTCTGTGCTCTGGAAGGGGGGCAAGGCCTGGGCCTGTCGGAGGTGCTGGGCTGGGTGCTCTGAACACTCCTCTTGTCTGTCAGGGTGGGCCTGCGTGCCAGGCTGACACGCGATGTCATTTCAGAACATGCTGAGGAGACCCTGTCGCAGAAGGAGTGGGAGGAGAAGCTGCTGATGGTGAGAGAAGAGGGAGGGCACCAAGGTGTGGCCTGGCCCAGGTGGGGAGGGCGGGGGGCCCGTGCCTTCCTAGGGCTGTGACACCTGCCTGGACCCAGTGGTGTGGCTGGCGGGGGAGACAGGTGGGTGTCTCTGGGCTGAGGACTGTCTGCCACCCTCTCAGATTGCCCACCCTCCTGTGATGGCCAAATTATAGGGGCTCTGAGGCCACGGCAGCCTCCGGGTTCCGCCACTGCTCAGCCCAGAGCTGCCCACTGCCCTCGCCCAGCGTGCGTCTGTCTGGACGTGAGGGCCACCCACCACCTTTCAGAACCGTGGCACAGGACCCCTGCGCTCACTGTGGGCCACGCCGGGCCCTCGGGCCCTCCCCCGCCAGCCCAGTGTCTGCTGAGTTCCCAGCCCTCACTGCTGCTCCCGCCTGCAGTTCCTTCGGGACAGTCTGGCCGTCGCATCTGACTCCACGTGGACCTGCCAGCTAAGCCTGGAGATGTGCAAGCAGCTCCCCTGCTACAACGGGACGCCCCAGGAGAAGGTGTGTGGTGGGGGGCGCCCCAGGAGAAGGTGTTGGGGGGAGAATGCCCCAGGAGGAGGTGTAGGGTAATAGCCTGCCAGGGTTTTCTGGGCACGGCCCTTAGGTCCAAGCTCCTGTACTTAGATTCTATGTCACTTTCTTCCTGAGCCTATCTGGTGGCCCTTGGGTCCCTGGCAGAGCTAGGAAGGGAAGGCCTATAGGCCACCTCAGAGTGGCTGGTGGCTGGGACACTCCCTGCTCGTGCGGTGGCCAGTGCCATGGGTTCCCGGCAGCCCCTCCCAGTCGGGCTGGCAGTGCTGGGCCTTGTCCACCGGGCGTCAGCACAGCACAGCATGCTCCCTGGCTTTGCTGCAGAACTTCCTGTACAGATGCGTGGGGACCACCCTGGGTGCCGCTTCCAGTAAGGACGTGGTGAGGAAACTTCTGCAGGAGCTGCTGGAAACGGCCAGATACCAGGAGGAGGCAGAGCGCGAGGTGCCCGCACCGCCCCGCTCCTGGGAAGCCCTGGGCCGTGGCTGGCTGGCGGCCCTCTATCCTCTCTCAGGCGCAGAGCCAGCGAGAGCGCGGTGCCTGCGTGTGTGCTGTGCACAGATGCAGCCTGTGGTGTGGCGCGTGCGTGCGGTGAGCACAAGAGACGCGTGCTCCGCCAGCCTCGCCCTCGCGCCGGCCCCGCCCTGGTGTAAGAGCCCCACGCGCCTCCCTAGGGCCTGGCCTGCTGCTTCGGGATCTGTGCCATCTCCCACCTGGACGACACCCTGGCCCAGCTGGAGGACTTCGTGAGGTCGGATGTGTCCAGGAAGTCCATGGGCATTTTCAACATTTTCAAGGTACAGCAGCGGCCGGGCTGGGGAGGAGGCCATTGGGGGCCACCCTGGGCTCAGGGTGCCCTGCAGGCTGTGGTGGCCGGGAGCTGCACCCAGTCTCTGCGTCCTCGTGGGCGGGGCAACCGAGTGTGGGCTCCCCCCCAGCTGGTGACCAGGGGCACGCCGCCCTCTGCTGTCCCATCTCTACCTTCTGTTGGTCCTCTGCCCCCTGGTGGCTGACAGAGGCAGCATTCTTGCCAAAACCTGTTTCAGGAGGGGGTAGACCGCGCGCTTCCATGCGAGCCCTTGTCCCTCGGTGTTCCGTCTCCCAGTGTCTGTCCCAGTTGCAGAATCTGAGAGGTGGACTGGGTGTGCAGGCATGAGCAGGCCCCAAGGACAGAGGGGACCCTGGCTTGGCTCCCCAGCTCTTCCTCCTGCCTGACCCTCCCACCTTGGTCCCCCACTCAGACCTTTGGTCTCTGTCCCTTGGTCCCCAAGCAGCTTGTCTGGCTCGTCCTGCTCCCCGCAGCGGACGGGCTCTCCTGCGGTTGGGTGCGGTCAGGTTAGGCCTCTGGCATTGCTGGCAGCTCTGCCTTCTTCCCGAGTCACCAGGGGTGGCGGGCAAGGCCTCCTGTGGCGGCGGCTCACTGTGTGATTGAGCCCTCCTGCCCCCACCCCCACCTCAGGATCGGAGCGAGAGCGAGGCAGAGAAGGTAAAGGGTGCGCTGATCCTGTGCTATGGGCACGTGGCCACGCAGGCCCCCCGAGAACTGGTGTTGGCCCGGGCCGAGTCCGACATCCTACGGAACATGTTCCAGTGCTTCAGCACCAAGGTGGGCACCTGGGCGGGCATTGGGGAAGGGCGCCAATGCCGCGATTTCATGTTTTAATGCCTCTCACTTTTTGTTGTTCAGGTTCTGGGAATAAAGGTAGAGACCAAGGTACAGTGTGCAGGAGACAAGCACGGGCTATGCCTTTCTCTCTCCGCTGGGCTGGGTTGAGCTTCGGGGGCAGGAGCCATGGGGACGCCCACTGGGGCTTCCTGGTCCAGGTCCATGGGGAGAGCGTTCTGCAGCCCCACCCCAGGGCCTGTCCTCCTGTCCTGGAGCAGCCCCTCCTCTGCTCTGGCCCAGGCTCCGGCTGGTGGGTGGGAAGACGGGGCCCTTCTGCCGCCTGAGCAGCAGCGGCGGATTCGCAGGTGGGGCCAGGGAGCAGCGGCTCCACTCCCTAATGCTCGTGGGGCTGACCTTTCAGCGAGTGCTTGGGAAAGGTCTGAGCTCTGCAGCCAGTGACAGTGGCCTCTGGCCTCACTAACATGTTTCCCTTCTGGAACCTCTGGCACTAACCTGGAAGCCCTTCTCTGCGACTATCGGGCCCTCCCCTTCAAGACAGACCCTCCAGTCTTGGGGGTGGCTGAGGGGTGGGGCTGTCCTGAGAGTTGTCTCTTTTCCATGAGCCCATTAGAGTCAGGGTGGGGAGGTACACCCTTTTCCCCGACCCCCAGAGACCATGTTAGAGGACTGGTAGGGGGCAGCCCCATTCTGCTGGGGCTCTTCTTGGGTATGCTTCCTTCTCCCTCCTTGGGGGAGCCTTTTAGCCACACCGCAGGGTGCAGGGAAACAGAGCCACCATCTGCCTGCAGTTATCTGCCCAAGGCCGTGACCCAGGGGTTCAAGGGCGGGGGCTAGGCCGAGCTGAGCACCTCAAAGCTCCTTCATGGTGCCCTCTTGGTCCTGGTGGCTTTGACGAGCCCTTAAGAACAGGGCAGGGGTGTGGTCCGACCTCTTGCTGTGGGCAGCCACCCATTCTGGGCTCGGCCTTGCGGGCCAAGAGGCAGTGGCTGCCACCTAAGGCAGAGCCACACTGGGGGTGGGTGCTGGCGGCCCCCTGCAGCCTGCCTTCCTCGCAGGACCCGGCCCTGCAGCTGTGCCTTGCCCAGAGCGTGGGCATGGTGTGCCAGGCCATCTGCAGTAGCGCACAGGCTGGTTCCTTCCACTTTGCACAGAAGGCGGAGTTGGTGGCCCAGATGATGGTAAGGCCGAGCTGGGCGTGGCGGGTCCCACGGCGGCTGGAGGGCACTGGCGCAGACGTGGGGAGGTGGGCCTGGGGAGGCTGGGGCATGCGCAGCGAGGGCCCAGTCCTGACTGGGCACAGCATTTGGCCTGAAGCCATCGCCTGCCAGAGAGCCGGGGAGGAGAGCTGGCACCTCGGGCCAGGGCTGAGCCACATGTTACCCCCCCAGGACTTCATCAAGGCAGAGCCCCCAGACTCCCTGCGAACACTCATTCGGAAGAAGGCCCTGCTCGCCTGCACCCGTTTGGTGTATCCTATTCTCTGGGCCTGGGCTCCTGGGGTGAGGGCTCAGGGGTGGCTGGGCAGGCCTGGCCCTTAACTCACAGCTCAGTTCCCTGCAGCCTGAGCTGGAAGAGCAGGTGCAGACGGACCTGGTCCACGGCTGCCTGCACAGCGTCATGGCCGTGCTGCCCGAGCCCGAGGGGGAGGATGGTCACCAGGAGGTATCACCACGTGCCCCTTGCCCCCTGCTCGTGTCTGTGGGGGACAGAGGAGCGGCCACGGTGGGCGGAGGGGTCACTGATGGGGCTGATACCTCCTTCCCTTTCAGTCCCTGTACATGGACACTTTGCACGCCCTCGAGGATCTGCTGAGGAGCATCCTTCGGCGGAACCTGACGCCCCAGGGCCTGCAGATCATGGTGGAGGTGTGCGGCAGTGTGGAGTGCACTCTTGGGGGGCGGAGGGCACCTGGCCTCCAACTCTCATTTGTTTCTCGGGGCCCTTCTTGCCTGGGGGCAGTACAGGGGCCATTGGGTGCTTCTGCAATGTTGTGGTGTCTGTGGGCAGGTGTGTAGGTGGGGACGGGCCCTGACCCAGGTGGGGCCTGGCACCTGTTCCCGTGTCCCCTTCTTCTCATGCTGCCTGGATGCAGAAATCCTGCAGGTGCTCCAGATGTGAGCTTCTGACCATCTGGGGCCATCGAGACAGAGGGATGGGCAGGTGGTGGCCACCACATCCCTCTGTAGGCCCAGTTTGCTCTGGGTCCACCTGGGGTGGCCATATGTGTGACCAGGTCAACAGGACAGAGACAGGCAGGGGTGAGCTGCAGCAGTGACCTGCTCTGGCCCAGGACTCACCGGGCCCCAGAGCTGGGAAGGGCGGCCTGGCAGGAACGCTGACCTGCCTACAGCACATGGGCTCCTGCCTCCTGGGCTGTCTCCCAAGCTGGCACCTGTGTGAAGCCCTCCTTTTCCCTAGCACCTGAGCCCATGGATCAAGTCCCCTCGGGGCTACGAGCGGGCGCGGGCGCTTGGCCTGAGCGCTGGCCTGCTGCAGTTCTTCCTGGAGCACCTGCACGTCAGTGTGAGTAACCAGCAGTGACACAGCTGCCCCACCCTTCCTGGATGGCTCGTTCCCGGGTCCCAAGCTTGAGGCCTGCCGCCCTCATGTCACAGAGCACCCAGTGGGCTTTCTGGCTATTGTCTGGCCACCATCCTGAGCTCATGTCACATTCCAGAGAGTACCCCTGCTCTTTCTGGAGACATGAATGGAGGCCTGGTCAGGGCCAGGCGTGTCCTCAGAGCTGGCCGCTCCGAGTTCAGCCTGAGGGGCATCTTTGTGCTCAGAGCCCATACGTCAGCCATCACTGGCGTGTGACATGCTCCCCAGTGAGGGAGAGCACGCTGGGGAACTGGGGACCAAAGGAGAAAATGAGGGCGTTGGAGGCAGAAGCAGCAGGTTGGGCGAAGGCGGAGCCTGACCCTGCAGAGCGCCGTGGAGAAGGCTGATCTTCTGGGGCGGCCGCAGCAGGGGCAGGGCAGCCCCGGGCACCCTCGGCTGTGTGCGTGTCCGTGTTTGGTGAGACTTCAGAGCTCACTCCTGTGCTCTTCCAGAGTTCCACCGCTGTCCTTACCACGCATGAATCCGGGTGATGATGGGTCAGTGTAACACCCCCAAGACTTGCCTGTCACAGTGGGGATGGGATCCGTGGACTTAGTAGCAGAGCGAGTGGCTCTGTGAGGATGGGTGTTTCCTGCCTGACACAAGGGGGTGTTGTGGTTGCCAGTGTGACTTTTTCTTCAACTGCACCTATAACTGCTTGAAGCTCGGTTTTTGGCTACTTAGTAACTGGGTAGTTTGTAAAGCTCCTTTGTTACTTCTAATGAGTTTTTAGTTTCTTTGTGCTTTTCAGATACACAATCACATGGTTTACAGACCTGGGGCATTTGACTTTCCCGCCACCACTTGCACACTTTGGCCCCTCCCTCATCCAGCACCTTGGGAGCATGAGAGAGTGGGGGCCCCGCCTTGGGCAGTTTCGCTGCCGAGCTTGAAGCTCGATCTGCTGGGCCATGTCCACTTTTCCTCGTGTCCCACAGCTCCCTGTTTCTTTTAATGAGGGATTTTTTAACTTAGCTATTTTTGAGAGAGAGGAAGAGAGGGAGGGAGGGAGGGAGGGGGGGAGAGAGAGATTTGTTGTTCCACTTATTCATGCATTCATTGGTTGCTTCTTGAATGAGCCCTGATCAAGGATCAAACCCACAGCCTTGGCACATCGGGACGACATTCCAGCCAACTGAGCCGCCCGGCCAGAGCCTTAGTGAGGACTTTTATCAGGAGCACAGACTGGTTGTTGTCAGATGTCTATTTCTCGTTTATCAGGATAATTGTAGGCTTTTTCTTTTGATGTTTTGTTATTTTTTAAAATGCACCCAAACGTCCATTCTTTATGGGGCCAGATCTGCCGTGTGTCTTCCAGTGGCTCTTGCTTCTGTGCTCCCGCGGACAGGCTTTTCCTTCCCAGGCTCTTTCGTGGCCGGTCCCCCTCCAGTCCGTCTCTGTGTGTGCCGTGACGGACATCTGACCTGGCCGAGACAACCGCAGCTGGTCCCTGGGGCCCTTCTCCCAGCACTCCAGCCTCCCCTCCTGCTAATCCCCACACTGGTGTCCCCAGGGCCGGGATGGGGGCAGTGGGGGCAGGAAGGCTGAGTGGCGTGAGTTGGGGCTGGTAACTGGTGTTGAAAGTCCCAGGGCAGGAGAGCGCAAGGCTCAGTCTTGGAGAAGAGAAAAGGCTCTGCGAAGCGTGGCCAGGACCGAGTTCGGATGAGAGGGGCTTCCCCTCCCGATGGGATCTGCCTTCTAGAGGAGGGGACCTGAGGGGGGGGGGGATCAGCAGAGCGCTGGCCCCTCTGCCGCCTGTGGGGGCTCCGTCTTCATCTGCTGGTCAGCCCTCAGCATGCACAGGCCTGCCAACCTGGCCCTCATGCCCTCTTAGGGACTCCAGTAGGTTGGGTGTGGTCAGAGCGGAGCTGAGTGGAGCCCACACTGGGGGTGGCAGGGGCTCGCCTGCAGGGGGTGGACCTCCCCATGGGCCCAATGCTCCCCTCTGACCGTCCTTCCCAGTGTCACCACAGCACCTGCCACCCTCCTCCTCTCCAGACCCTGGTGCCCTTCCACAATCTGGGCCTCCTCGTTGGCCTCTTTGCGCCACGATGTGCGGACCTGTGGCCTGCCACTCGCCAGGAGGCTGTGAGCTGCGTCTACTCCCTGCTTTATCTCCAGCTGGGCTACGAGGGTGAGCCCCTGGCTGGGCAGAGGGGCCAAAGGGATGAGGAGCAGCCTGGGCCTCAGGTGGCCTGGGAGATCCCTCCCAGCTCCGCGCTCCCTCCTGTCTCTGCAGGCTTCTCCCGTGACTACCGGGATGACGTGGCTGAGCGGCTCCTTACCCTCAAAGATGGCCTTGTGCACCCTGACCCTGCCATCCTCTTCCATACCTGCCACAGCATAGCTCAGGTACCTGCCAGACAGTCCACAGAGGGGAGGAGGCCGCTGTCTGGGCGGAGAGGGATTCTCGCGGGAGCGTGTGCATCTCGGGGTCCTGCAGGGCCCCGGGGCCTGGTGCAGCATGGGGCGGGGGCTGAGGGAGCTGCCCCTGGCCAGCCCTGGGAGGCCCCAGCCAGGGCAGTTCTGCTCTTCCATGCGGCATTGGAAATGGCCCTCGGGGGTCCAGAGGCGCCCTCTGCTGCAGAAGGAAGGGAGGGGCATCAGCAGGGCCTATCTGTGTGGACGTGGGCGCCGGCAGGGAAAGACCCAGACCCGGCGCGTCCAGGTGGAGCGGGAACTGCGTGGTTGGGACCTGACGTGTTGCTGTTTGGCGGCTTTTATGCCTTCACGTCTCTGCGCCCTGTCGTGTTTCCCCTTTGCCTTCATGCTGCTTCCTCTGCTTTGGCTTCCAGCTGCTCGGCTGTGCTCAGGGGGAGAAAGAAAGGGGCCCACTGCTGGGCTGGTGGGGAGCTGAGGGTGCTGTGGGCCTAGGGCTGGGCTGTCCGGGGGGGCCCCTGTCACCATCTGCCTTTGAGTCTTCTAGAGTTCCAGAGTGCTGCCCTTGCAGGGCCCCTCCCAGCCCAGCCCAACCCAGGGTCAGGGCCCCGACCTCCTGCCGGGGGCCCCCAGGCTGCGTCCGGGGCGGGCGGCCGGGCTCCAGTGGGGAGCTGGGGCTCCGGTGTGTGGGCCCCGGCCCTCGCCCCGCGGGAGCGCCTGACAGCGCGGGCGGGAGGGGGCCGCGGGCCCGAGGGTGCTGGCGCCGCCGGGTGCTGGGCCGCGAGGCCCTGCCGCAGCTCTGACGCGGAGCCCGCCTCCTAGATTATTGCGAAGCGCCTCCCGCCGGATCAGCTCATCAGCCTCTTGCTCACCCTGTTTGAGAGCCTGGGAGACCCAGACAAGAACTGCTCGCGAGCGGCCACGGTCCTGGTCAACTGCCTGCTGAAGGAGCGCGGCGGGCTGCTCCAGGAGAAGGTGCGGCGGGCGGGGCCGGGGCGGGGCCTGCCTTCGGGGGCGGGGCGCGCTGCTCCAGGAGAAGGTGCGGCGGGCGGGGCCGGGGCGGGGCCTGCCTTCGGGGGCGGGGCGGGCTGCTCCAGGAGAAGGTGTGGGGGGCGGGGCCGGGGCGGGGCCTGCCTGCGGGGGCGGGGCGGGCTGCTCTGCCCCGTGTGACCCTCGCCGCTCTGCGCCTCTTCCGGGGGCCTGACTGGGACCACCTCCTCTCTTTTGTTTGAAGACCGAGGTTAGGTCTTAGCAGAAGTCGCCCCCCTCAGAAAGTAAGGTGAGGAAAGGAAATGGGACGGCCCCGGGGCGGGCGGCTCCCGGAGCTGATGCGGGTCCTCGCCAGGTGCAGAGGGGCCTCCCGGGGCCCCCCAGGGCTGCACCCCCCGCCCCTGCCAGCCGAACCTGCGGCGGAGCCCTCGCTAGTGGGCCTGCCGGGCTGCAGATCGGTTTGCCGGCTCCTTGGACATCCTCTTTTGTGAGGGCACCAGGCTTTGGCCCCTTTTCTCTGGGTTGTCTGTGCCTTTCTTACTGATTTGTACTCTACATATTGTGGACACGAATGGATAGTTGCTGATGGAGAAGCAGCGGCCACGGGCCGTGTGCGGTGTAACACCTGAGAGGGGAAGTGCCCTCACCGGGCGCTTGGGCAGGGGCACTTGGGTATTGGCGGTCAGGACCTGCGGGGCGCAGTGTGGCAGGAGGTTGGGAAGAGGGCACAGCTGTGACAGTTGGGCTCTGCCGGGCAAAGGCTTGGGTTTTATTTAGCACTGCGTGGGGCTCCCGGGTCTGGTGTGGAGGGTGGGAAGGTGCCCTGTGGCTCCGCAGAAGGAGGGGGACTGGCAGCGGCCACTGGTGGTCCCGGTGTCCACACATGTTCCGTCTGCCCTTTCAGCCACTGGTGGGCACTTGGATTGCTTCTGTCTCTTAGCTTCTGTGAGTAAGGCTGCGAACATGGCGTGTAGATATCTCTTCGACATCCTGTTTTCTGTTCTTTTGGGTAGATACCCAGAAGCGGAATTGCAGGATCGTATGGTAATTCTGTCGAATGTTCTGAGGAACCTCCATGCTGTTTTCTATTGTGGCTGCACCAGTGCACATCCCCGCCAGCCATGCACGAGGGTCCGATCGCTCCGCTTCCTCGCGGGCTCTGGTTATTACCTGTTTTCTCCCAGCAGTCCTGACGGCTGTGAAGTGGCGCCCTGTGTGCTTTGGATTTGCATTTCCCTCTCAATGAGCTACTTTGAGCGTCTTTTCATGTGCTTGTTGGCTGTTTGTATGTCTTCTTTGGAGAAATGTCTATTCAACTGCTTTTCCTACTTTTAAGTCAGATTATGTGACTTTTTTGTTGTTGAGTTCTTTATATATTCTGGATATTAACCCCTTACCAGTTGTATGGCTTGCAAGTATTTTGCCCATTCTGTAGGTTGCCTTTTCACTCTATTGAGGGTGTCCTTTGATGCATAAAAATTTGATATATTGCCACGTCTATTTTTGCTTTTGGTGTCATGTCCAAGAAATCATCGCTAAATCCAATGTCATAAAGCTTTTCCCCTGTTTCCTTCTAGGAGTTTTATAGCTTTAGGTGCCCCCCCACCCACACTGCCACCATTCTTGGTAAAGGCAGGTGCCCCAGGACCCAGGGGCAGGCGGAGTGCACGGTCTGCCAGCTACCATGTCCTGGGGACTGTTTTCCCTCAGACCAAGGTGGTTTCCAGGTGTGCAGCATGGCAGTGGAGGTCCCTGTGGTTGGGGCCAGCACCTGCCTAGGGCACAGGGGTCCCTGAAGGATGAGGCCATGCCTTCCGCAGGGCCCGCGAGCCACGCTGAGGCGGCTGGAGGCCAGTCGGGGCCGTGGAGCCAGGCCTCTTCCCGCCCACCAGCCCCGCCAGCCCTGAGGAGGCTCCAGGCTGTCAGACAGCCTGGTTGCCTGTGGCATCACCCTGGTTGCTCCGATCTGTGGCTTCTACAGTGAGGGTTGCAGCCCACTCTCTCCTGGCCCGTGCCAGCCTCAGTCTTCCCTTCTCTGTCCTTCAGCCTCGCCCACTGCCCACCTTCTCCTTGGTCAGAGCAGTGGTTGCGTGGGCAGCCTGTGCACCCAGAGTCCGGGTGACCCTAAATGGGATGCAAGGGACTGCCAGGGTCTATTGGCCTCAGTTCTGCTCACAGACCCCAGAGGGTACCCTGCCCCACCCCCAGCCCAGCCACCACTGCGAGGCTCTACAGCTCCTGGCTTCCCTCCGCACAGTCCCACATGGACGGCACCTGGTGTGGGTGCTCCCCGGGGCTGTCCTGCCTCTGGACCTGACCACAGTGCCCATTGCCCACAGGTGCCTGAGATCGTGAGTGTGCTCCGCTCCAAGGTGCAGGACGCCCAAGACGAGCACATCCTGCAGGCCGCACAGCACAGTGTGCGCATCCTGGCCTCCCAGCACTGCGCGGCTGTGGTGTCCAGTCTCCTGGGCAGCCCCCTGCCCTTTGACAGGTACCGGGCACCCCCAGGCCGCCGGGGTGGGCACCAGGCTTGGAGGTCCCTCCTACCCCAGTGTAGTGCCTTGTGCTCCCAGCCCCCACCTGCCTCTGCTCTGCTCACCCATGTAGGAGCCAGTGAGACCCTAGACCTGGGGCAGGTGGGAGACATCCCCGCCTGGGGGTCACTGTCACAGGCTGTGCTGTCCGCTTCTCCTCGCCTGTCCCCTGCAGGGCAGCACCACCATCTGTGGGCAGACCCTTGAGTGTGGCTCTCACTTTGAGCCAGGGAAGGGCCCCGTTCCCCATGTCACACTCCCAACTCGCGAGCTCCTGCCAGCGCCCCAGTGCTGCCTGCCTACTGCCTCTTCTCATCGCTCACTCTCCAAGTGGCCGTTGCCGGGGTCACAGGGCCTTCCAGGGCTGCCTTCCTTTGCTGTTTCCATCGTGGGTAGGGGCCTGCTGTTGCTCGGACACTCCGTGCTTTTGCACAAACTTCCCGGTTGTCACCTCACATTTTGCATTGAGGCGCATCTTGGGAGACCCTTTGCTGGTGACTCGTCTGCCATCGTGACACAGCCAGCACCCTCTGTCCTCAGGTGGTACAAGTGCCACTCTCCAGCCTCAGTGCCTGTGTCTGTCTCACCAGCCATTTTTCTTTGTTTCCTTTCTAGTCTCTTTTGTAGCCTGATGGGCCTTTTCTGTAATTTCATTTTTCCCCACTCGGTCACTTTAGAAGTCATACACTCCGCTCCTGTTCTTTTAGTGGCTGCCCTGAAAATCACCACATGTGTACAGGGGACGTCACCGTATGCCACCTCCCTCCAGGCCCTGTGCCTGGCGTCGCCGTGGCTCCTGGGTGGTCATTCTGCAGCCATGTCTGTATGTGACCCTTTGTTCATCCCTTTGCTTCAGTTTTCATGGGGATGACACTTACAGAGCAACCTCCCCTCCATCACCGGGTCCGTGCTGTCTCTGGCACATGCATGGCCACTCACTCTTTTTGGCGGCATGGTGATCGTGGGTTGCAGCAGGAGCAGGCTGCCCAGGGTCAGTGTTGGCATGTGCGGCCCCGCCCCATGTCTGCCCACCACCTGTTTTTACACAGCTTGTGAGCTAAGAAGCAGTTTACACTCATCAGCGGTTGGGGAAAATCAATAGCATGATGTTTCAGGACATGAAGTCACGGGAAGTCAGGTCTCCGTGCCCATGGGGAATGTGACGTCGGGCCCAGCCGCCCACCTGTTCCCACAGCAGCGTGCGGCTGCCTGGGGTGCAGTCGGGTGCACCGCCCACCACCTGCCTCCTGCGGTGTGTCCTTGCTGCCCTGGTGGACGTGTGCGTCTGCCCACAGGGCCGTCGGGGCTTGCCCTCGCCTTGCACGTGGGTCCCGCACTTTTTTCCCACTTGGAGCGCACCCTCCAGGGCCTCCGTGCCCGAGGGTCCGCTGCTGCAAATGCTGCACTTCGTGACCTGAAATGCGCTTGGCTGCCTCCCTCGACTTGTTGCAGCCTTTGGAATCCCAGTTCAGCGAGTTTTCTTTCACTGTGTGTGAGACGACATGTCATCTCTGGCTCCTGGTGTCTAGCTGGCGCTCTGTCTGAGGAATGTGCCCTCCTTGGATGTGCGGGGGACGTACCTTGTCACTGGGTCATGCCCATTCCAGGTCAGGGCCCCAGGGTCCTTTGATTCCACTGGGAAGTGCCGGACACCAGTTCTGGACGCCTCTCAGCCTGCGTCCCTTCAGACTCTGCCTCTGCTTCCGGGACGTTGGTCAGTGTTTGCAGACCCATTTCTGGCTCTGTCCTCTGGCTCCCAGCGCGGCCTCTCCCTGTGCTGGGTTCTGCTGAGCTCTTCCCTCTGTCTTCCAGTTCACTCTTTCTCTCTTCTGCTGTGTCCAGGCTGCCTACACGTGTCCGCCGAGCGCAGTGCTACCCGGCATTCCTAAGGGGCCACTGGTTCTTCCTCACTTGCTGTGTCTGTTTTTAGAATTTTCAGTTCTGTCAGGTGTTGGAAGTTTGTCATTTCTCTGTGCACACATTGACGTTAAGCACAGCCACTTCCTGTGTGTCCGAGCACTGCCGTCTGCGAGCTGTATCTGCTTGTCTCACGGGCCCGCCTCCCATGCGCCTGGTCTCTGGCCGCGTGCCGCCCGTGGCTCTGGGAGGGGGGTTCATAGGTGCTCCCGGACCCTCCCATCGCCCCACCCAGGCGCTGTTTGTGGTCCCCGGGGGTCAGAGGGGCGAAGCTGGATCTGAGGTCGGGTCGGGCATCATCTCCCACCTAGCGGAGCGGGGTCTGGTGGCCATGTGGGGGTGCAGAGCCGGGGCTGGTGGTGGCCTTGAGGTGACAACCCTCCGCCCTGCTCCAGCCACACCTGCACCCTGTGGCGGGCACTGGCAGTGGAGCCCAGTGTCAGCACACAGGTCCTGGGGCTGCTTTTGGAGAAGATGAGCAGAGACGTCCCCTTCAAGGAGAGCCGGGCCTTCCTGCTGAGTAGCTCCCCTGACCGCGTGGCCACGCAGCTGCCCCTCGCGGTGAGTGCTGGCCCCATGCTCCCTTCTCCCCACTGGCGGGACAACCCCACAGGTGGCCTGGGTGCCGCCCGGCAGGCACCTGGCGGCAGACTGGAGCCCCCGAGCCGGCAGACTTGGAGCCTAGCCTCGTAAAGTCCCTGCAGGTGCTGGCCCCCAAGGGAGACCACTGTGTTTCATCCTGCGGGGAAAAAAAATAAACCCAGCTTGGCAGCATTTTCAGCAGTAAAGCAGCTGTGAGAATTCCCTCCTCCTCCCTGCTAAGGAGTCAAGAGCAGATGGTCAGGGGCCGTCCCTGGGCGGCCACATGGACCCTGAGCCTCCCTCCTGCCCCAGAAGGCCCGGCTGGGCAGGGCTGTGCCCCTTGCCCTGTCCACACCCCAGCCCCTCAGGGGTCCCCGTCCTAGGCCCCAGAGCCCCGGGGTACACGGCATATGCCGACCTGGCCTGTTTGGGTCTTGGGACGCAGGGCCCAGCCTTTACAGTGGCTGCCCTCCTTGACTTGGCCCCAGAGAAAAGGGTGAGCCTGACGTGACCCCTGTCCCTAGGCCACCTGTGCGCTGCACGAGGTCATGTCTGCTCCGGCATCCGGGCCCGCGGTCCTGGAGCTCTATCCCCAGCTGTTTGCGGGGTTGCTGCTGCGTGTCAGCTGCACCGTGGGCGTCCAGCTGCCGCGGAACCTGCAGGCCAAGGAGCGGAGGGCGGCTGGCTCAGCTCTGGCCTCCAAGATCCTGGACCCCTGCAGGTAACAGGCCCCTGCCCCCGCGCTGTCATGTGAGTGCACTGCACTGTAGGTACGCCAGGCTGGGGTGGTGGGAGGGCGAGTTTGTGCTGGGGCTGCTCTCTTCCGGGCGATGCGCGAGGGTGCACTGTCCTGCTGGGAATGCAGCTATACTGGGCTGTCCCTCCTCACCTCCCCTGGCAGCTTGGGTTTGGGCACGTGGGGGAGGCAGCTGCAGGGCTCAGAGGCAGTCCTGGCAGGCCAGGCCCTGTGGGGACACTGAGGGAGGCACGGGGTCTTAGAGCGTGGTGGGAGCTGCGCCTCCAGCACCGGCCTTTGTGGCACCGTCCTCTGACCCCATCGCAGATAGAAACTCTGCAGAGGCCTGACTGCCTTTCCTGGGGCCTGTGATGTCTCCCTAGCAGGCGCTGGGTCCTGGCAGGAGATTGGGCATGAGACCAGTCACAGGCAAGGTTGAGCTCCTTGCTGAGGGCGGGGGTCTCAGCTTCAGCAGCCTGCCCATCCTGGTCCCTGGGCCGTTACCAGCCCCAAATGGTGGCATCAAAGGGATCCAAACAGTTGCCTGGGGCCACAGGGTGAGCACAAGAAGCCGACGGTGCAGAGCCACTGGAGCCTGAGTGACAGCCTGGGTCGCCCCCTTGTCCATCCCAGGTCTCTGGGGTTGGCTGTGCCCCTTGGCTGGGGCACCTGGGGGCAGTGTCCCTCCACCCCACCCCAACTGCAGGCCTGCTCCCTCCAGGACCAACTTGTAAAGTTTGGCAAGGGCTGCATGCCAGGGCCTGCCCAGCTCTGCACAGACTGAGTGGAAAATGTGAACAGGCCAGCGGACACTAACCCAACGAGCCCTGGGCCTGGCGCGCCAGGACACTGCCCCTTGGCCGCAAGCTGTGGGGACTATAGGCCACACGCCCCCACTAGGGGCCCCTGGGGCTGCCACCCTTGAGCTGGGACACGAGAAGAGCCAGGCACAGGTCTTGGCTGTGACAGAGGCTGTCAGCCAGAGTCAGACCCTTGCAAATGCCACATCCACAGAAATTCCGGGCAGCAAGCAGACAGGCAGGGGAGGCACCCTCACTTAAATTGTTCACATTTTCCCAGGCCAGAGCGGTGCCCCAAGAGCCGCCCAGAGCGCTGGTCTCAGCCTGGGGCAGGGTGTGGGGCTGCCCTGTGCATCTGCCCAGTGACCATGGTGGCTGGTGAGAGCAGCCCCAACAGTGGCTAGGCCCCCAGTGGACTCCAGGCTCCAGGGACAACAAAGCAGACAGCAAGAGCTGTCTTTAGTGCTTTCTCTCTGGGGAGAGAGCTGCAGAGGGGCTGCGTTCTCAGCCACTCAGTGAGGGCGGCCATGAGAAAGGAATGGGCTGGGTGCACTGGGCTGTGTCCATGCTGTCAGCTGAGGGGGGTGAGTCAGGTGCACTGCCCCCTGGGTAGGTGTCTGCCCTTGGACCAGGAACTCCCAGAGACGATGCCTTGGGGTCCACAGGCCAGTGTAAGCTGCCACTGTGCAAGGGGAAGAGGCAGCCAGTGAGGGTGAGGGCTCCCTGTGTGGTTCTGAGGACCGTGCTCTGCTGTGTCCGAGCCATGGGCTGTGCTCGGAAGGTCTGCCAGGCGCGGGGCCCACACTACTTTCTGCAAACTGTTTCCTGAGTGCTTCTGTCTGAGCCGGGGGTTTATCCAAGTGAGAGGGGCTGACACCGAGTTCCAGCTGGGCCCTGTGGACTCTGGCTCCTCCTGCTGGGTTCTGGGTGGGGAAGTAAGAAGGCCCACACCTGCCATCCCCCAGTGGGCTGAGCGGGTGGACAGAGCTGGACATGGCTCCCGTGTGTTCTCGGACCAGGGGTCTCACTTCTGTAGTGGCCCAGTCACGTATCCGGGAGTAGGCTGGGCCCTGCCTGCTGTCTGTTCCCGCTTGGCTGTGGGGGTCTCCCAGGTGGGTGTGGCTCTGCACATGGCAGGAACAGGCTTTGTGGGGGGTCTAGGAGCAGGGGACTGGAGCAGTCTTCGCTGCCCACCAGACCCTGGGTTGTCCATCGCCACCTGGCTGTGCCCGGGGTGAGGGAGGGTGAGCCGAGGGCTGCTCCTCGCAGCGGGTAGCCGGCAGGGTGTGGGCTGCACAGCCCAGGGACTCGCGCGGGTGGGTGCGTATGCGCACAGCTGTGTGTCCCCACAGCTCATCAGTGGATGCTCTGCGGGCTGCACTGCTCCGGGGTGGCAGTGAGGACGTGGTGCAGCGTATGGAGCTGGAGGGAGGCTGGGAGTCTCTGAGGACCTCTGCAGGGCATGAAGATGGGGTCACCCGGCTGGCTAGGTAAGCACTGTGGGCAGCTCCTGTGCAGGCAATGTCAAGGGGCCCTGGGACCCAATGGAAGGCATGAACAAGGGACACCCAGTGGCATGTGGGAGGGGGCAGAGCTTCTGGAGTCCTTGGGCCTAGCCTGAGAGCAAGTACATTGGTGAGGACTGTCTCAGGGCCTCTGTCTGGCATGTGGAAGTTAGAGGGGGCATTAAGGCCACTGTGCACCTCAACTTGTGACGACTGCTCTGGGGGTGGGAGGGGAGGCCCCTTGATAAAAGCCTGGCAAGGCGGGTTGGGAGGGGCGCATCTGAGGGGGAGGGTATGCCAAGCCTGGCGGCTGGGGGACAGGCTTACAGGCCAGAGGATTTTGACTGGAAGTAGAGGCACCTTCCACCCATTTCATGGGGGAGTTGGCCCAGGGTGGGCACAGGGAAAGCCCAAAGCCCCTCCCCTACACAGTGTGGCCTCCTTCCCCAGCGCCATGGCGACATTCGCTGGCCCCCGGCTGCCCCTGGTGATGAAAGCGCTCCTGGGCGCACACAGCAGCGTGTATGAAGTCCAGAGGGTCACCTCCACAGCCTTCCTGGCAGAGGTAGACACCACTTGTTCTGCACTGCCACCAGGGCCGGGCAGCTTGGGCCACCCCCACAGGCTGGCACCAACCTGCCCGGCCAGAACCATTGGCAGACCCCCTGCTTGGTGTCACGGGTGCAGTAGCCCTGGGGCCACGTCTTGTGACACCCCTGCTCCGTGCCCTGTGGAGGGGGGCCTGGGCTGTGCGCCGCCTATGCTGGACTGAAGCGCTGACAGCACTGAAGACTTGCCCAGGGCCAGGCCACGGGGGTGCGGTGGGCCTGCGGTCAGAAGTAGGGGAGGAAGATGAAGCTAGGTCATGAGCTCAGCTCAGCCCTCAGCTGGCCTTTGCAGCATCCACCCCACACAGTGGCCTGGGATTAGGCAGCCCAGCAGTGCATGGGGAGTAGAGAGGAAAGGCTGCCATGGCCTTGAGGGAGGTGGCTCGGGTCCCCTGGCTGGGTGAGCCCCGGTAGGGCAGGAGGTCACAGCATCTCTGCCTCCAGCTGCTCAACAGCAATGTGGTAAATGACCTGATGCTCCTGGAATCGCTGCTGGACCACCTGGCGGCCCGGCAGAAGGACCCATGTGCCAGCGTGCGGCGGCTGGTGCTCCGCGGTTTGGCCAACGTTGCCTCGGGCTCCCCTGATAAGGTCAGCTGGCCAACCAAACCCTCGGGGGCCCCCACCCTGAGGACAGCAGGGCTGTGGTCTGGGGGACCCTGGCAGATGCGGTGTAGGGGGCAGGGATGTGTGCGGAGGTGGCCCAGCAAGCATACAGGTGGTTCTGTGATGCAACGTATGAGGGGTGTCAGGACTTGGTGACCCAGGGACATAGCTGAGTGCAAGGCATCCCCAGGTGCGGACCCATGGCCCTCAGCTCTTGACGGCCATGCTCAGTGGGCTGGATGACGGGGACGACCCTCACGACCTGGTGGCCCTGGAAGCCATGGCAGGCCTGGTGAAGCTGCTGGGCCTGGTGGAGCCCTGGGACCTGCGCTCGGTGCTGCTGCACACGGCCATCCGCACCCGGCCCTTCTTCGACAGCGTAGGCTGGGGGGGGCGGGCTGCGGGGCCTGCGCCCTCTTCCCCCGCCTCTTCTCTGAACCTCAGCCCCTGCCCTGCTGCACCCACTCCCCAGGTTCCGGAAGCTGTGTGGGGTCACCATGGCTCTGCCCCCAGCCCCCAGTTAGGCCCTCTGGAGTGGGCCCGGGGTGGCCCATAGTGCGCTCCTCAGCACTGCCCCCCCGCCACCATCTTTTCCCACCAGCATTTCCACCACTGCCAGTAGCTCTGCCTGCCCTGCTCATGGCACAGAGACAAGGATGTGTAGGGAAAGGGGACGAGGGCCTACTGCCAGCAGTTGGGCAGGGCTGGGGCACCTCGCATAGGGTGACGCAAGTGTCCCCCAGGAGAAGATGGAGTTCCGCTCTGTGTCTGTCCGCCTCTTTGGGCACCTCAACAAGGCCTGCCATGGGGAGTGCGAGGATGTCTTCCTGGAGCAGGTCGTGGGTGGGCTGGTGCCCCTGCTCCTGCACCTGCGGGACCCCCAGGCCCCCGTGGCTGATGTAAGTGGCCAGTGGGGGATGGGTGAGCCCGCGGGGGGCGGCGGCTCAGCTGGGGCTTGAGCGTCTGCCCCGCAGGCCTGCAGGTTTGCCCTGCGCATGTGTGGCCCCAACCTGGGGTGTGAAGACCTGGCTGCCGCCTTCCAGAAGCACCTGCAGGATGGCCGGGGCCTGCACTTTGGGGAGTTCCTCAACACCACGTGCAAGCACCTGGTGAGGACACTGGGCAGGGCGGGGCAGCTGCATGCTGGGGGCGTGGCCTACACTGCCTGTCGGTGACGAGCCCTGGGGTCCCCACAGATGCGCCACTTCCCAGACCTGCTGGGCCGCCTGGTGAGCACCAGCCTGTTCTACTTCAAGAGCAGCTGGGAGGACGTCCGAGCCGCGGCGCCCATGCTCACGGGTGAGTGCCCTCCTCCCTGTCCCCACACTGGGCCTGGCCCTCACCCTCACCCTGACCCTGACCCCCGCCCGCAGGGTTCCTGGTGCTGCATGTGGAGCCCCAGCATCAGTCACAGGTGGACCTGGAGCAGCTCACTGCCGGTGAGCAGCGCCCCCCACCCCTGAGCCCCACCCCCACCTGTCAGGCTGTGCAGAGCTCCCGCTGACCCTGTGGGCACCAGGGGGGGACTAAGTGATTTTCCTGGATTTCAAGGATTTTTTCCCTGTCACTGGTGACCTCATCGTCTCTAGTAATTCACGGAAACTTCTTAACTGTTCCAAAAGAGCTTAAAAAACACTAAAAAAGGAAAAACTATCTTTCCGTTGGCTCCCGAGCCCTCCCAGCAGAGGCCTGTTGCAGGAGGGCGGTGGGCGGGCCGCAGCCCCACGCGCAGGGTGGGGAGTGGCTCCACGGGTCCTGGCTCTGCTCTCTGTGCCAGGAGGGGGTGGGACTAGCTCCAGCGCGGCTGTGCGCGTGGGGACCAGCCCAGCCCCTGAGAGGGCGGCGGCAGTGTGCCTGCAGCACAGCTCCCCGTCCTGCAGCGCTGCAGCTCCTGCTCAAGGACCCTGCCCCAGCAGTGCGCGGGAAGGCTGCGGAGACCCTGGGCCGCCTGGCGAAGTTCGCCTGAGGCTCCTGCATATGCCCCCACAAGCGGCATCAACCAGTGCTGGGCAGTCTGCACCCCCACCTCACTTCCAATAAAGCCATTTGTTCCTCAGCAGGTGAGGGGGTGCAATGCCATGGCCTTTCCTTGCGGGACAGGTCAGCAGATCGCCCCCCACAGGGAAGATCAAGTGAAGTGCAGTGGGGGAGCGCCTCAGGAACTCAAATTCAAGGTCACACTATGGGTCAGAGGGGAGAAACATCTCTATTGAGGGTCCTGAGCAGGTCCCTGGACCCAGAGCCAGCAGGGCTCCCTAGGTAAAGAGACGGACTGTGCCATCGGCCCCTGAAGAGAAGACCCATGGTTGGGTGGGGTGGAAGGCCACATCCAGCACCCCCAGGTCGCGGGTCAGCGCGTGCCCCTTCAGAACCTTCACAGGCACCAGCAGCGGGTTCTGCAGCAGGTCGCTGTGGGAGAGGGCAGGGGCTCAGACAGGCACTCAGTCCCCTTGGGGCAGGTGGGGCAGGTGGGGGTCGGTACTCACTTGTACACCATCCCGTGGCAAACGATGACACTGCCATCATCAGAGCCAGATGCGAAGAGTGGATACTGGGGGTGGAAGGCTACTGCCCGTAGAGCCTTCTTGTGGTGCCTGCAAGGGGCACCTGATTGAGGGGAGGCAGGGAGGAAGGATGGCAACCCACCACCCTCACACGTGCGTGCAGGGCCTCACCTCAGTACTCTGTAGGGCTTGGTGGAAAGGTCCAGGTCAAACCACACCAGCTTACTGTCATAGCTGCCGCAGATAAGATTGTCACCTAGGGGCAAACATGGTGGTGGGGACCTGGGATCTGGTGGCTCCGCCCAAGGGCTGTGTCCCCATACCCCCACCAATGGGGTACGCCTAGAACCTTGCCCTCACCTGCAGGATGCACAGCCAGGCTAGACACCCACTTGCAGTTCGGCATCAGCTTCTTAGTGAGCTCCTGGCGCAGCAGATGGTACAGGCGGACGCTGCGCTGGGAGGCCACAAGCAGGAAGGGCCGGAGGGGGTGGAAGGCCACACACTGCACCTGCCCGTGGCTGCGCCGGAATGGGCTCTGGCTGCGGCGGCGGCTCAGCTGATGGATGAGCACCTGGGTGTGGCCCTGAGTGGCCAGCACCACGGCCATGTAGTCCCCACGCCCATGCCAGGTCACCTGGGTCACTGGCTGTAGGAGGCAAGGATGGCTGAGAGGGGCCCTTCTCCACCCCTACCACAGCCCCCAGCCCCCACGCCCCCACACCCCCACACCCCCACACCTTGCCGTGGCAGATGCGCAGCCACAGTCCCTCCCGGCGCTCCTCCTCTGGGGCTTCCAGCCAGCGGGCAGGCTGCAGGGCAGGTTCCTCAGGTGGGACGAAGGTGCCCAGCAGCTGCTCTGTGCCGCCCACTGCCAGCCGGTCCCCCAGGGCTGGATTCAGCAACAGTACTGTGTCCTCCCTGCAGGCCAGAGCCAGGCACAGCCCCTCAGACACGGCAGGCCCTGCTGCCCCTCTCGCCCCACCCCCCAGCTTTGCACTTACACGGCCACAGCCACCAGGCAGATGGCAGGGTGGGGGTTCCACGCAACACTCTTCACCACACCCCTCACGGGCACAGTTCTCATGCAGCGGGCAGTGGCCACCTCCCAGAACCGCACTGAGCCATCATCTGAACCTAGACACAGCAGGCGGGCCCTCAGCACCTGTCCTCCCACGCAGGCTCCCCACCGGGGGCTCTCCCCACTTCAGGCCTACCTGAAGCCAGCCACTGGCCCCCCGGGGAGACACTCAGGCAGCGGACGAGGTCGCTGTGGCCCCTGTAGACCTGCAGGGAAGGGGTGGTAAGGAGACAGACACCCAGGAATGTGCTTCCCGCCCGCCCCACCTGCTTACCAGGGCCTGGCACGTGGGGAAAGGCTGGAGGTCCCGAGGCCGAGGCAGTTTGGGGATGAGGTCTTCAGGGTCCACGTTTACCTGGGGCGGGAGAGCACGTGGTCACCTCGGACCGCCCCCCTCCCCCGCACTCCTGCCCGGGCACACTGCCCACTGCCTACCCTCATCTTCCGCTGCCGTGGACACAGGTAGAGATCGAGGCAGCGCTCGAAGCGCTCGTGGATGAAGCGGTCGTAGGCGGGCACGGCCCGCAGGCTCGAGAACTTGCGCGGCAGGAAGTTGAGCCTCCGCTCCTCAGGCTCCTGCTGCTCCCATGCCTGGCGCTGTGGGCACAGAGGTGAGCCGGGGCTGAGCTAGGGCAGGGGGCCAGGGCCCAGGCCCGGACCCCCCACCTGGGCCAGACCCACCTCCTCCTCGCTGGGCAGGTATTCAGGGGGCGGGTTATAGGACTCAGCATGGCCAGGCAGGGCCAGCTTGGGTGCAGGCACATGCATCTTGTGACGTCCCAGCACAGCACTGGGGTCCTCCTGGGCCCACAGGTCATAGAAGCTGGGGGTGGGGTCCCGGGGCCGGCGAGGCTGGATCCAGCCCATCTTGATGGCATGTACCATGCGAGAGACCTGCGGACAGATGCATGTGGTCAGGGTGGGCGGTGTGGGGGGGGCCGCACCCTAGAGGAGGGGGCACTCACCTTCTCCTTCTCCACTAGGGACGGGATGAAGCTGCGCTTGTCAGCAGGGCGGTTGGTCACAGGGTGGATCATGAGGTCCCCACTGAAGAAGTCCAGAGCAGGCTGGGAAACAAGCATGGGCTGTGAGCCAGGTGCCCGCAGGTGCCCCAGACCCCAGGGTCAGCCACTGCCACCTACCTCATATGGGTCAAAGTTCACATCCCCAAACTGGCCCCTCTGCAGCCGCTGCACCAGAGCCACCTGCTCGTCCGTCAGCCGCACATCATGCCCCGTCATCCGGTCCTGCACTGTGCGCCTGGGGGGGCCACCAATCAGAACCCAGCTCCTGGCCCCCATCCTGCCCCCAGGCCCTGCCCCCAGGCTCACCAGTAGTCAGGGTCGTCCATTTTGTCCAGAAACTGATCCAGTTCATCACGGGTTCGCACGGGCTTATAGATGCGCCTACCGTCCAGGTCGTAGCCCACGTGTGGGAAGTCATCGTACCACTGCAGGGGCACGTTGCCCACCGTGTTCCGCACATCCTGGCAGCAAACGGTGTGTCATCACTGCACTCCCACCAGGCCCACCCCCCCATAAACCACCCCCGGAGACACAGATGAGGCCGAAGGACGAGAACCAAGGGAAGGGAGTTGAGGCAGGGCCAGGCACCCCAACACGTGCCGGCCCTGGGGTGTGACGTGGCACGGCGACCGGGCTGCCCCCCTTCAGCCCGCAGAAGCTCCGGAGCCGCACCTCACATTTTCCACTGAAGTGGTGCCGACCCCAAGCACCTCCCCTCCCCCCGGATTCCCTGGCCAGGGCTCTGGAGCCACAGACAAGGGTGAGCTCATCGCGTGGGCTCCCTCCCCTGGCGGGGCCTTAAGCAAAAATGGGCAGCCACAGACAGGGAAGACCCTGCCAACCCCTCCAAGGGGAGGTGGAAGCCACTGCATGCTGCCCTACAGGCATTCAAAGACCCCTCCCCAGCCTCCCCAGCCTGCCCCCCCAACCCACAATGGGCAGAGCGGCCACATTCCTGGATACACATTCCTGGTCGAGGCCCCTGCCAGCCACCACCCTCCCTCCGCCCAGCACGAAGACTGCTGCCCAGGCGGCTGCTTCCTGCAACAGTAGCCACGGGGGAGGGGCTCAGATGAGACTGGGCCCAGCTGGGAGCCCGAGGCCCCGTGCAGCAGGACCCCCTAGGCTCTGCCACTCTGCACCTGCCCACCCCGAGACCTGCGGGGGTGAGTCCTCAAGCTAGCGAGCCTGTGGGCCCCGCCCATGACTAGGAACACCCTTCCTTCTCCCTGCACAGTGTGGGGGGCCTCCAGTGTCCCCAAGTCTCCATGGCCATTTCTTAACTGGGCAGACCCTGGTGGGGAACCCAGTGGCAGGGGTAGGGAGGAGCATGGGCAGGTTCCTCCAGAGCAGGGGAGCAGCATGAGCCAAGAAAGGGGGGAGGGCTCCAGGCAGAGGGCGCAGCTTGTGCCAGACCTGAAGGGTGCAGCGGATGCCAGGCGGGGGCAGGTGCAGTACGGACAGGCTGTGCCCCAGCGGACCCCGCATGTAAATGTGAGTGGGGGCTTCAGGGCCTGGGGCTGAACCCCAGTCCCTCACTGATCCTCTGTGCACCCCCCCACGCCTGGCACAGAGGGCCCAAGTGTACATGGGAGGGAGAGACAGACAGGGTGTGGCTAGGCGCCGAGGCCAGGGCAGCTGGGTTGACTTGGTCATGCCAGAGGAGAAGGCTGGGGTCATGGGTCCCATTTGACCCTCCCGCCTCTGCTGAGGGGTAGAGGAGGGGACTGCATGGCCCCAGAGCCACTCGTAAGGGAGCTCCCACTTCCCCTTCATCCCCCAGAGACAGCAAGATGCTCCGGGCCCCTTCAGCGTGGCGGGAGAAAGGCAGAGGGACGCAGGGCCCCTGCTCCAGCAGCCTCCAGGGGCTGGGAGGCGGGGAGGAGGGCGGGACTGCGCGGGGGAGGGGCCGCCACTGCTATAAAGGCCCGGCCTGCAGCCCCCGCTCCAGCCCGGGACGCACACGTGCGCGCGGCGCGCCGCCACCGTGGGCGCCCCAGACCCGCGCCTCCCCGGCCCGGGCGCCCGCCCACGAGGCCCGGCGGCATGCGCTGCGCGCGGAGGAGCTGACGGCGGCCAGCCGTGTCCTTCGCCATGCTGCGCTCGGCGCCGCCTGGCCGCTACCTGTACCCCGAGGTGAGCCCGCTGTCGGAGGACGAGGACCGAGGCAGCGAAAGCTCAGGCTCCGACGAGAAACCCTGCCGCGTGCACGCGGCGCGCTGCGGCCTCCAGGGCGCCCGGAGACGGGCCGGGGGCCGTCGGGCGGGGGGCGGCCCGGGCCCCGGGGGCCGACCGGGCCGGGAGCCCCGACAGAGACACACAGCTAACGCGCGCGAGCGGGACCGCACCAACAGCGTGAACACTGCCTTCACGGCGCTGCGTACGCTCATCCCCACCGAGCCGGCCGACCGCAAGCTCTCCAAGATCGAGACGCTGCGCCTGGCCTCCAGCTACATCTCGCACCTGGGCAACGTGCTGCTGGTGGGCGAGGCCTGCGGCGACGGGCAGCCGTGCCACTCGGGGCCCGCCTTCTTCCATGCGGCGCGCGCCGGCAGCCCCCCACCGCCCCCAGCCCGCGACGGGGAGAACGCCCAGCCCAAGCAGATCTGCACCTTCTGCCTCAGCAACCAGAGAAAGTTGGTGAGTGTGGACGTGGGGCATCCTCGGAGAGGGCCAAGGAACAGAGACCCAGAGCAGCACCTGTAACCCAGGGGCGCGGTTCCCGGGGAGGGAGGAGGGCAAGGCTGGGGCTGCAGGGCTGGGCCTCCCCCTGTAAGTCCCCGGGGCACAGGTTCCACCGGGGCCAGAGAGCCCTACCCAGGACTGGGTGGGGGTCTGAGAGGCCAGCAGGGTAGACACCAACCTGGAACAGGATGGGGGGCCAAGGGAAGGTTGTTTCAAGCCCCTGCCCCTACAGGGGCAGTGAGGGAGTAAGGAGATCCCGCAGGGCAGCTTGCATGGCCACAGCCCCTGCCACTGGCCTACGGTTTATCGGGCACCTGCCATCCTTCCCCTGGCCCAGGCCGGCCTCGGGGCTGCCCGCTCAGGCGTGGCCGTGGGTCTGAAGGCAGGAGGCTGGCAGGAGACTTGGGGGCTGGGGCGAGGGCCGTGCTGCGGGACGCCGGCCACTGCGATTTACAGCCCCTGCTGTGCTTGGTGGCACCGGAAAAGCCGGGTGAGCAGGGAGAAACCACGGCTCGGCTTTTCCCAATCCCCATTTCCTCTCCAGACAGCACGCGCGAGCTCCTGGGGCCTGAACATCTGGGAAATTTAATTTTACAATTCCGGCTGCGCAGCAGTGTGTGCTCTCCTCCCCAAGTGCACAGGGAAGCGGGGTGAGCGCGAAAGGGGGTGCTTCCCTTGCCCGCCACCTGAGACGGCGTGGGGGAGCCCAAAGGCGCGGGCTGGCACTGGGTCTCTGCCCAGGCCCTGACACTGCCCTCCCCTCTGCAGAGCAAGGACCGGGACAGAAAGACGGCGATTCGGAGTTAGAGGCTGATGCCACTGGGTGATCCACCGGAGAGCCCCCATGGACCTGACTCAGGCTCAGGCCTCCCGTGAGGGCACCCGCCGGGCCGTCCCGCCTCCGGCTGCAAGTGGGGCTGATGGACAGACAGGCGGCGGCAGGACTCTGAGCTGCCACGGCACCTGCCCAGGCCCACTGGAACTTTCCACACTGGCTTCCTACCTGGGTTTTCTTCTGGTTACTAATGTGCTGGCATCTTGTGTCTTTGATATGGTAATATAAAGTCTGGAAATTTTGTATAATTAAAAACAAAACAGTATCTTCCAGAAGTGGAAGCACACTGTCCTCTGAAGGGTCTAGAATCCATTCTGAGCCCCTCTCCCACCCCAAGGGCTGCCTCTTTTCAAGTCCTGTCCTCCCTGGGCTGGAAGCACCCCAGTTCTCAGGGAAGACCCCCACCTCCCAGGCCCAAGGCAGGGTGATGTCCCTCCTGCCAGGGAACCGTGGCCTGGGGGCCAGAGGAGACCAGCGAAGGGAGAGGAGGGCAGGACTGATGGACATGGGCAGCACAGGGACCCCCACTCTCAGGACCTGCATGGCGCCCAGGGGTTCCTGAACAGTGAGGCCGGCACCCTTCAGGGTTTCGTTCCGGACCTCGAAGAGTTGGCACTTCAGCCTATGACTGTGGAGCCCCAAGAAATGGACTCGGGAAGCTGAGCAAAGGGCACTGTCTGGCAGAGGCCTGAAGGCGCTGGCCTGGAGGCACTGGCCTGGAGGTAGCCACCTGGGTGCACCCCGGGGGTGCACCCTGGCCAGCCCTGCACTCGTCCCCTCACAGCACTGCCCACGCTGGGAGGACCCCGGCCACCTACCACCGCGTCCACCCAATTTCCCGAAAGCCCCATCTGCTAATGAGGAGGGTAATCCAGGCCCCTCCCCGAGCTCTGCACAGCTGGCTCACCATTAAAATCCTGCAGGTGACAATTATAGTTTAGTGGTGTGAGCTCCACGGGCACAAGGAAAGGAAAGGCGGGGTGGCCCTGTGTGGCAAAGGGCGCAGAGCACCAGGTGCTGGCCCTGGGCCCTCTCAGCCTTCAGGGCAGGCTCAAGGCCCCCAGGGACATGCCCTCTTAGGCCCCTGGGGAGCAGCCAGGTGCTGAGGCCCACGTGGGCACCCCAGCAGGGCAGGGCCAGAGCTACCCCCTCCTCTGTGCAGACAGGCTCCAGGGAACTACGGAGCAGGAAGCCACGGTGTAATTTTGAAGGAAATTCTCAAAGCCAGAGCCATTAAGGGCTAGAGGGGGGGCTGTGTCCAATCTGATAGAAATACAACAGGATAAAAAGTCACAGCGGCAGGTCCCACTCAGAGAAACCCAACCCCAAATTTCCTCCCCTTAATCCTGCAGGAGCTGCAGCTGGTCGGGGGGTGGGGGGGAGAGGGTGAGCCGGTCACTGCAGACACACATCCCCCCCCAACAGCGGCTGCCGCTTAGGGAAGCCAGGACCCAGGCGGGGGACTCCCGAGTCCAGCTAGGGACTGAGAAAGACACCCCTTCCCCTCTTGGGACCCTGGGACACTTGGAGGACATGCCCTGGGGGGAGATGCTGGCAGTTCCTGGGGTCTCTGAGGCCCCTCCCTGCCGCACTGGGCACTGAGGCCCACTGGCCTCACATCCCCAACCTGCGCCCAGGCTGGGGGAGCAAACCTCCCTCACGAAACCCCCAACATGACAGGTAGCCAGTGGGCGCCCACCTCACAGGCCTAAAGCGGCCACAAGGGAAGGGGAATGCGCAGAGTAAGGCCCAAGAAAAGAAAGTGCGGAGAGGGGGCACCTCTTGGAGCAGGACTGACGGCGGCTGGAGGGGAGCAGGCATCAGGACCCTCCCCTGGAGCTGCAGGAGGAGGATGAGTATGGAGGTGGGAAGTCAGTGGGAGGACAGGACTCTGGGATGGTCCCCAGGGCCCGGCTGGTTGAGGCTGGCCTCAGCGCTGCACATGGGCCAAGCCCTTTGCTGCTGCGCCTGTGACTCCAACAGCGGCTGCAGCTTGGCCGGCCTCAGGCCTGGGCAGTGGGCCCGGCTGCTCCCTGAGCTGCACCAGTAGCAGCGGCGGCGGCGAGGGCCTGGACCGCCAGCCAGCAGGGGAGGGGAGAGGGGGCGGGGAGGAGCACTCCGTCACCCTCCACTGCTCCAGAAATTCAAACCAGACTGGGGGTGGCTGGGGCGGCCCCACGCAAGTCCACTCGGCTGCTCACAGCGGCTGGGCCGGGGGTGGCAGGTGCTCCCCGCCCACCTCAGCCCCGCTTCCTTCCCTCCACCAGGGCCGGCCCAGGGACAAAGACCCCGGGCTTTCTGTGCTGCGCCCCACAGGCATCTGGGAGGGAGGGGGCCAGCCTGCACTGGGGCCAGCAGCCACCTCTGCGGGCCAAGCTGGGCTGGAAACACTCCGATCGGCCTCGGCTGTCAGCTCCCTGTCCCCAGCCTGGGGAACGAGCTGCCGGCGGCACCACATGATTCATCACCAGGCCGCCTGCGCCCGCAGGCCAGCCAGCCCCCACCCAGCTCAGCACCTGTGGCTGCCAGGAAGCACATGTGACCCCAAGGGGTGAGCGCCGCCAACCCCTCCGGGTCAGGCACTGTGCTGGGAGCCCTGGCTGAGGGCACAGACGGTCCCAGCCCAGCTCTCTTGGGGCAGTTCTGCCCCAGGAGCAGGCCGTGGGGCATGCCGGCAGTGTCCCCACCCCAACTGCACGGGACAAGGCAGCCACTAGCTGACGTGCGGCTGGGCTGCGACGGTTCCACTTGATGAGCCCACCCCTCCCCCTCCCCAAAGTGGCTGCAGCTGTCAGGACCGCAGATTGGAACTGCAGGTACGGCTGGCCCGCTGCCACCTCCCTCCCTGTCTGTCTGCGAGGGAGGAAGCCGGCCCACCTCTGGAATCCTTCACTCGCTCCTCGTTCCCTCTCCACCTGTCCCCCGGGAGCGCAGGGTCAGCCGCCCTCGCTCCGGCTCGCTCTTTTCCCTGGCCCCTCTCCGATTACAATGCCGGCAGTGTTCGCTCAGCTCCCCTGCACGAAGCTCCCGCCTGTCTCGGGGCGCCTGGGCCTTCCTGCACCTCTGTCCCTCCCAACTCCTCCATGGTCTCATCTCTGACAGTGTCCCCACTCACCTGCTGCAGCTGAACCCACAGAAGGTTCCAACAGGGTGAGTCCTAGCTGTTAGACCAAAGGGGAAGAAGCCAGGTCCTAACCCAAAGGCCAAAGCCAGAGGAGGGCACCCTCCCACCGCCCCTGCCGTGGACTGGCCGGAAACAGAAAGCCCACTGGCTATTAACTGGTTGGGCCTGGGTGCGCCAGGGAGGGAACTCAGAGCACCCTTCCCCAATCTCCTGCATCGGAATGCCCCCTTATCTGCCAACTCAGGTAGCAGGGCAGCTCTGCTGAGACCAGCCCAGGTGCCCCCAACTCCTTCTGTCTGTCCCTCACAAAAGCCATGCTGGCTTGGCCCGCCTGAGCTTGTGGGCACAGGGCCCCCTCCAAGCTCACTGCTTGGCCCCCTGCCAGCACCTGCAGTGCTATGGGGGGAGCAGGCACAGAGGCCACCCCCAGCCCCCTGCTCCCAGGTCCTCAGATACCTGAGGCCCAACCCGCCTGCCCTCTCCTGGGGCTGAGCAGGGCCCGGTGGGGGTCCCCAGGCGGGTGCGGGCTAAGGGCCTCTGGCTGAGTGGTAAGGGCAGCTCTGAGCCAGAAGCTTCAGGGACAGAGCTGCGGCTTCAAACGGGGCCTGGCCCTGGCAGCCCTGCAGCAGCCCCAAGACCCCCCAGTCTCCTTCGAGGTCTTCCCCTCAGCCCCAAGCATGGCCCGCCCAGCAAGCCCTGCTCTGCGTCCAATACCCCTGCCTCCCAGCCCCGTGGCTCCAGTCTCCAGGCCAACCTTCCTCTCCCAGAAGGCTCCCGCTCAGCACCCGCACCCACCTGCCATGGCCCCTGCTGCCATGGACGGGGCGCCCGGCGGGCACCCAGCAGGCCAACCTTCGAGGGCAGCTGCTGCACGCCCCAGGCCGGGGACGCTGCTGGGCCCCAGGGTGCTCACCTCACACCTCCTAAGGAGCAAGGACCTCCACCCTGCTCCGTCCTCACTGTCCCCTACACTGACTCCCACAGGGGGACTCTCCTCTCCCACCAGGGTGGCTCCTGGGAAGCACTAGGCCTACACAAGGCAGGGCCCCACCCCAGCACCCTGCTCGGAGCCGAGGCGCAGCACAGGCACCGGGGCCTCTTCGGTCACAGCCATCACGTCCACTTAGCCCTCCCGCCACCTGCGAGGTCATGGGTCAGCAGTGCAGGCCAGTGCCCCTCCCAAGAGGAGCAGGGACCAGTCACGGGTCAAGGCCAGTGTCCCCACTCGGGGGCTGGCCGCAGGGGTGGAAGGCCGCCAGGGAGCAGAGACGTGGGGCGGTCTGCGCGGCTGAGACACTAGCAGGCTCAGCGACGGGCGGGCGGGCGTCCCCACAAACAGCTCAGAAACCTGAGCCAACCGGCCCCACTGCCAGCAGCGACGCAAGCGCTCGGAGTGCGCGCGGCCGGCGGGGGGGGCGGGGGGGCAGGCGCCCCGGGAGGAGCGGGAGGCCGCCAGCGCTGGAGGCAGCTGCCGGTTCAGTAGCTGGGAGAAGCCATTAACGGCGTTTGGCGAGAGAGCAGAGGGGATCGCGGGTTCTGGATGCAGACAGGCCCGGCTGTCCCTGCGGGATCCGAGTAACCGCGAAGCCAAGGGGCCAAGGATCCGGCCAGTACTGCAGCCCTGCCCCCACCCAGACCCGGTGATGACCAGGGGATGTGGGCCAGGGGTCCTCCCACCTTTCTGACCAGAGTTCACAGTGGCCCCGAGCCCCTCACCCTGACCGTGCTTCCTAGACACACAGCCGCAGGCCTGCGGGGGCTCCTCCTCTGCCCGCCGCGGGCCTCAGTTTCTCCAGCTGCTTGAAACAAAGAGGAGGAGCTGCTGTGAAGGCCGCCAGCCCCCTCCCCAGCCCCCTCCCCCTGCCCCCCCCATCCTGGCGGCTGGATGAGATCACGTCTGTGAGGTGCGGGTGCCGTGGAGAGGGGCAGAGGGACACATGGGGGTGGGGCGGACGCAGCTCTCAGGCTCCTCAAGGCGCCCCGTACACGGCCAGGACCCTACCTGGCCCAGCGGTGTATCCAGGGGGCTTCTTCCAGGGCAGTTCAGGATGTACACGTGGGGGAAAGGACGGAGGGCGAGCATAGGGAGACAGGACTCAGGGTCCCCTGCGAAGGCGATGGCACTGCCCCGCCAGCAGAGGCCACAGACAGAGGGCCCGAAAGCCCCAGCGTCCCCCAGCCCAGGCCTTGGATCTAGGCCTGGGCATGGGGGCTGGGCAGCATGAGGCCCTCTCTCCCAGGAGCACCCCCGTCAGGACCCCTGCCTGCCGCTGAGTGGAGTCCTAGCACCACGGGCCACCTCCATGGACACTACTGGGACAAGTGGCTGCCCCAGCTCAAGCACTGTTCATGGGCCCCGGCCTCACAGGCACCAGCCAACCAGGCACAGCCACAGGGAATGCCGGGCTCTGCACCCCCGCCCTCTTGGTCCCCTTGGCCAAAGCCCACCATACTTTGCTCAGATTCTAGAGACACGGCCACCACCTCAGGGCGGGAGACAGGAGCCACAGAAGCACCCAAGGTGCCCAGAGTAGGGGGTGGGGCACAACATGTGCCGGGGCTCCTGAAAGCAGGGCTCTACCGCCCCCTCCAGCCGCTGCCTGGCCGTGCTGGCAGCAGAGGGGCAGGCAGCGGCAGCTCCCTCCTGTCACTCAGCCCACATATGGGATAGTCATCCTGGAGGAAGCGCCCGCAGCCCCCGCAGTGGCTCCGGGACAGGAGCAACCCCCCCAGGTGGAAGGCCCCTCCCCCGGCCTGCACTCCATTTACAATCATCATCGATTTCTCAAAATACCAAATATAAAAAAGTAGCCGACAGGATGTGGCTGCCGACAGCCAGAGCCCCGGGGAGGGGGAGACAGGCAGGGAGCCGCGCTACACAGCCCCCCTTCGCTGAGTGCGCCCGCTGCTCCGGCCAGGAAACCAATTTATTTTGTTTTGTCTCTGTTCTCTGAACGCACAGAGACCGGATCGGGCGGGCGGCCAAGGCTCCTGCAGCCGCTGCCAGCAGAGCCTAGGATGGGGGTGGAAGCAAGCAGGGGGGCCACCCTTCCCAGGCCTGGCCGCCCCTGACAGGCAGCAGGAAGCGCTCCTGAGGCCAAGGGCCTGGTCCCCCAGCCCCTGGGCCACACCTGACCCAGAGACACCGGGGAGGGGGCGGCAAGCGAGCACCAGGGCCCCTCTGGGGCTCAGAGCTCCTCAGCTCCCAAGTGGCAGCGGGCAGCTGAGGCACAGCCTCCGCCCGCCCGCCCGCTAGGATCTCCGGGTGCCGGACTGAGCACCCCTGGCCCAACAACACGCTGTCCCGCTGTCCCCTTCAGCACGAGGACTTGGGGGAGGATGACCAGATTCAGGAGCCCCAGTCGGCCGGTGCCTCAGGGACGCGGGGAAGGGGCAGAGCGCCCAGCCGCCGGTCTCCTGCAAGACGCTGACAGAGCGGCTGCACCCAGTGCCTGATGGCGATGGCACCCAGGTCTGTCATCCAGGGCACCAACACAGGCCAGCTGGCGTGGGGGAGCCACCTCCAGTACCCACCCAGAGTGTGAGCACAGCCCCGAGGAGTACATGCAGACCCCAGAGTGCCAGCCACCCCACGGGGCCAAAACATGGGCATGGGACACCGCACTACACCCCCACCCCTCCCGGCAGTGACACACACACACACTCCTGCAGTCACGAGTCCCAGAGCCCGAAATTGCTCTTCCAGACCGGGAGTGGGGCCGAGGGCCAGGACGCCCACTCACGCCGCACTGGGGGCTGACTCCCCGCCGGCCCGGGCAGAGCCCGCCCTACCTCCTCGTCAGAACTGTCCTCTGCGTACTCGTCGTGGCCCCGCGCACTTGAGGCTTCTGTCCTTGGGGAAGGGGTCCTGCTGGCCTGTAGAGGGAGGTGGGGAAAGGGCTTAAGTCAAGACACCTATGTCCTTTGACCTTGGGCAGATCCCAGGCCCCTCCTGGGTGGTAGGAACGAGGGAAGGACAAACCGTCCCTCCTGCTGACTCTGAGGCCAAAGTTCCCACTGCCCCCAAACTCTGAGAAACTCCAATGTGGCACCAGGCCTCAGGACAAGACCAGGGACACCCGGGTCTAAGTGGCAGGGGTGGGTGCAACTCAGAGTCCTCTGTCAAGAGCCAAACCCATCACAACGTCCGTGCTCCGGGAGAGGCCCTTGGGGAGGGGCCGGCACCTGGAGGTAGACTGCATGGGGGCAGTCGGCAACAGTCAGCCACCAGCCGTGCCTGTGCCCCTGAACGAGAAAATCGCCCACAGGGGTCCCAGCCCAACAACTCCACAACCGGCCCCACTGGGCCCAGCGCCGGCCTGGGGTCGGGGGACAAGGTGAGCTATTGTGGAACTCACTGTCAGCCACCGTGACAGCGGCCATAGCTGGCCCACTCCTAGGGCAGAACCCTCACTCCAAGACCTAGCTGAGAGTTACGCCCAGCCCAGCTAGCCAAGAGGGCCTGGACCCTCAGACTGGGGGGGACTTGGGCCTCAGGCACCCCGCCCCACCCACCACACCCCTGGCCTCAGGCTGACCCATCACCAGGTCAGTGAGTGGGTGTTTCTGAGCATTCGCACCTCAACCTGGAAAACAGATCCCAGCCGCAGGGTGGGGGGGACCGGGTGCACCGGAACCAGGGTGATGGGGAAAACAGCCCCACTGCTCACCCCTGGGGGCAGTAACGTGCTCGGGAGCAGGAACCCCTGAGCACAGCACCGCCCACGGCCCAGAGCCCACTCCCCTGCCCCCGCCCCCGGCCGGGCAGGAGCCAAAGGCCTGCAAGGCAGCTCTTCCTCCTGCCTGTTTTTCCCCTCAGTGTGAGGAGGGTGGGAGACTAAGTTTTTTTCCAGGCCAGAAACAAGGCAGGATTCGGTTTCCATGTCTCCCCCTGCCCCTGCTCCGGGTGCTGCGGGAGTCCCGCCCGCTCAAAGTGGGTCAGCACTGGCCTGGCGGGTGGGGGGCATGGGGGGCGGCACCGAGGGCAAGCCCCACTCCTGCCTCTGCCCGGGACCCACAGCTCTCTGCCATCCTCACTCACACTGCTGCCAGCGGGCACACCTGCCCCAGGCCCTGAGCCAGGCCCTCCATGAGTCTGGACAAGCACCCAGTGGAGCACAGCTCACAGCTGCCCACTGCACCAGTCTGCCCAGTGCTCCTCCAGGTGCCAACCCGCCCGAGTCCCACACCACCTGTGCCACAGGCATGGTCGTGGGGAACACGCCTCCAGTCCTGTGTGCAGCACAGCGACTCCCACGCACAGTCCAAGCACAGCCCTCCTGGGGCACCACAACATCCCCCAGACCTGACGCTGCAGGGCATATGGCAGCCGCCAGGGGGCAGCAGAACAGCCCCTGGCTCCCAGACCAGCTTGTGGGGGGGGGTGGACAACCCACCCGCTGACCCAGCCCCTCGAAATCTGGAGAGCTGTGGCAGTTAGGAAACAAGGCGACTGGGGCGTAAAACAGAAAAGACACAGAAACGAAGGTCCCTGAAACACCAGCCCCACCCTGCCACGAGCATCCGAGACTCAGGGCCGACACAAGGTGGCGGGGCTGCCAGATCCGCAAGGCCCAAGACGGGTTCGGGCTCTGCCCCCTGAACCCGCCCATGCAGGCTGCTCCGGGGCCACAGGCAGGCCCCAAGGGACGCAGGGTTCTGTAGGCAACTGTCCCAGGCCAGTGACTGAGGAGGGGCTGTGGGTGGAGAAGCCCAGGGATGGCAGGGGTCCCCACGCCCCACGGTCCAGGGTCTGCAGACACATGAGCAAAACTCTAAATGCCTAAAAATGCTACATCAGGCTAAGATATAACTAGGTCTTTTTTGATCATGACAAATAAAATGAACTAAAGAAAATGGGAACTTTTCCACAAGAGATTGAGAAAACAAAATAGAAAAAGACTGCATATAAGTGGAAAGGACAAGCAAAACATGGCAGGTAGAAAAGAGGGATCCAAACAAGAGAAAAAGGGAAGAAATGGCTTTCGGCCAAATCCACTCAACACATGCAGCCCAGAGGAGGCGCCACGCTGCCAGATAGCCGCTCTGCTGTGGGTGGGGGAGGCCACTGGACTCCAGAGCAGATGGCCACAGGGGCTCAGGAGAGGACCAAGGGGGACATGGGGGACATGAGAGGTGGGGGTGGCCTCCTCTGGTGACCTGGGTGCAGCCAGCTGGCACTGGGCTCCCAGCAGCAAGCTCACATACATGCTGTGGGGAGAGAGAGGGCAGGGCTGTGGAGGGCGACCGGGAGGCCGGGTGACTGACCTGGTAGACAGGGAGTCTGGCCGACACGGTGGCAAAGGACAGGGACAGGGCTGTCGGCCCTGAGCGGGGCCGGGACAGGAGAGGTGCTCAGAGTGGAGTGGACACAACATGAGACCACTGCACAGAGGAGCAAAGAGTCCCCACCCTAGCACGTGCTGGTCCAGGTCCGAGGGCAGGAAAGCCTCCCCAAGGAAGGAGCGGGGAAGCGGTCAGCACCTGGCCCACCCTGCCAGGTCGTGCCCCGTCCCCATTTCCACCCACGTGCAGCCCAAGTGCACCTTGCTCTTCCTCGCCTGAGCATCTCCTGTTGACGGCCTGGCGAATGAGCCCAGAAACCCGACGTCAGAATGACCTTCATTGTTCCGACCTCATGCCTGGGGAGGGCACGGGCTGCCAGGTAAACACACAGCTTCTCCCACCCAGAAAAAGAGGGAAGGAACTTCTGGCCGGGCAGTAAACTTGAATTTTAGGGGACAGGAGAAGTTAAAAGGAAGTTCCAGAGAAAGGATGAAAAGAACAGAGACAACCATACCTTCCCCTCAGCCAGGAGCTAGAGCCTAGAGGACATAGAGCGCAGGGCCAGGGGGCGAGGACAGCAGACGGCACATCGTAGGCAGGGAGTGGGGGCGACTGGCTGGTGGAACACAGAGGAAACAGCGGCACAGCTGAGTGGCAGCTGGGCGTACAAGGTAGAAGCGACAGCAGAGACGTGCTGGCATGGAGGTCGGGGGCAGCCTGGCGCGGGCCAGGTCCGGAGGGGGAGGCAGTGGGAGAAAAGGCGGGGGGCAGGCTGTTTGCTCTCATCACCAAACCCATCTCCCTCTCCAGTGGGTCCCCAGGAAAACGTCACTCTCACTTGCAAAGTAGGTCAACTGAGACCACTGATTTTCTGCAGGACCGCGCGCTGGCCATGGCCATCACAGGCACCGCAGAGCCTCGGGGGCTCACCAACAAAGGGATGCAACCTTAGCAGATGCAGCAGAGGTGGGCGCTCCCTGCTGGCATGGGTTCTGGGCACTTATCGCAACAGGAAGGGGGCCTTGCATTTAGGACCCACCGTAAGTGTGACAGGTGACAGTCCAACAGCTGTAGCAAAGTGAAGGTGGGCCAGCAGACCCCCAAGAGGGCCCTGACCTCCCCCAACAAGGCAGCAGGGTCCACGCACGCAAGCAGCCCTCAACTAGCTCCAGGATGAGAGGAGCAGGCCAACCAGGGGCCACAGATCAGCGCATGACAGGCTGTCATGGGGGCCACTTGTGGACACCTCGTGAGGCCACTCATGGGGGATAAGAGAACATGCAGCACCCAGTGAGTGGCCTGATGGCTCAGTTTCCACCCACGGGGCTGTGTGATGAGATGGGACTCAGATGCCCAAGGACGGGTATGAACACGGGTTGTGCAGGGGAGTGCCCAGCTCAGCCCAAGGGGTCTGCAGGTGGCTTCTGAGGGACAGGCGGGGAAAAAGGAGCAGTGGGGGCTTCCCGCTGAGGGGCCGAGAGCACCCCCACCCTTCGATCTGCTCTCTTGGCCTGGAGACACTGACTCCCAGTCACAAAGACTGTGCTTTGAGACAAATACTTCAACAGGGAGGGCTGTACCCTCAGCTGCAGCACCAAAAAGCCAGAGACGTGATGTAGGGGACTCCTGTCCAGGGCAGCCCTGGGAGCTCGGGTGTGACACAGGAGGATATCCCGCTGGCGGGAGCCACGGCACTGGAGCGCCGACGCTGCCCCAGCACCGTGCAAAGGGAGGGGCCGCGGTCCTGGCTTTGCACGGGGTTCAGCATGGGCTGCTGCAGAGCCACAGGCAGCCTCCCGCCAAGGGCGGCCTCCACCCAGGCGGTCCCAGTGGCCTCCCTATCGGAGGGCTCAGAGGTCACCACGCTCTCTGGAGAAGACGGAGGCAGGCCCTCTTTCCTGGGCCACAGCCTCAGCTCCACTGACCCGGGATGGCAGCACTGCAGAGAGCAGCCAGCAACATGGGCGCAGAGACCTGAGTGACAGCCCAGGTGGACAAGCGCATGCCCAGTGGCTCGGAGGGGACAGGCAGGGGCACACCTGGAGCCGGTGCCCTTTCCATGGCACAGCCTCTAGGAACACCTGCGCACATTACCTAGTTCATAAAGTTTAAATAAAAAGTTACTTCTACTTAAAATTTTTGATTTTTAAAAATTATTATGAATATCTCATTTAAACAAAAGGATGAAAATTTAAATGCTTAGCCCTGGCTGGTGTGGCTCAGTGGGTAGAGTGCCCGCCTGCGAACTGAAGGGTTGCTGGTTGGATTCCTGGTCCGGTACACGCCTGGGTTGAGGGCTGGGTCCCCAGCTGGGGGTGTGTGAGAGACAACCGATGACTGTTTCTCTCCCTCTCTTTCTCCTTCCCTTCCCCTCTCTCTAAAAAAATAAATAAAATCTTTTTTTTTAAATTAAATACTTAAATGTGTGGATCCTTAATTTTTAAAGGGGAAAAATGCTTAAATTATTAATTGTGGCCACCAACTGAAACAAGGACAGTGAGTGAGAACTTCCACTTTTTACTGAGCACTGCTGATGGAAGAGTTACTGACTTTTTTGTCAAGGAGGGTATATTTTGTAATTTTAAAAAGTTGAAAAGAAAAGGAAGAAGAGTTGCGTGTAATCCCACCAGCCTGGGTTAACAGAGTTCAGGCGCCATCCCCTCTGAACACCCAGCGCCGCGGTTAAAGCCTGAGCAGTGAGCGGTTTAGTTTGATTTCAAGACTTTTCCTCCTTAGGAAGCAGATCGAACCAGCGTGGCTTTCCGATTTGAACTGTGGGAGTGGATTTCTATACGTGCCAAGGTCTAAACTTCTACAAGACAGAGCCAGTACAAATAGTTATAAACTTGTTTCTAGGACATTCTAACAAACGTTGTATTTCAGCTGAATTAAGCTTTTCTCTCCTAACTTAGACAAGAGCAGGGTGTACCCTACCCCATCATCACAGAACAGGTGGCCCCTGGGGTCATATGGGGTGAGCTGGCTCTCTTATGTGTTCCCAGGCAGCCCCTTGCCCATGAATCACCACCTTGGGATCTGCCCCTAAGAACCCAGGCTACAGTTAAGTCTAGAGACATGGGCTGCGTCCCCTGGAGAGCACTCCACCTTCAAACAAGTGCTCCACTAGTCCCAGGTGTGCCCTGGGTGCGTCCGGGCAGGGACAAAGGCCTGGGGGTTCCTAAGGAAACTTGGGTAAAGCAGTGCAGGGCACCCCACCCCCGGAGAGCCCAAGACCTGGCGGGCCTTCTTTCCTGGCCACACTCGTTGGGATGGGGAGCCTGCGAAGGGGGTTCTCTTAGTCACCCACCTGCTGCCCAGTGGTCTTCTCTGTTCCGTCATGGCCCTCACCACTGCTGGACCCATCCTGTCCCTCAGTGGAGTCCTCACTGCTGTCACTTCCGGAATCTTCCAGGCCTGAGAATACACTCTCCTCGCTGTCGGAGAGGCCACGATCGCCGTCATCTCCAAGGCTGGGAGCAGGGGCCCCCAGGAGGGAGGGCTGCAAGAAGCAGTGTTAACAACAGACCCCACAGCTTGCCCACGAACTGTGCGGCCTGCCTCCAAGGCCGCGGCCCCCACCACAACCAGCCACTCCCGGCCTTCCTCACTGCCCATCTCTGAAGGCAGCATAGCCACCTGCCCTTGGAAGGGACGTTTAAGTCCCAGCACCTCAGAAGGGAAGGATTTTGAAGGACAATGTCCCCTTCTTGGAGCCCAGCTGCCATCGGCTCGCCACCCTGCACACCCGCCCTGTCATTCAAGGCCCCAGAGCTCTGAGGGGAGTAAAGCATGGCTGGGGCCAGCAGAGGACCAGAACCCCCAGGGGCTTTTCCAACCTGAATAACCTATGGACCCAACCAGGTTGGGACAGGCAGTGGGTGCCAATGTTGGTTGAAGAGTGATAAAAATGAAGCTTGGCTTAAAAATAAGATTACCCACTCAACCCCTGGTGAGCAGGGCTGGTGCTTCCCCCGAGCACCTTCTCATCCCTAGCTCTACAGCGAACGAAGCCTATCATTGCCTTTCAGTCTGAAACAAGAACTTGCAGGTATTTAGGAAGCATCTGAGTACAGAATCCCGGATTTCACAGTTTCTCAATATTTACAAGCTTCTCACTTAACTGAAGAGCCTGCACTTACTTCACAGTTATTCCATAACACTCAACTCAGTTTTCATAGAAACAGCTCTGATAGGTACTCACTCAAGCTGTTTATCTCCAACATTTGTTAGCTACACAATTACAGGAGTAAGTAAAAACAGCATCAGTGGTTTGGTGCAAGGTACAAGCAAAGCCAGTGGTGCAAGCAGCCACGCCTGGTGCCTACCAATGCCTGCCGGCGTGGCAAGCAGCAGGAGGGCATGTCACAAAGTGAGGGGCAGCCTGACAATCCAGCTAAGGAGAATCAGTTGAGAGGCTCCACTGCCCGTGCATCGCGTGACCCAGCTTTGATGACACCCCCACAACTGAGCTGGGGTTCGGCGCTGGGCAACATTAGTCGCAGTGAGTCCAGTTAAAACGATGTGTCCGATGTGACGGTCACTGGGTTCTATGCACGCTTTCCTGCTCTCAGAGCCTCTTTTACTTCTACACTGTATGTAACATACAAGCAGTGCATAAATATGACGTGCGCATTTGCTCCAGATGTAAGCTAAACTCTTTGTAACGGTGGGATGCATAATTCAAAGGGTTTGAGGGGCTGCTGCAAAGGGGGCCAGCTACCGTTCCTACCTGTCCCCTGCTCAGACACCCTTCCACCCATGGACTCGCCCCTCCCACTCCGGCCACCCTTCGCGCTAGAGGTGCTCTCTGACTACGACGTCCCCCAGGGCCATCTCCAGCAGAGGAACCGCGACCGGCTCCTGCTCACATTCCCAGGCCCACCGCATGGTGGGCCGGCTGGCCGAGGGTCCGCGACCCGCACACAGAGCTCGGCCCCACGCCTGCGGCAACCACGTGCGGTCCGCGCCGTGGCCCCCCGCCTCGCCTCCCACTCCCGCTCCCGTCCCACGTAGCTCGCTGTCACCTCCTTCGGCTCCCTCTCCTCCTCTGGCGGCCGCTTCCTGGGACGCAGTCCCGCCGCCCCTGCCGCCGCCGCCGCCGCCGCCGCCGCCGCCGCCGCGCACCTCGCACCCACCATGCTCCCTAACCGGCCCCGATCCCGCACCGCCACTTCCGGCAGCGACTTGGTCGCGTGGGCCTGAGGGCGGGGTCCGCGGGGTCAGAGGGCGCGGCTGGACCGCCCCGCGCGGTCTGATTCGTGGGAAGTGGGGAAACGAGGCTGCGCAGGCGCGCCGAGTCCGGGGCGGAGCCTGTGGCCGAGGACGGGGGGCGGGGCCGGCGTGCACGCACCGCCTGGACGCAGAAGGGTGGTGCCGGCGTGAGCGCGCCCGTCGCAAGATGGCGGCGGCCATGCTGGGCCCTGGAGCTGTGTGTGCGCAGCGGGCGGCGGCGGCGCGGCCCGCCCTGCAGACGCGGCGGCGGCGCTAGCCCGGCCCTGGCTTCTCTTTGCGACCGCTACTTCCGTCTCTCCCCGCCTTGCCCGGTATGGATCTGCCCGCGGGCCCTGGCGGGGCGGGGCCCAGCAATGTCCCGGCCTTCCTGACCAAGCTCTGGACCCTCGTGAGCGACCCAGACACCGACGCGCTTATCTGCTGGAGCCCGGTGAGGAGGGACGCGCTCCCGGGAAGGGCAGTGCAGGCCCCCGCTTCAGCCGCCCGGTGTGGGGGCGGGAGGCCCGGAGGGAGGAAAACCGTCCGGGGCCCGCTTCTTGCTGGCTCCTCTCCGCGCCAGTTTTCCTGGGGCAGAAAGGAAGGGAGGACCTCTCTGTCTTGGGCTTTTGCTAACTGTTGGACAACTGCGGAGATGCGTCTGTCCTTTGAGCGGCACCCGGTTTCAGTGGGGAACGTTTTGTCTGGGTGGCCTTCTCTGTCTTCCCAAGTGAGTTATCAGACAACTATTCGGAACTTAGGGTTAAGAACTTAGAGCGTGAATCCGAGGGCGTTGGATGAATCTAGTGCAAAAAAGAAAAGGAGTGCAAACAAAGTGAGACGTCGTAAAGTTCGAGTTGGTCTCAAACCCGAGTCCAGATACCACAGGTGGGGTTCCGAGAGCAGCTCTCTGGTCATGGCTCACAGGGCGTCTTTATTCCCGTCCTTGTGCCCAGTTGCCCGGCAGCAGCCTTGTTTACATGGGCTGACCCTGCCAGACCGTGCAGCTCCGGTCTGCAGACGTAAATCAGAGACCGTCTGTAGGTGGAAATGAGAACGTGCTCCTCACACCCTGCTGGACCCGCGAAGTCCAGAGCCAAAACCCAGGGCTGGCAAATGTGTGGCCTCTAGAAGGACAGTCCTGGTCGTGCAGGGGCTCCAGGTGCCTCAAAACGTGCCCTACCTCCTGAGGGCCAAAACGTGTGTGCCAGCGGGCAGGGCGGGGCTTTTCAGACTCTGCAAAGTACTTCCCTTCCAGACTGAAGGGAAGCTGGGCCAGAAGCCACTCAGAGCTGAAGGCCAGGCTCTCCTGCTCTTAGGCTGTCTGTTCGCTGAAGCTCTGCTTTGCCTGAAGAGTATTTGAGAACGAAGACACTAGAAATCACGCTCAGTTCCTGTTGGAAACACTTTCCGTTGGCCCCAGCAACCTCTTTGTGGGGGTGTTCTCCATTCCCCAGGTGCCTGTCCCTTAATTGGCAGCACATGTCCCAAAGAAGGTCAGGGTGCTTTCCCACAGGCTGTCGCGTCACCACCATCCCCTTGTTCTAGACCTCAAACTTCCCTGACCGAAGGAAGCTACCCCCACATTTCTGTCTTCCTGTATTCTGCCACCTCCTCCTTTTCCTGTCCCTGAACTCTCAGGGAACTCCCTTACCCAGTTTGGGGGGCAGCATCAGCGCTCCTCTGGGGTACTCCGAGTCTCATTCTACGATGATGATCCGTCCTGCCCCTTACCCTGCTTGCTGTTTTTGCTTAGAGACCGTGGGGCGTGTAGGTGGAGCGCGACCTGCACACTCCCAGGACCCACAGTCTGCGTTCTGGCCAAAGCCTTTGAGCAGGACAGTCTGCCGCAGTCAGGCCTGTGGCAGCTGCCACTCACAGTGGCCGCACCGACCGTGAGCCCGGCTGGCTCTCCGTGGGCGAATGAAGAGCCAGCGGGAGCTTGCGAGTTTGCTCCCGCCTGGCCCGTTCACAGGTTGGCAGGGTGTGGTGGGGGCTCGTGCCAATAGTGAGCACAGAGACCGAGCACGAGCTCAGGAACAGAAGGAAGCCCTTTTCTGGGCTGGAGCTGCTGTGCTGGAGGAAGCAGGTGGTCCTGTGTCTGCAGCCCCAAGGGTGCCCACGCGGGCCCCACGGCCTCTGTCAAAAATGTTTCACAGGGCCTTGTGCGGACTCGTGGCCTGGAGCCTGGCTGCCTTCCGCTTTGTGCTGGAAGTTTTCTCACTGTTTTGCCAAGGGAAATCCTCGCGTTTGCTGTTGAAGACAAGGGGAAGTCAGAGGTTGACTCTCAAGGCAGAATAACTGGCTTTGAGCAGTGGGGCTAGGTCCAGACTGTTTATGCTCTGCCCAGCGTGAGGGACGAACCAACAGGTCACTGCCCAAATCCTTGTCCATTACAGGTGCACTTGGTGTGGCAGCCAGTCGAATAGGCTCCTTGCTGGACAGGTCCTGCAGGGCACTGCGGCTCGCCCTGGGGAGGGGGTTTGATGACATGAGCCACCACTCTCCTGACCTAAGTGCGTGCTCTTCCCTTCGCCTCCTTGCCTGCTGGCACATGCCACAAATCAGGCCTGTGTAAATCAGGCTGGGGATCAGGGCCAGGGCGAGGCCGTGAGGCCCTCAGAAGTAGTTTAAGGGGGCACTTCTTTTTAGGTCCACCTGCACTTGGAGGCCCTGCTTAAATTTTGGCCCCTGGTGGCTCTCAGGCCTCACCCCATTCCTGGCCTGGTCAGTGCAATTCTTTGCTCTTTGGAAGCAGGAATGACCCTGACTGTTGTGTGTAGCCAATCACCAAGGCCAGGGCCACGGGAAAGACCGGGTCTCTGGTCGGAGAGTATAGGGCAGAGCAGTTCCTGCCGATAGGCCCCCAACTCCCCAGAGACCACTCAAAAGAGCTGACCTAGTCACACCTGGGCACTCAGCTGGCTTTGGACCATTTTCAGAGCTCTCTGGGCCTGCAGGGCCCCCCCTGCCCCCAATTTAGCAGGTCGAGGCCCGCAAGCCTGCCCAGCCCACTCTCAGATAGCTGGCAGGATCCAGCAGGTCCTGTGGGCCCCACCCTTGGGGATCTGGCAGTTGGCCCAAAATGCTGAATGAGTGCCCCAGGTTACAGCATCCCAGGAGCAGAACGGGAGGTTCGCTGCAGGGCTGGAGGCTCCCAGCGCCTCCCTGAGCCAGGACCACTTCAGTGATGATCACCCAGTGGTAGCACAGCTGTCCTTTTTTATGGGCAACCGGAGCTTGAGTCCTCTGTATATCCATCGCATCTCCTTTGCCACAGACATTCCCAGCAGCCCACCAATGCCTGCTCTCCAAACGTGTAAGATCCACCTAAGGCAGTGCTTAGCGGGAAATTAAATGACTGTCTTAGGAAATAAGAATGACTTCTAAGCATCTACTCTAAGTAGAAGAAAAAGAGCAGAGTAAACCCAAAGCAAGCAGAAGGGAGGGAATAATACAACAGAAGAAATCAGTGAAATTGAAGACGATAAAATACAATAAAAGAATTTGAAAGCTGATTCTTTCAAAAGACCAAAGTTGGTAACTTGTAGCATGACTGACAAAAAAAGAAAGAGGAGAAAAAAATGAGCAAATCAGGAACAAAAAAGGACGTTATCACTACAGGCCCCACAGACAGTAAGAGGATAATAAGGAAATACTGCCAATGGCTGTTGGGCAACATAGGTAAAATGGACCAATTCCTTGAAAACCACTAACTGCTAAAACTCACCCAAATTGAAGCGTAACCTTAATGGTCTTGAATCTGTTAAAGAAATTGAATTCCTAGTTATAAACCTTCCTAAAAGAAATCTCCAGGCCCCAATAATTTTACAGGCAAACTCAAACATTTGAAGAAGAAATGACACCAATCATGGACATTCTTTTCCAGAAAAGCAGAGGAGGAAACTCTGCAACTCATTTTATGAGGCAAGCATTACCCTGATATCAAAGCCCGACAAAGACAGCCCCAGAAAACTGCAGACCAGTATCCTTCATAGTGTCTTCTATAAAGGACAAGCAAGTCAGGAATAATGTCACAACGAATGGGATTTATCCCAGGAATGCAAGGATGGTTCAAAAATATTTTAATAATTCAGTTTAAAAGATCTAAAGAAGAAAGACTACATGATCATAGTATTTGATGCAGAAAAAGCATTTGACAAAATTGGGTATTTGTGATATTTATAAAAACAACAACAAACAGACAAACCTTGGAGGCTAGGAATAGCAGGGAGCTTCCTCAGCCTGATCCCAAAGGGCCTGCAAGAACAGCTGTGCCCAGCATCAGACTCATTGGTGAGGGATGGCTGCCCTCCCCTGGAGGTCACGGCGGGCTCGGGGTCTGCCTCCACTTCTCGTCAGCATTGCACTAGGAGTCCTATCTGGTGCCGTCAGAGAATTTGAAAAGAAATTAAAGATGTATATGTATTATTATATTAAAGGTACACGTAAAAAAAAAACTGCTTTGATTCACAGATAATGTGAATGTCTACGTAGAAAATCCTGAAGTTGTTCACAGCATTTCCTTATTATCCTCTTGCTGTCTGTGAGGCCTGTAGTGATATGTCCTTTTTTGTTCCTGATATTGCTCATTTTTTTTCTCCTCTTTCTTTTTTTGTCGGTCATGCTACAAGTTACCAACTTTGGCCTTCTGAAAGAATCAACTTTTGAATTCTTTTATTGTATTTTACTGTCTTAAAAAACAAAAAAATAAAATATACAACTTTATTTTTTGTATTTCTAAGTGTACAACTTAAAAAAAAAAAAGAAAACCCTAATGAATCTACAAAATACTCCTAGAACTAAAAATGAATTTTGTTTATGCTTCTGTGTACTAGCAGTGAACAAATAGGAGGCTGTTTTTTAAAAATATCATTTACAATTGCTCAAAAAAGGTATATATTTTTAACTTTTAAAAAATATTTTATTTATTTTATTTTTTTAGACAAAGAGGAACAGAAAGAGGGAGAGAAACATCCGTGTGGTTGCCTCTGGCACGACCCCTACTGGGGACCTGGTCGGCAACCCAGGCCCGTGCCCTGACTGGGGAATCGAACCAGCGACCCTTTGCACACCGATGCTCAATCCACTGAGCTACACCAGCCAGGGTGCAAAAAAAAAAAAAAGCACTTAAATGTAAATCTAATAGAAACAACAAGGGATCTGTATGCTGAAAGTATGAAACTACAAGAGCATTTATAAAAGAAAACAAATGTGACCTAAGTAAATAGAGTCATACCATGTTTATGGATTTATTTTAAAGGAAATTTGGGCATTTCAGGCCTTCTTTCTTTGAATATTAGTTCCTGTGCATTCCCTTTCCCCTCCCTGTGGGGCCACGGTGCCCACACTTCTCTCTGCCCTCCCTCTTTTGTAATTTCTATCAGTCTGTTTTCATTTGCCGAGCCTTTGTTCTGCAGTTCATCCTTCCATTAAGTTCTCATTTTGCTTATAGTACTTTTCAACTGCAGAACTTCCATTCGGCTCCTTTGAACAACTGGAAGGATGAACTGCAGAACATCCTTCCAGTTACTATCTTTCTACTGTTACTGTCTAATGAGACAATAATTCGTGTCACCTTCACCATTTTGTTTATTTCCTTAAACATACTGGTAGTGGCTTCTTTGAAATTCAAGTTTTTTTCCTTTGTGTAGGTCACACTTACTGTCTCTTTACATGTCTTGTAATTTTATTGAAAAACTACATTTTAGGCCCTGGCTGGTTAGTACAATTGGTTAGAGTATCGCCCTGATACGCCAAGGTTGTGGGTTCGATCCCCAGTCAGGGCACATACAAGAATCAACCCATGAATGCATAAACGAGTAGAAAAACAAAAAGGTGATGTTTTTCTCTTGCTAAAAAATGTTCAAAAGAAAGAAAGGGACCTGGCAGGTGTAGCTTGGTGGATTGAGTGCCAGCCTGCGAACCAAAGGGTCCCTGGTTCGATTCCCAGCTCAGGGCGCATGCCTGGGTTGCAGGCCAGGTCCCCAATAGGGGGTGCGCGAGAGGCAACCACACATTGATGTTTCTCTCCTCCCTCCCTTCCCCTCTCTCTAAAAATAAATAAAATAAAATAGAAATAAAGGGAAAAAGAAAAGAAAAACTACAGTTTGGGTAACTTCGTACTTCTCAGTGACCTCCGCCCTCCCCACCCCCAGGGAGCTTGTTTCTGTTGTTTCTTGCTCCTTCGTCTGTGCCTGCTCTAGGCTGCTGCAGCAAGGTCGGCCTCCTCTTTCCTGATCTCTGGTAGCTCTGCCTCGGACTCTGGAATTGCTGCCTGACTGTCCCGGGGTTCTGGCAGTGCCCTAGGGCAGACATCGCTCAGCAGTCTGATCCAAATTAAATCTGAGCAGTGGTAGCTTTTGAGGTCAGTCTTTGAGGTTTTTTTCCAACCCCAGGAGAGCTCTTAGTTGTCTCCTTCCTATGTGGAGAAGCTGGCCATGGTTTAGCTTCTTACTCTAAATTTAAAGGATCTATTGTTTTTGAGAGCATTCTTAGGCTTGAACTGTCGCACCCTCTGTTTCAAATAAAGTGAGCTGCTTTGGGGAGAGCTGTAGCGGGACACCTGCCCCCTGGTGACATGGAGTCAACCTCGATTGGGCTCTGAGGTGAGAGGCATACCCTTCTTCTTGGCCACGCCCTCCAAAGTGTAGTGTCAGTCAAGGCAAACTAGTGGGATGGGAGGCAGTGGGTTGCTGCTCAAGCACTACAGATTCACTGTTCCTGCAGAGTTTTAGTAGATTTTCTTGAGTAAATGTTTCTTCTTTTGTTATATGCCTTTGGGACAGTTTCTAAAGACTAAGGTAATTAAATAATCAATGCTTGCTTCACTTGGAAGTGGCTCAGTGGGTCTGCTCTCACTACCGTCCCAGAAGCAGGACTTGCTCCCTTGTTTTCTTCCTTTTTACATTGTATGTATTTATTTATTTATTTTTAGATTTTATTTATTTTCAGAGAGACAGGAAGAGAGAGGGAGAGAGAGAGAGAGAGAGAGAGAAACCGCCTCTCATACACGCCCCAACCAGGGACTGATCCCACAGTCTAGGTATGTGCCCTGACCGGAAATTGAACCAGCGACCTTAACCCCTTAGCCTCTAGCCTCTGCGTTTCTGGTGGAAACCAGCTCTTGGTCTTATTAAGGGTTCCTCGTGCTTGAGTCTGTTCTTTCCTGCTGCTTTCCAGGTTCTCTTTTGTTTTCTACAATTTGACTGTGAAGTATCTAGGTGTGAATCTCTTTGAGTTTATCTTAGAGTTTATTTAGCTTCCTGGATATTTTTCATCAAATTTGGAGATTTAGGGGGCCATTATTTTTTCAAATACCCTTTCTGTTCTTTTTTTTCCTCTCCTGGTATACCCATTATACATATCTTAGGGTTTGGTGGTGTATCACATGCTTCTGAGGATCTGTTCGTTTTCTGTCTGTCTTTTTTTTTTCCCCCCTTCTGTTTCTTGGCCTGGGAAATCCCAATTGGTCTATCTTCGTGTTTACTGATTCCTTCTTATCCCTGCTCAAATCTGCATTTGATTTCCTCTGAGCAGTGAATTTTAAATCTCAGTTGTTAAAACTTCTAACTCTAGAATTTTGATTTGGTTCATTTTTATAATTTGTTTCTCTATTGTTAGTCTTTATTCTGTGACATACTCTCATGCTTTCCTTTATTTCTTTAGATGCAGTTTTGTTTTGGTCTTTAAACATATGCGAAATACCTGACTTAAACATCTACCTCGTAAGTCAAACGTCGGAGCTTCCATTGGGACATTTTCCATTGATTACCTCTTTTTTTTTTCTTTTTTCTTTTTTTTTTTTTTTTTTTTTTTTTTTTTTTTTTTTTTTTTTTTTTTTTTTTTTTTTTTTTTTTTTTTTTTTTTTTTTTTTTTTTTCTTTTTTTTTTGCCTATGGGCCTTACCATGTTTCTTCACATCTTATAATTTTTTGTTGAAAACTAGGTTTTCAATTACATAATGTGAAATATATTTAATTCTGGATATCAGAATCCCCCCTCCCCAGCCCTCAGGATTTCTTATAGTTGTTGCTATTTGTTTGGTGGCTTTTATAGTCTTTGTTGTATGAGACCACTAAAGTCTTTGCTCATTTAGCTTAGTGGTCAGGTAGTGAAGGGGCAGAAATTTCCTTAAATACTTGGAACCAGTAAACGTCTCAGGCAGCTTTTGCTTTCTGCTTATTTAGAGCCTCCAGGACAGCACGAGGTGAGAGCTTAGGGCTCCCGAAGGTCTTCCCGCAGCGTGCACGCAGCGCTACCCTGGCACGCAGCTCTCACAGCTTTCGAAAGACCCTCAGTATCTCACTCCCCAGCTCCTCCAGTTCTCTGATGAGCCTGCCGTCCGCCCCAAAGGCTGCCCGCCGCCTCAGGCAGCCACAAGATTCAAATCAAACACCCCTAGAGAACAGGCTTTCTATACTGGGGTAGCTTCAGGTCAAATGAAACAAATACAGTGAAGCAGGCAAAGCCTGTTTAAATAACCTAAGTCTCTGGAAATTTTCCTAAAGGCATATAACAAAAAAAGTTTTTTTAATTTTTTAATTTATTCTAGGGAGTGAGAGAAACATCCATTTGTTATTCCACCCATTCATGCATTCTTGGTTGATTCTTATACATGCCCTCACTGGGGATCAAACCCGCAACCTTGGTGTATCAGATGACACTAACCAACAGAGCTAGCTGACCAGGAAGGAAGAAGCATTTGTTCAAGAAAGTAGGAACAGTGAATGCGTAGCACTTGAGCCACAACCCTTGGTTAATTTTTTATAAATTTATTTTTTAGAGAGAGGGGAAGGGAGGGAGAAAGAGAGGGAAGGAAACATCGATGTGCGAGAGGTACTTCACTTGGTTGGCTTTTGCACACTCCTAACTGGGGACCTGGCCCGCAACCTAGACATGTGCCCTGACTGGGATTGAACCAGCAACCTTTTGGTTCGTAGGACGGTGTTCAACCCACTGAGCCACATCAGCCGGGGCCCTTTGTTTAATTTTTCAGAGGTTTGAAAAAGTTGTTTGTAGCATCTTTTTGCCAGTTTTCTTGACTCTTTGGAGGAGAAATTTTTAAGCCTTTCTGCACGTCTACATATTTTTGCTTTAATGTCCACATACACAAGGTCTGTCTAGGAAAAGTCCAGCCATTGTTAATATAACAAGAACAGTTTGCATGACATTGATGTAACCTGGCAGCCAAGGTGAGTGGACTGGAATGTGCATGTGTGAACTATGACGACTTCACTGTACTAGTCACTGCAGGTGGTAGACGCCATTCAGTGAGCCACGTGTACTGTGTGGCCACCGCATTCAAAATGACCGAGGGAGCAGAACAATGAATCTGCACCAGATTTTGCGTTAAGCGTGAACATTCCTCCTTGAAGCTATTCTGGTGGTGATTCAGAAGGCTGCAGCTATGGGCACTGGGGACTGTCAGTTTCATCACGACAGTGTACCTGCTCACACATCATGTTTCATGCAGAGTTTTGTTTTAAGATTTTATTTATTTATTTTTAAGACAGAGGGGAAGGGAGAGAAACGTCAATGTGTGTGGTTGCTTCTTGCATGCTCCCAGCTGGCGACCTGGCCCGCTACCCAGGCATGTGCCCTGACTGGGAATCGAACCAGTGGCCCTTTGGTTTGCAGGCCAGCGCTCAGTACACTGTGCCACACCAGCCAGGGCTCATGCAGAGTTTTTTGGTGAAACATCAAATCACCCAGGTGACTCAGCCCCCCTACAACCCAGATTTGGTGCCCTGCAACTTCTGGCTTTTCCCAAAACTAAAATCACTGTTTAAAGGGAAGAGATTTCAGACTATCAGTGAGATTCAGGGAAATACAGCGGGGCAGCTGATGGTATTGGGAGAACTGTGTGAGGTCTCAAGGTGCCTACTTTGAAGGGAACTGAGGCATCATTGTCCTGTGTACAACATTCCTGAGATCTTGTATCTTCAATAAAAGTCTTGTTTTTCATGTCACATGGCTAAATATCTTCTAGAAAGACTGCATATGTAGAAATTGAAAAGTAGTGCCCGTCCTGGAGCAACACTGCAGGGGTCATTCATTGCGGCTTGTCCCTGCCCATACAAGGGGGCACCCCAAAAAACCCGGAATTATCCTCTGGAGGGCAGGCCCCTTGTACTATAGGTTCCCCTGCTAGGTGAGTGCTCTAGGAACCCATCTGGATTAGTGCACCAGTTGGCATTGTTGTGAGAAACTGAGTTTGTTTGGCCTCAGTGAATTTTTTTTAAGACTCTTTCTAGCATGTTTGCCCATTTCACGATGGGTTATCTATGAACGAACCTGTCCACACCGCACTATGTGTTCAGCAGTTTTTGACCAAAAACAGCAGGGCCCCCATGCGCCACCCTCCCTATTCTCCTAATCTCACCCCAAGCAACTTTTTCTTTTTTCCTGAATGAAAAAAGTCCTTACAGGGAAACGTTTTGCCAGCATGGAAGAGGTGAAACAAAAAACAGTAGGAGCACTAAAAGACATAAAAATTGACAAGTTCAGCCCTGGCTGGCGTGGCTCAGTGGACTGAGCCCCAGCCTGCAAACCAAAGGGTCATCAGTTTGATTCCCAGTCAGGGCACTGACCTGACTTGTCGGCCAGGTCCCCAGTAGGGGGCACTCGAGAGGCAACCGCACACTGCTGTTTCTCTCCCTCCCTTCCCCTCTTTAAAAAATAAACCGAAAAAATCTTTTAAAAATCGACAAGTTCAGAAACTGTCGAGCAGTGGAAAAATGTCTCAATAGGTGTATTGTATCAAATGGAGAGTACTTTGAAGGTGACTAAGTTGAAACATAAGAATAAATGCAGTTTTTTGTAAGTAAGTTCTGGGGATTTGGGGGGTCCCCCTCGCATATTTATCCCCTCCCCCGAAGGGGGGAGCCTACTCCCAGTGTCCTTAGTACGTTCACAGGGTCGTACATCCATGCCCTGCGCCAGCACGGAATCCACCCTCACACCTCTGTGGAAAGAAGTAGGAGAGTACACTGTAGGGGTTTTGTGCAACCTGCTCTCACGCCAGATGCCAAAAGGAAAATGAAGTTGCACTTCTGAGCCCTGTGTGTTTTCCTTCAGAGTAACTAAAATTAGGTCCCCATTTTCTTGGCTGCCTTAATTTGGGGTCTTAGCTGTTTGTAGGGGAAAATAGCGGATGAAAGCTAAAGTGGGGCCCCCTAAGGAAAGGGCCCGGAGTGCTGTGCACTTTCCCGAATGTGAACTTGGCTCTGAGGAAGCTCTGCGACCCCAGGGCGGGGTTCCCTGGCCCTCTCCGCACGGCCCCAGCCCTGCGGGACTGGGGTGTGGCTGCCGCTCCTCATGGAGGGCGCTCGTCCCCTTCACCACGAGTGTGACCACCCGCATGTCTCCTGGCAGAGTGGGAACAGCTTCCACGTGTTCGACCAAGGCCAGTTTGCCAAAGAGGTGCTGCCTAAGTACTTCAAGCACAACAACATGGCCAGCTTCGTGCGGCAGCTCAACATGTGTGAGTGCCCACCTCTGGGTGTGCGTGGTGGGGCGGCGAGACGCTGGCACAGGGAACCTACCTGTGGTGAAGGGCGGAGCCTCCAGGTTTTGATCCCTGTGTTGGCCAAGGGCAGGCTTGGAGCCCTGGGTACTTGAGGGGCCTGAGGGCCCAGGGAATAGCTCCCGAAGCCCCAGCCAATTGTGGCCACATCTTTTGGCGGGGGGCGGGGTGGGGTGGGCTGCTGTGTGGGACGGGGGTCTCTTAGACCCAGACCACCTAGCCACTGCAGGCAGGGGCTCTGAGACAGCAGTGCTGGGCCTGAGGGGCGCCTCCCTTTGTACCCCAGTGGGCCTTGGCTGGGCTGTCAAGGGGTTTCTGGCCCCTGACACTGAGGCAGTGCTGCCCTCGCCCCATCCTGTGCAGATGGCTTCCGGAAGGTGGTCCACATTGAGCAGGGGGGCCTGGTCAAGCCAGAGAGGGACGACACCGAGTTCCAGCACCCATGCTTCCTGCGTGGCCAGGAGCAGCTCCTTGAGAACATCAAGAGGAAAGTGACCAGCGTGAGTAGACAGCCTCCCTGACCTCTCTCCGGGCAGTGACGGGAAGCCCTGTCTACTGGGTGTCCTGGTGGCCCCCCGTCCCACTTGTCCGTCATGGACCCCCGTCCATGCCCCCCGCTCAGCTGCTGCATTGAAGGCCAACCCCCAGGCCACAGCCCCTTGGCCCTCTCCCCTGTCCCAGACCTCCCCTCTTCCGGGTGGCCATCGCAGTGACCCTGCCTGTGGGGACCCAGGTGTCCACCCTGAAGAGCGAGGACATAAAGATTCACCAGGACAGTGTCACCAAGCTGCTGACCGACGTGCAGCTGATGAAGGGGAAGCAGGAGAGCATGGACTCCAAGCTCTTGGCCATGAAGCAGTAGGTCCCGCGAGCCGGGGTGGGGGGGTGGGGGCGGGCACTACGCTGGGAGTCAGCCGCTCTGTCCTGGGGCCTCTTCCCACAGCCCCGCCTTCTGCACTGTGGGTGGTGGGTTCTCTGGGCCTTCTGCTCCCCAAACACAGAATTCAGTTTGCATGTCCCTAGGGCCCCTGCCCTGGGTCTCCTGTCTCAGGAGGTGGGCTCTGAGCGCTGCTCACGCCAGCTCTCTAGGCTCTCCCCCAAGGCCAGCATGGCCAGGACCCTCCTGCTGGCTTCCACTGTCCCTGGTGTCACTTGGTACAGGCCTCACCCCTCCAGCCTATCCCCACCTCAGGCCTGGGGAGCGAAAAGCACTTGTGCGGCGTTCTGGAACCCCTGCCCCTGGCACACGTCTGGCAACCCCAGAACCAGCCCTTTGTGCTCCCTCCTCAGCCAGGACCCCTGGGAAGGCCAGCTTGGGTTTCCTTCCATGGACTTGAGAGCCCTGGGGACCTCAGGGACTCCAGCCCGAGGCGACTGTCCTTGGCTAAGGGTGACCTCAAAGCTGTTCAGGGGGCAGGTCCTCATGACCCCCATGTCATGGAAGTGGCTGCTGGGCTCTGACTCTCTCTGCACCTTGGGGGCCTGGTGAGCTTGGCCTTCCAGGCACTGGTGCCTCTCAGGGGGAGGCCAAGAGGGTCAGCTTGGTGTCAGGGAGACGCAGGGAGCGGGGAGGGGCTGCCCCATCGGAGTGGGAGCATGTGCTCCAGATGGCTGTTCCCACCCCTTGGGGCCACGTCTGAGCCACTCCTAGGCCCTGAGTCCCCCAAAGGTACAGCTCTGCAGCCTGAAGAGCTAGGCTGTCACTGTCCCTCTGGCCTCCCCTCCTGCCCTCAGGCTCAGCCTGGGGGCAGTGCTCCAGGGTCCGCCATCTCGACTGTCCAGGAAGGCCCCGGTAGGTCTCAGCCAGGGTCCACCCAGGGCCGCACCTGACCTCAGCCTCCGGCTGACCCCCCAGTGACCCTCTGTGCATCCTCCCCTTGAAGTGCGGCTGAGCAAAGAGGAGTGGGGACAAGCCAGCAATGTGTGGTCACCAACAGTCCTGCACCTGCCCAGGTGGGGGTGGAGTGTCTTTGGAGCCCCTTCTGCCTGGGGGCTCCTAGAATCCGGCCCCAACAACTGCACCCTGGTCTGTTGCAGCGAGAACGAAGCCCTGTGGCGGGAGGTGGCCAGCCTGCGGCAGAAGCACGCCCAGCAGCAGAAAGTTGTCAACAAGGTATGTGGTGGGCTGACCGGACACCTGCTGGTCCCGTCTGCGGTGGGCCTGACTTGAGTCTCTTCCCCCACAGCTTATCCAGTTCCTCATCTCGCTGGTGCAGTCCAACCGGATCCTGGGGGTGAAGAGAAAGATGTGAGGCGCTAGGGGTGCCGGTCCCTCAGCACTGGGGCCTGGGTGCCGCTGGGGCCGAGAGACAGCTAACCGCCCCTCCCCCGCAGCCCCCTGATGCTGAACGACAGTGGCTCGGCACATTCCTTGCCCAAGTACAGCCGGCAGTACTCCCTGGAGCCCATCCACGGCTCGGGCCCCTACTCGGTGAGCTCCAGGCGCCGCAGGCCTGGCTGGCGGGGCGGGTGCTGCCTCGGCACAGGCCACAGGTGTCACCCCCTTTGATGGCAGGCTCCGTCCCCAGCCTACAGCGGCTCCAGCCTCTACTCCTCAGATGCCGTTTCCAGCTCCGGACCGATCATCTCGGATATCACTGAGCTCACCCCCAGCAGCCCCTTGGCCTCCCCCAGCAGGAGTGTGGATGAGAGGTGGGGACCTTGTCATCTGCCCAGTGGTCAGAGGAGGGCTGGGGCCACAGAGGGACCTGCTGATGTGTGTGCCCTGCCCCCACAGGCCCCTGTCTGGCAGCCCCCTGGTGCGAGTCAAGGAGGAGCCCCCCAGCCCTCCTCAGAGCCCCCAAGTGGAGGAGGCGAGTCCCGGGCGCCTGACCTCCGTTGTGGAGACGCCCCTGTCCCCGACGGCCCTCATCGACTCCATTCTGCGGGAAAGCGAGCCCGCCCCTGCCGCCTCTGCCGTGCCCCCCACAGATGGGGAGGCCCGGCCCCCCTCGACCCCACCCACCTCATCCCCTGAGAAGTGCCTCAGCGTAGCCTGCCTGGACAAGTGAGTGCTCCCCTCTGCACCCTCTGGACATGCCTTTGGCCTCTGGCTAGGACTGTCCTGGGGGGCTGGGCACAGGGGTCATTGGGGATGAGTCTGCAGACGTGGTCGTGAGCTCAGAGCCTGGGATGGGGTGGGGAGGGAGACGGGGACCAGCCAGGCTGCCCCACAGCCTTGTCCTTGCAGGAACCAGGGGTGCGTGGCTCGTTGTAGCTGCTTCTGGGCCATCCTGGCTCCAGCTGTCACCTGGTCCTGCTGCCCAGCAGAGTCCCTGCCCCAGAGGCCGGGCGCGCGAGGGCGGGGGGTCCAGCGCCCGCCCGGCCCCTGCCTGCAATGGGGGCTCTTCTCTTTGTATCTTGCAGTTTGGCTCACACTCCACAGATGCCTGGGGTCGCCCGCCTCCTCCCCTACCCCTCCTCCTCTCTGCATGGCCGATTCCAGCCAGGGTTAGCGCCGTCCCCACTGGGGCGGGAGGAGGGCTCCGCCAGAGCTCGGGCCCCTCCCCAGCTGTGGACCACTGGGCCCTGCCCGGTGAAGGGGCGTCCTGGGCCCTCTGCAGCAGGAGTGGCCCCAGGCTCTGGGGCCCTAGCCGGTGCTCCATGTCACTGACAGATGGGAACAGGCCCCCCAGCCAGGCATGGCTGCCTGTGTTCCCTCCTGCCACACAGACTGGCTTTCTCCCAGGGTAGGGCTGGGCCCCATGGGAACTTCGGGAGGCAGCCTGGCCACTCATCCAATGGCCCAGGTGTGCCAGGCGGCCCAGGACACTCTTGGTCATGGCCACCGTATCTGGTATCTTTCCCATGTGCAACAGAGCAGAGACCGGCCTACCACGCACTGAACCCAGCCCCCTCCCCATCCCTACTGCCTCTGCCCCCGGCCCTTCCGAGCACTGAGCCCTCTGGCCCCGCTGTCTTGGCTGCCAGAGGCTCCCAGGGCCTGGCGGTGGCAGAACCCCGTGTGGCCCGAGCCACGCCCCTTACAGCGGCCAGGTTCTTGGGCCCTGTCCACACACACTGCCTCTCCGGCTTCGGGCAGGGAGGGCTGCGGCTGCAGGGGAAGACGCGTGTGGGTGGGCTGCCTGGGGCAGGGCCTCAACTGCCACACTCACTCCGGCCAGGGCCGAGCTCAGTGAGCACTTGGATGCCATGGACTCCAACCTGGACAACCTGCAGACCATGCTGACAAGCCACGGCTTCAGTGTGGACACCACAGCCCTGCTGGATGTGAGTGGCACTCCCCACCCCGCCCCGCCCCGCCCCCAGGCACAGCCTGACTGTCCTCCTCTCTTGCAGCTGTTCAGCCCCTCAGTGCCAGACATGAACCTGCCCGACCTGGACAGCAGCCTGGCCAGCGTGTGTAGAGTGGAGGGTGGGAGGGGAGGCGGGCGGAGAGGAGGGGGACGAGAAGGAACCCTCACTGCCCTCCTGTCCCAGCAGATCCAGGAGCTCCTGTCTCCCCAGGAGCCCCCCAAGCCTCTCGAGGCTGAGGACAGTAGTCCCGACTCAGGTGAGAAACCCACCTTCCCACCCCCTCCTGCCCGCCCCCGCCCCCACTGCCAGCACCTAACCCAGCCTCGCCCCCAGGAAAGCAGCTGGTGCACTACACGGCGCAGCCCCTGGCCCTGATGGAGCCGGGCCCCGTCGACGTGGGGAGCAGCGACCTGCCTGTGCTCTTCGAGCTGGGGGAGGGCTCCTACTTCTCGGAGGGGGACGACTATGCAGACGACCCCACCATCTCCCTGCTGACGGGCTCCGAGCCCCCCAAAGCCAAGGACCCTGGTGTCTCCTAGAGGGCCCAGGCCCGCTTGCCATGACTTGCTTGGGGCTTCGCAGCCACACCGGACTGACCAGTGCTGTGGGTGTTCACAGTCAAATCGTTTTTTGGGTTTTTACACGAGTCCCCCTTCCCACTCCTATAGAAACGCACAGGTATCTACACAGATAGACGGACAGCGGATGAGACAGGCAGAGATCTATAAAGGACAGGCTCTGCACCGTGGCCTCCTGTGTCCGCTTCCTCTCAGGGCGCAGTAAGGAAGGTCCTGGGCACGCCTGCGCCCACCTGGCTCCACCGGGCCTGTGCGTGCTCATAATTGGTAAAGGGCCAGGGAGGGGTAGGGGAGCTGCAAGACCTCCCTCCCCAAGGTCTCCGCACTGGGGACCCACGTGGGTGTCTTCCCAGTGGGGCACTCAGGGCGCTGGGCTGGCATCAGCATGGGCGGGGCTCTGGCCACAGGGAAGGGGAGCGCAGCCTGACCTGTGTGTGTCTCCCCCGTGCTTTGCCAGCAAAGGCGTCCAGGGAGTCACCGCTGACCTGACACTTGGCACCCCCAGTTGCCCTACTGCGCAGCATCTTCCTCTGGGTGGGGGCCAGGGAGATGCTGCCTCATTCTGGGCTCCAAAGGGCACCCCCTGGTAGACCACTTCCCTCCAGCACCTGTGGCCCCAGGGGAGTGGAGGACTTGGGGCTGAGCAGATCCTGTTTGGGGTGGGGGCATCTCCGGAGACACCGGCCCTGGAGTGCCACAGTCAAGGCCCACCTGGCCTGGTACAGCCCCAGATAAGGCTCCTGCAGCTGCCTCCCACCCTCCTGGCTGGTGGCGGGATATGGGGACAAGGTGTCCAAAGGGCTGGGCTGTGGGAACTGCCTAGCCCTGGAGTCAGGAGAACAGGTGGGGAAGTGCCGGGTGTCCCCTCCCAGGTCAGTGCAGGCAGCCGCTCAGCTGACGCCCGCGCTGCAGCCTCTGAGGATGCGTCCGCTGAGGAGGGATACTGTGTGCCCAATCCAGTGCTGAGGCTTGACCCTCCTGCCCCAGCAAAGGTCTACTGGGGGGCTGCAGGCACCTGCCTGAGCCCCACCCCATGATTAATAGGTGCTGGCTGGACTGGAAGTCTGGTCTAAGCAGCCTTTTGGGGCAGTGAAGGTGGCCACCCACAGTGTGTGTGGTGTGCAGCCTGCCTGAACTCTTAACACCTGCCCCTCACACCCCCACCCCACCAGGGGCACTGTTCTGCAAGCTAGCTTGGCAGCTTCCCCCAGGACACCAGCTTCAGGATGGCCCACAGGACCCGGGTCCCCATCCCAAGAACACCACAGCACAGCCTAAGGGGGCCTTCCTCTGAGCCCTCGGAGCATGTGGGTGCAGCTCTCACCTCCACCAGCCCAGCACCCTCAGCAGGCTGAGGTCACTCTGGACAGTACTTTATTGATACCCTTGGGCAGGATCAGCACAGATTCTTGGGGTGCTGGCCTGTGCCAGGTCTCCCATTCCCAAGGGGTAAGAGGCAGCCCCATAGGGGCAGAGAGGTTTCCTGAGGGCCAGGAGGAGGTGACGGGCAGCCAGTCCGCCCCCAGCACACAGGTGAGGCGGCTCAGGCCCCAGCCACAGGGGCCTCGTAGTGGAGCACATAGTAGTCGTGGACGTACATGAGCACGGCCACCGGCTGCCCGATGATGAGCGACAGCCACACTGCTGCGTTGCCGTAGTTGCCACGAAAGAAGCGGCTCACAACCCAGGCCAGCGGGATCTGGGGACAAAGGGCGCACGGTCGGGGCCACAGCGGTCACAGGGCTGGCTGCCCCAGGTGCAGGTAAAAGGGTAAAGCGGGGAGCCCCCAGGGTGCTCACCTGAGCCATCATGCCAGTGAAGGCCCAGAGGCGGAACATGCGCAGAGGGATGCTCACCAGGTACTGGGAGGCGGGGAGAGACGGGTGTCAGCCTGCTCCTCGGGGCCACAGCCACCTGGCTCCAGGCCCGAGGCAGGAGTCCCACAGAGCACTGACCTCATGGAAGAAGGCTGAGGCCAGGAACACCCCAGTGCTGGCGACCCACTTGCTGTAGCCACGCCGGAGCATCGGCTTGTAGAAGTGTCTGTGAGGGAAGGAGACTGTGGGCAGGTGCCCAGGTTCCCCCAAGAGCCAGCCACTGCCCGGCACATATTCACACCCACCTAAGGCACCACTTGTGCACTGGGATGTTCCAGTTCTGCCAGAAGTAGGTGACAGACTCGGAGTTCCTGGGGTTCAGAGGTAGCAGGGAATCAGATGGTGCCATGACCTGCACCGGCCAGGCCCCAGCCCCGCCCCAGCCCCCACCAAGGTCACCCACCACCAGTCCCGGTAGAACTCGCGGTCTCCAAACTGCATGAGCTCGGCCACAGCGTTTAGGCAGGAGTGGAAGAGCCAGTAGAAGAAGATGAGCCAGATGAGATGGTTGGGGACCTGGGGGAGAGGCGATGTCAGGTTCCAGAACCCCTCCACCCCACATTCCCTGCCCCACTGCCCAGCCTGCTCACCGCCAGCTTCAGGAGACGCTCAATGATGCGCGAGTAGTCCATGTCCTGTAGGGACAAGGCTCAGCTGGCTCCCTGGGCCACCCCCACCCCTCCAGCCACAGGGAAGCCTGACCCCTCACCTTGAAGGGCTTCATGGAGTTCTGGATGGTGGGGACCATCCACTGCAAAGGGGGCACAACGTCAGCTCCTGCCCACTGCGCACCCAGGTGTGACCCATCATACCCACCCCACCCCACCCCATCCTGCCCCACATACCTGCTGGATCAGCCCAACCTGGAGCTGGGTGAAGAACAGCTGGAAGAGGAAGCAGAGAGCAGCAGGCTCAGCCCCCAGCCCCTCGCAGCCCCCAGCCTCTCGCAATCCCCAGCCCCCCAGCCTCCAGCCTCACCATCTCAAAGAGCCGCCGCAGCAGGAAGCGCTTCCGGATGCGGGGGGAGCGGGGAAAGTTGAGCTCATAACACAGCGTAGGGGCAAAGAGGAAGTAGTACAGGTCTGGAATGGGAGGGCGGGGCTGGCACCAGGGCCTGGCCTGCTGACCCCAGCACTGTCCCTGCCCCAGCCTCAGCCCAGCCCTGCAGGCTCCTCACCTCTGTAGGTCAGGTTGTCCGGGTAGCTCACGGCACCTGTGCGCTGGGCCCCCGCACAGTTGGCCTTCTTACCTGCAGAGGCTGGGAGCCGGGGAGGGGAGGAGAGGGATGGGGAAGGTGAGGCCCTGCTGCCGTCCAGGTCCCACCCCCTCCCCGTGGCAAGCGGCCCCTCACCAGTCTTGGCCTTGGCCCTAGCCCTGTGCTCTCGGCACCACAGGTTGACGTCCCGGTAGGAAAACAGCTTGAGGAAGAGGATGGTGTACACGGCCAAGGCCAGCACAGATCCCACTGCAAGAGAGGCAGGCTCAGGCTGCGGCCTCCCACACCACCCGGAGGAGAGCCGTGGCCACGGGGCAGCCCAGGGCTAGCCCGGGCCTCTCCTGCGGTCCCCCAAGACAGGCCGGGACGGGGGTGGGGCGGTAGGGCACCTGGAGTGATGGACTCCAGCAGAAAGGCCACGGCCGCTGGGAAGCAGAGAACGGTGGCTAGGTTGGCCATGTGCAGCAGCAGCCCTGCCTGCTCCGTCAGGGCGCCCTGGCGGGGTTGGGGAGGGGGAGGCAGTACTCAGCCAGGGGCCCCACTCCCTGGACAGAGGGTCTCCCTGGTGAAAGGCTGTCAGGCCTAGCCCCTCCTGGGAAAGCCGCACACAGCCTGAAGCTCAGGGGGTGGGGACGCCCTGCCCCAAGCCCAGGCCTGGCAAGGAGCAGACCTCTGGCCGGGGCAGGGGCGCGTGGGCCCTGCTTACCACCGCCAGACGCTTCTCCACCTGGAAGGCAGCCACCGCAAAGGCATTGGCTGCTGCGGACAGAAGGCCGTGGGGCAGGGTCAGGGGCAGGTCTGGGTGAGCCCCGTCCCCGCCCAAGGCCCTCCTTGGTGCCCAGCTCACCGATAACTAGGCACAGGGCAGGCCAGCTGTAGGGGTCCTTTAGGAACAGAGACACCACCTGGATGGGGTCCACCAGGATGCCGTACCTGCGGGTTGGGGGGATGGCGGCCTGAGCAGGCAAGGGGGAGCCTGAGGCGGCAGTGAGTGAGGCTAGGTCTCAGGGGTGGGGTCGGGGTCCTGGGGAAGACACTCACTTGATGAGGTTCTCCAAAAACAGCCGTGCGTTGCTCAAGATCTGCAAGAGAGAGGGGGCAGAGCACGGCAGGGTCCCTGAGCGCAGCACGCATCTGCCATCTGCGGGGTGGGGCTAGCAGAGGGCCCAGAAGCAGGCAAAAGGCCGTGGGGCTGTGCCAAGGGCCAGGCAGCCCCAGGGGCTGCAGGAGCACACACAGTGCTGCCCAGCTGCCAAGCCCAGCTACAAACCCAGCCCAGGCCTGCAGTGGCCTCCAGAGGACAAGGACACGTCATCTCATGAGGGTATCTGCTTGCCCAGCCAGCCTCTCACCCACCAGGCAGTGTGCCCACCCCCGGCTCCCCAGGGTGCTTCCTGGGGCCACGGGCAGGGAGGGTGTGGGTGTGCCGGGAGCCCCTTCCACCCAGGCAGCCACGGGAGTCTTGCCTTTGACCTGAAGGCAGGCGTGTCAGTGTTGTCAGGGTGAGGGTCGAAGGCCTGAAGCCACATCAGCCCCGAGTGGTGGGGACTGGGCCCTGACAGGCCCTTGTCCTCTGCCCCGCCCTGCAGGCTGCCCCTTGGAGCCTTGGACTCCAGCTGCTGTGGGGCCAGGGCTGCTGGTCCCACCCCCACAAGGCACCAGCAGGAACTGGGCCCCAGAGGCAGGGGCCTCCGCCAGGCCACAGGGCGAGGCGGAGGTGCCATCCTGGGGGCACCCTCGAGCCAGGCTGAGGCAGCGAGGCTGGGGCTGCAGGGCCAGGACCAGGGCTGCTGCCCTGAGCCCGAAAGCCACCTTCTCACCCCTGCCCGCCCCAGGCCAGGCCAGCCGGGGCTCCACACCCACGAGGGCCATTCCGGAGTAGAGGCAATTCTTCTTGGACCACAAGAAAGACCACTTGCACATGCTGCCGGGGAAGCCCATTACCACAGAGCACCCCAACCACAAACCCACAGCCCTCCAGCCCAAGGCCAGCCACCCATCCTGTCCTCTCCTCTCTGCTCCTCGGTGACCCGCAGCCACAGCTCACAGCACAAAGGCCTCCCACGGAAACCCCAGCCACGCAAGCTCCGTGCGCAAGCGGAGGCTGCGTTCCATCGAACCCCAGCCGACCACCAACTTACCAGCATTACCACACACCAGTTCAGGATGCCGCGGTAGTTGCTGAAGCCACTGTCCGAGCTGAACAAAGAGTCCTGCAGCCGGTGGCACCTGGCAGGGCGAGAGAGTGTGAGAACCTCGGGCAGGGCCAGAAGCTGCCCACACCTCCAAGTCCAGGGGCAGATCAGCACCCTGGCAGGTACCGGGGAGCTCGGCCAAATCCAGCCCCTCGCTCATCCATTCCAGCCCAACAGCAGTGGTCCACACCCCCCACCCCAACCCCCTCTTCTGCCTGCCCTCCCTACTCCCAATTTACCGCCTGAAAGGAGCCAGGCAGGACCCCTAGGGCCTGCCTCTCCAGGCACTGGGCAGTGGCCGGCCACAGACCAGTGAGCTGGCCCTGCCAGGGCTGCATGGGCTGTAGCGCCCTGGACCAGGAACCCGGCCTCACTCCCCAGAGGTCTCTGCCTACTGCCACTCACACCAGCGGTGGAATGGTCACGGGCCCACAGAAGAGTCTACCTCAGGGGTCGGCGGACCCGTCCAGCAGTGCTAGACAGATGTGGCGCCGGGAGGCAAACCCGCCTTGCTCGGTCAGCTCCCCCCACCACCCAGCGAGCTGAGGGGTCCCCACCTCAAACCACCTCCTCCTCATGCTTGGCCCACCCAAGTCAGAGTGGCACAGGGACCCAGGCCAAGGGCCAGCTGAGCCCACAGCCTGATGTGACTGGCTGGCCCTCGTGCACTTGTGGCGTCTGGTTGTCTGGAGAAGCGACAGGCTGTTCCAGTTCAACCTCGTGGAAGCGCTGTGTTCCTGATGGGCTGAGGGGGCTGAGAAGAGCCCACTGGGGGTGGGGGGCAGGCATCTGATGGGGGCAGTCTCACAAAAGTATGCAGGACTACGACACCCAGTGCTAGGGTGGGGGACAGAGGAGCAGATCCTCACCTCCAGGCCTGGCTCTCAGGGGAACAGCTCTGGGGGAGGGGCCCCAGCCCCATGCACAGGCCAACCTCACCCCTGCAGCACGCCTGCAGGAAGCACCACAGTGTTGAGCAAGGCCTCCAGTTTTGTAAGAGGCGAAGCCAGGGTCTCTCTTTCCTCCTGCAGACACACGTCTTTGTCTCGAGAGGTACCCAAGCAGGAGGAGTGGGCACTGTGGCTCTTCTCAGGGCTGGTCCCGCCCCAGTGCGAGCCTGGCTGTTGTGGCTGGGATCCGCGCTCAGACGGGAGGTGAGGGGCTGAGACGCTGCGCTGCACTCTTCGGGCAGGGCAGCGCGGACAAGCCTCCTAGAACCAAGGTCTGCGCTGCACCCAGCCCAGCTGCATCGCCCAGTCGCAGGCCTGGCCTCCTGGCACCCACCGTCAGGCTCCTCCTGGGCCTCGCGGCAAGGTCCACCACGGACCCTCTTCTCCCCGAGTCTCTGCACCTGCCTTTCCGCAAAGCGGGCAGGGGTCCGAGGCCCCACTCCCCAAAGGGGGTTGTCTCTGAGCCTGTCGCTGGAGCCCTCCCCCAAGTTCGAGCCCATTGACTTTCATTGGAACTGACCCAAAGCCACCTCCCACGGTGCTGGCTGGGCACATCTACAGGCTGTTTCACAATGGTGTGACCCCTGCCCCCTTTGGGTGACCAAGACCACGCTGGCTTTATCTGTGGCAATCTCAAGATGAAAATGAAGGTGGAAGAAGGGTGTCGCTGTCCAATCTAACACAAAATAACGTAGAACCTTTCAGACTTTCCCCAACCGGCCTCCTTGATCCCCCTCAACCCCAGGCAGCACCCTTCCCCCTCAGGTCGGAGGCCGAGACCCAGGGCAGGAAGCCCAGCATCCACCAGTGGCCACAGAGGTCCAGCCTCACCAGTGCAGTCGGCAGCAGTGAACTAGAGAGCAGACAGGCACACCGGCATGGGCGGCCGGGTCTGGCCACCGTGTCAGAGCTGCATTGGTCACCCTCTCCCCTTCTGCAGGGGTGGCCCATGCCTGTGTACCTGCGGTGGTCCCACACCTGCTCCCAGGCCCCCAGCCAGCAGGACCATTCCAACTCATCACACGTGTCACCTCGCTCAGCCCTCACATCAGCACAGGGAGGTGGGCACACAGTGAGACTGAGGCTCCGCGAGGGTCTAAGCTTGCCCAGAGGCACAGCCCCCGAGTGTGAACCGTGCCCAGGACCCCACAGTCCAGCTCCTGGGCCAAGCAAAGCAAAGAGGGAGCAGAGCGCCAGCGGCCGCCACCTCGGCACGTCTCCCACCCAGCCTCTGGGCCAAGCCCTGGGGCACAAGGTGGCTGGTGGGCTCCCCATACTCTCGCACCCTGCTGGAAAGGGAGAGTCTGAGGACGCCCCAGGAACAGGCATCCCGGGAAAGCCATGAACCCAAGGAGAGCGTGTGGAGCTCGGGGAAGGAGGGAGCCCCAAGCAGAGCAAGAAGGGCTGCCCTCTCCTTCCCGCCCAACAGCCACGCCCTGGCCCTGGGCTGGGAGAAACCAACTCACACACTCACACCCAGAGCCCGGCCTGCCTGCCCAGGCCAAGGTGAGCAGGAAGTGCAGGGAGGGGTAAGGAGGCCGGGAAGAGGACAGGCAGGTTACGGGAGGCTGATAAGGAGGAGTGCCAGAGGCCAAAACCTGGGAGCGCGGCCAGAGCAAGGCAGGCTCTGCCACCCCCACGCCCTGGCCACCGCCAGGTGGTCCAGAGCACGGGGGCCCACACCTCGTGGCATCTGGTTGGAGGGACACATACAAATAGCCTAAGTGGCTATTCCTTCCGGTATGGACACTGGGAAGGGACTACGGTCGCCAGCTCCCCCTCTGGCCCTGGTCAGGCCCATCCCTGCCATCTACTGCTCCTCCTCCCAGGGGTCCAGACCTGCAGGGTGGGGCAGGCCGGGCTCCCATTCACTCCTCCTGGAAAGCAAGCGCACAGGAGAGGCAGCTGGCGCCCTGGCCCCGCAGGGCAGGAAAGTGCCTGCCCATCCCAGAGTGGCAGCGGAGCCCAGAGCCAGCACCCATCTCACATGGAGGGCCCAAGTCCCACCGCCTGCAGGGGCGAGGGTGCTGCCATGCCCCCGCCCCCAGACAGGGCAACTCGGGGAGCTGACGGAGGCGCTCTAGGACCCCCATTCTTCTCAGCCACCCTTAGGAGCACCCCCTGCACAGGAAGCAAGCACCCCTCTGGACAGAGCCACCCTGGTCTGGGACCAAGCCTAGTGCACTTCGTGTCTGACCTTTGCTCACAGGCCCGGCGCTGACATTATCTTATCTCCGGGCTGGACTGTGAGCGCCCCACCGGCAGGGGCAGCGCCCGCACCCCGGCTGGCCCTGAAGAAAGCCTCCGCTCTTGTCTCTAAGAAAGCAAACCCTTGCCCTCTGACCAAGCGATTGCCCGCTTCCTGCTCACTGATCTCCAGTCCTGATGCTGCTCCCAAAGCCAGAGCCCCCGAGGGCCAAGGGCCAAGGTGAAGGCTGGAGGGGGCAAAGGGATCACTTGGAGCCAGCTGGGAGAGGGAGCCAGTGTCCAGGCAGGCCAGGGACGCCCGCCCCCGCCCCACCCGCCCTGCTGGTCCTTCGCCGGCGGGTGGCCCACTTCAAACCCCTCTCCTGTGCCCCCGCCAGGACCCAATCTGTCCCTCCGGCGCGCTCTTGTTGTGGCAACACAAGCAGGGCCAAGGCCAGCTGAGCGCTGGGTGAGGGATGGAGGAACCGGGGAAGGAAGGGGCCCGCTTCTCCTCTGAAGAACGGGACAGCCTCCCACTGTCGCTGCTCCTGTGCAGCCCGGTCTCCCCAGCCGGTCGCCCTCCTCTACCCCCAAGGCTCCCCTCACAGCGCTCAGGAGGGGACCCCCTCATCTCCAAGCGCTCTGTCCGCTCCACCCCCTTCCGGACAGAGGAAACTTGTGTAAGGCTGGAGCCAGCCCGCCCGCAGCGCCAGGCCCCCGGCTCACCGCGGGAACGCGCACCCGGACCCACCTGAGGATGTGCGGACGACGCAGGGTCTGCAAGCTCGGGCTGCTGCCGACTGCCCCCTGCGCGCCCGCGAGTGCCCTCAGCAGGGGACTCTACCCCCGTGGGCCTCAGTTTCCCCGGGGAGCCCAAGCGGCACACCTGTCTACGCCAAGTCCCGGGGCCGGGCTCTCGGGAGCGGAGCCTGCGTTGCTGCGGCCACGCCCGAGGGGTCGGAGACGGCAGCAGGGGCCTAGGTCAGGGGTCAGAGGTTGAGTCAGTGGCCCCGCTACCTCAGATCCCGGTGGTCGCTGCCCACGTCGGAGTCTCCGTCCTTGTCCTTCTGTGGGGCCGGGGCCGGGGCCGGGGCCGGCGCGTCGCCCCCGGCTCCCACGTCCCGCACATCTTCTTCCGCCGCCGCGGGGCCGCCACCGCCCTGGCTCGAGGGCCGCGACCCTGTCCTCCGGCGCCGGGAGCCAGCCGAGCCGCCGCGGTCGCCCATGGTTCAGCCCGCACACTGCTGCCGAGTCGTGGCCCGCGGGGCTCTCAGCGCCCGAGGCCCGAGGCCCCGCCTCCGGACCCGAGGCCAACCGCCGCCGCCGCCCCCTGCCGGCCGCCGTAGCCCGCGCGCCGCCGGGCCCGCCCCCAGGCCGCCGCCGCGTCGCTCCGGGAGCCGCTAAGTGTAGCGCGGCGGGGGCGCGCGCCCACTTGTAGTCCGCGGGCGCGCGGGGCACTCTGGGAGTCGTGGTCCCCCGGCGCTGGCGGGAGCGCCGCGGCCGCTGGCGGCCCGCAGCGGCCCCACTGTCCCCGGCTTCGGCGTCTCCGCGGACGCGCCGGCCTGTGGCAGCTGTGCGCCTCCGCTGGCCCCGATCTGCCCCACGACCACTCCATAGACCCAGGCGCGGAGCGTGGGGTGGGGGTTGGTTATGAAACGCGTCGTGCGTTGCCGTCCCGTCGCCGGCCGGAGCCCCGTCCGCGGGAGCTCGCCGCGCCCACCACCCAGCGCGCTGGTTCCCGAGCGCGCACCCCGCGGAGCTCGACTGCGGTAACCACCCCAAGCACCCGCTTTTCCTCAACTTAGACTGTCGGACAAGCGCCAGGCCAGGGAATGGCGCATGAAAAAGGCCCCAGGCCCCGCGTGCCTGGGACGTACGCCCAGCCTGCCGACTCCCAGGACTCGATGCGGGCAGGGAGATGGTGTGGCCACACCCATTCATGCCTCTTCCAAACGGCCTCCCTTCTGCCCACGTCCGCCAACCTGCGGGGCCTCCCCGTTCGTTCCCCACCCGGGCCAGTTTAGCTAGGGCGTGGGGAGCCTGGGGTGCCAGATCGCAGGGACCCAGAGGCTTCTGTGTCATTGCACAGTTTGTGTAGCCTTCCCGGTCGTTAGACAAAACAAGTGATCCACCGTGACAACCGCAAAATGCAGCATGCAGGGGTGGGCGAGGCCGCATCCCACCTTGGCTTGAACCGCATCCTGCACGAGGCATGGATCTCGGAGTTCAGCGTCTTACTGGGGGATTAGGCCTCATTTACCCAAGAAACCTGTAGCACCAGAGCCCATTGGCCATGATGGGAAGAACACCTCTCAGGAAGCAAACCTAGAGGCTCAGCCTGAGGTCAGTGGCCTCTCCTATGGAACTGGCTCACCCCTGCACCACCACCTCTACGATGGCGCCCAGGCCCCCTAGTGACACATTCCTGCTTCCACCAGGCCTTCTGGGGCTGATGTCAGCCTGGCATCCCTACCTGGCAGGCTGGGGCTGCCTGGCAGGTATCTTTGAGTAGCCAGCTTGGAGACCGCCCTGACTGGGAGAGAGAGCAGCTTTCGCGTGCCCACGTGGCCCAGCTTCGATGGGTCAGGATCAGCCCTGTCTCCTATCCAGTCTCCAAGAACGTTCGTCTGTTTGCCGCCTGACCCGGGACAGGCCGAGTACTGGTCCCAAGGGAGGGAAGACAAAGGAGAGGGTCCTCTTGGGAGGCCGCAGAGCAGAGGTGAGCCTTGGGACTTCGCCACTACCTCCCCACTCCGTCCCCACTCCATCTCCCAGGCTGCGAAGAGAGAAGACCCGCACTGGCGCCCAAGTGTCCCCACGCGCTTTCTGGCCTTTTCCTTTCCCAATAAAGAGCAAAAACAAAAAAACAAAAAACTGGAAGGATGGCCGGGGCTGGCTCGCGGATTGGCAAGGAAGATTGACGGTTCCGGCTACCAGTAGGCTC
>PVJD01001673.1:137216-249348 GCA_004026545.1 Mormoops blainvillei
GGGGCGGAGACACCAAGTGGGGGCGGGGCCCGTGTAAGCCCCACCCTGAGCAGCAGGCCCACGCGTTCTGACCGGCTGCAGGTCAGGCTTGCCTGCTGTCCTCCGGATGGAGTCTGGGTGGGCCCGTCCCCTGCCACGGTGGGCACAGCTGTGCTGACCCTGGGCTGACCTGCTTTGACCATGTCTCCAGGACTTTAAGCCTCTTAGCTCCTGCCTGCCTATCTCGGTGCCAGGGGGCGTTGCTGGGGTAGGGGATCCCTGTCCCTGGGCTGTTCCCACCCATTACAGCCCCACCCTCATCTCCTCAACTTGACTCATCCTCTCTAGAGCCCGAGGGCGGTGGGTGGCTGTGGAAGCCTCTCTGCCCCCTGGGCACCTCCTCCCCAGAACCATGGAGGCCTCCTCAGACTGCGGGGACCCATCCCCCAAGTCTAAGGGTCAGGATGTGGGCAGAAGGCTGCAGAAAGGGATCAGACTTCGCACCCTTTTCCATCCTCATTTTCTCCACTGGCATCAGCTGGGCTTGCTGGTGGCTGCCAGTTCTGCTGGGGCAGCAGGAACCCCTACAAGGAAGTGGGGACACCTCGGACCATAGGACTGCAGGCCCTGCTGTTCCTACTCTGGCCATTCTAGAACCGCCCCGAGCTGGGCCTCACTACATGCTGGAGTCCCTAGCTCCTCAAATTCCTGGCATAGATTAGATTCATGCCACAGGAGTGTGCCCGATGCTTTGCCCTGGGGAGGAGAAGGGATGCTTCGGGCGCTTGGAGCCTCCCCACCACCGCCCTGGGGTAGAAGACAACTCTCTTCCAAAAGGGGACACGGACTCACCTTAGTGAAAGGCTGCGACGTGCCCCCAGGGCTGCGTGAGCAGCGCTTGGCCTGTGCCTGCCACACTCTAAAGTATGACAACACAGGAACGACGCTCCCCAGACGTCCCCAGCGCCCCCTGCAGAGCAGGCCCAGCCCTGGATATATCAGCCTGACACTCCAAGTTCTATCAAGAGTGGCGTTTATTCTCCTCGTGGAGGTGCGGTGCTCCGGGGAGCTGGTGCTATTGTGCTTAGGAAGGAGGTCTGTCCGTCCGTCCGTCTGTCCGGCCGGCCCGGCCCCAAACGGGGGCGGAAGAGGGGCGCGACCCGAGTAAAAATCCCGGCCTGTTCCGGGTGGGAGTATGTACAAGGCGGCGGGGCGCAGGCGGAGGTGGGGGCGGGGCGGGCCGGCGGCCGCAGCCCCCACCCGAGGGCCCCCGCATCTCGGGCCCTACTTGTAGAATCAGTACAAAATAGGTGCTACCTAAACGTTCCTTCTACCTGAATTCGCTAAGTCGGTTATTGTGCTGCTTAGTTATGGGGGCAGGAGGGGGCCCATGGCTTTCCACGGCGGCGCGGTGTGGGGAGAAGCGGAGGCCCTGGCCGGCCCACGGCCCTCCGGCCTTCTCCTTAGGTAGGTAGACAGGCGTGGGAGAGGAGGGTAGAGGGAGGGTGCCTGTGTGTGTGTGTGCATGCGGGTGTGCCCAACACAGGAGGGCAGGTCCCGGCTCGGGAGCTGTGTGGGTACCGAGCTGGGGCGTAGGGGGTTTGGGATGTGGGCCCTGCTCTGCTGGGCCCTCGGGTCCACCCGTGCAGATGCAGCTGGGCAGCAGCGGGGCTTGGTGCCCACGGCCATGGGGCTGACCAAGTCATAGGCTCCAGCGTGCACCTTTCCATTTGTCCTGGGGCCCTGGCCCAACAGGGCAGAGCTGGTAGCCAGAATGTGGAAGTACTGGGATGGGCATGGGCGGCCTTGGTGGCGCTGGCTCTTGGGGCTCTAGGTGTTTGCCACCAAACAGAGAACGCCTGGCCCAAGTCGAAGGCAGAGACCGATGCGCCCAGCACTGTGCCCGGGGTGGGGAGAGTCGCGGGGTTGGATCTAGGGATTCGGCCTCTGTCTGCATCTGCCGCTGTCCCTGGTGCACCCAAGAGCGTTGGGTCCCTATCATAAATATGCACACACTCCCACCCCCCCGGTCGCTACGGCCCTGGCAGACTCAGTAGTGGGCCTGGCACATAGTAGGTACCCAATGGACGGTCAATGGGTGATGGACAACTGAAGGAGGGGTTTGGGGGCAACCATCCCCTCCCCCGCCCCTGGAACCATTACACCGCCGGGCTCTGCCGTGGGTGGGGGGGAGCGCGGGCGGGGCGGGTAGGGGGTAGGAGGGGAAGAAAGTCTGCGCGTCCGGCCCCGCGCAGCGTCCCTGATCTAGGGGCCTATGGGGCGGGTAGGGCAGGGGGATACCTGATTCTCAGTAACTCTAGAGGCGGCGGCAGCTTCGCATGCAGTGCGCATTATTGCTCTATAGTCAGCATCGGACTAACTAAGAGGGGGAGGGAACGGGCAGCCCCGGGAAGGGACGGGAGGAGGGTTGGGGCTGCATGCAGTGACGTCACAAAGGCGGCGGCCAATGGGGCGGGCCCTTGGGGCGGAGTCGCCGCCGAGGCTTTGGCATAGACGGGCGAAAGTTGGCAACAGAGTGGGGGGAGGGGCCTGGGGTTCCGGGGCGGGGCCAGCCTCGGAGAGGCGGGGCCTGAGGCTCCCAGGAGGTGGGGCCCAGGTGGTAGCGGGGTTCAGGGGCGGGGAAAGTGATCCTGGACATCCCAAGCCCCGGGCGTCGGTGGGAAGGATGGGGCCTCAGCGCCCCTTCCCTGACCCGAGTGCAATCCGTTCATAAATAAAACGTACAAATACAGAAAGAAAGAAACCCGACGCATCCGCAACCCCCCCAGGGGGCTTTACCCGCGAAGCGAATACAGAGAGGTGTGGAGAGGGCCGTGCCCAGGCCTGCCTGCCGGGCCCCAGGAATCCGTCCTCCAACACGGAAAGCCCGGGTACGAGGGAGGGAGCCCCGGGGCAGGGCGGGAGCGGGGGATCTGAGGAGGTCGGATAAGTCCATGCGATTCGATATGCGTCATTATATTCGTTATGGAGGACAGAGCCCGGGAAGCTGGGCTGGAAGAATTCGATTTGGCAGAGGATGCGAGGCGAAGGTAAGAGAGCGGCTCGGACTGAGGCCCCAGAAGGAATCCGAGGGAAAAGGGTGCCGCTGTCCTCCTCCCTCCCCGGTACCCAACGCGTCTAACACTCCGGGGGTTCAGCGAAGACTGAGGAGTAGGGATGCCTCTGCAGGCCGCGCTCCTGCTCCTTCCGGGCCTGTTGCTGGGGAGGGACCGGCTCCCTGGACGTCTAGGCCGCAGGCCTGGCCCTGGAAGGCTTGGGAAGGGGTGGGGAAGACCTGAGTCTCTGCGACAAGATCCAGGGGCGCAGAGGGAGGGAGGAGGGGGGCGCTCCCTACCTCACCCCACCCCCGTCTTCAGAAACCTAACTCGGAGATGAGGTTCGGTTCTGGGTCTCCTCGACCCTATTGCTGGGAAAAAGCCTGGGGCACCCTGGAGGGGAAGGGAGGGAGCTCGGGGTGGGTCTCCCCTCTGGACCCTATTGCTTGAAGGGGCCGCCGAGGCCCCTGTCGGGTGGGGCGGGGCGGGGCCGGACCGAGCCCCCTCCCCTATTGCTGTGAGGAGGGGCCCACCCTCCCGCCTCTCCACCCGAGCGCCGGCGGAAACTTCCCTGGGGGCCGATATTGCTGAGAGCCGACCCAGCAGACAGAGGCGCCGCCGCCCTAAGCCTGCACAGGGCTGAGCTGCGGGGCGGCCGGCGCTGGGGCGGCGGGGCCACCGCCGCCGGCGCCGCCCTTGAAGCAGGCCGACTCGTAGTGCTTGTTGAGATAGGACTTGAGCGCGAAGCTCTTCTTGCAGCGCTTGCACTGGAAGTGCTTGAAGGCCGAATGCGTCTGCATGTGCGCGCGCAGGTTGGAGCGGTCAGCGAAGGCCTTGCCGCAGTGCGCGCAACCGAAGGGCTTCTCGCCGGTGTGGGAGCGCATGTGGCCCTGCAGCAGCCAGGGCCTGGAGAAGGCCTTGCCGCACACGCCGCACTTGTGGCGCAGGTCGTGCGTGAGCAGGTGCATGGCCATGGCCGGCATGGACACGTACACCTTGCCGCACGTCGGGCAGCGCCGCGCCAGCTGACTGTCCAGGCTGCGGTGCGTCTGCTTGTGGCGGCTCAGGTTCGACGACGTGGCGTACGTTTTCCCGCACTCGCCGCAGGCGTGCCGGCCCCCTGCGCTGCCGGCCCCGGGCCCCGCACGGGCCTCGGTGCCCGCGCCGGCGCGTGTGCTGCCCCGGCCGCCGGACCCCACAGCGCGCGCACCCGGCACAGCCCCGCCTCCGCCGTCGCCGTCGGGGGCCGAGGCCGTGGAGGGGGCGGCAGCGGCATTGGCGTTGGCGGCCTTACGGCGCGAGCGCCCGTCAGTGATGAAGAAGGCGTCGGCCGCGTAGCCCTCGCTGACGGCCGCGTCGCCGTTGATGTAGCCGCCCGCCGCCGTGGCCAGCTCCGGGCGCGGGGTGGGCGGCGGCGCCGAGCCCACGGCCGCCGGGCCCAGCTCCCCCCGCACCGCCGCAGCGTACATAGGCTCCGGGGACGGCCCTTTAAGCAAGGCCGCCTCGGTGTCGCCATCGTAGACGGAGGCGGGCCCCGCGTAGTCGTTGAGGTATCCTGAGAGCCGAGGCGGACAGACAGGCAGACAGCGGGGAAAGGAACCGGGCAGCGGGCGAGACACACACAGGCGGGCGGCGGGAGACACCGGGGTCCAGAAAGAGGGAAGCGGGAGAAGGACAAAGGGGAAGGGGCCGAGGGACCGCGGGGCAGGAGGATGAAGGCGGCAGGGAGGGGAAGAGAGGAGAGGAGAGATGAGACAGAGTCCAGCCCGGCTCCGCCCCCGCCTCCCGCCGGCCCCACCCTCGCAGGGGGAGGAAGACGCGCATCTTCGGTGCGGCTGCCCCCCTTCGGCAGAGCCTCAAGGTCAGGGGGGAGGGGCGGCGCTTTCCTCGCCCTTCTTCCCCTTCCCCTCCCCCTCGGGTTCTCCCCACTTCAGCAGTTTTCTCTGATTATGCAACACACTGCAGACCCGCAGCGCACAAAGCCAGCGCCTCCTGCCAGGGACCCCATCACTACCGCCTCCCGGGGTTCCCACTGGCTCTTCCCCTGGGTCTCCGGCCCCAGCACCCAGCCTTGATGCTGCCCTTCTCTGGTCCTCTAGGTCCCACCACAAGCCCTGGAGACGCGTTCCTGCGCTCCTCCCCGCCCCCCCGCAGGCCCTGGAGCCCTCACTGGCCCCACCCTCTCTTCCCCCTCACTGGACTTGACCACTCTGGCTCCAGACCCATCTCCCTCCCTCCACTCTGCTTCTCCCTGAACTCACTTCGACCATCCTGCACCCTTGGGTCCCACCTTGTTCCACAGTGCCCCTTTCCCGCACCACCCCACCCCCAGCCCTAACCCTGTGGGGATCTTCCCAAGACAGTCCAGGCAAACAAGGAGAGTGCCAGGGCATCCATCAGGAGACACCTTCGCAGGGACAAGCTGCAGGTGGGCAGCATCAGTCATGCTGGTCACTGCAGTTGTTCTCAGGGTGCAAGATGGGTCTCACAACCTCAGCGGCCAATGCACACTCAACACGGGGTGGCCTCCGGCTTCTTCAGGGTTACACACAGCCACCATCAACCCTGGAGCCCCCTCTCAGGGTGGGCTACACGCTAATCCTGGAACACATGCAGCCACCCGGACATACTCTCTGCCAGGGTTACCAGTCACATGGGTGCACAGTGGCCTCAGAGTCACATGGTCCCATGTAGTGGCACACAGGCAGGCACACACTCATACAGGGTCACACACAAGCGCACACAGTCACATGGCCACACACAGTCACATGGGCACACACAGGCTCACACACAGGCTCATGCTCCTGCAGGTCACACTTGTTCTGCCACCTCTGTGTTGCTGGCACTCCCGGCACCCTTGCCTACATGCTAACAGTTGTCCTTGAACTTGGGTACCCTCACACAAAGAACCTCTCCCTGCCTCCAGCACTTTGGATCTCCCCTGCCCACATCCTTCTTCCTGACCCTGGCCTCAGGGAGGACCCTACTGCCGCCTCTGCTGGTGTCTTCACCCTGACAGGTGGGCGGCCCCCACTGGACCCCAGGCCTGCTCCCTGGAGCTCATACCGTCCCCTGCTGGCCCTAGCAAGCAGTCTCTCGGCGGTGTCGCCAAAGAAGAGAAGAGGACGCTGAGGCGGGCCCAGGTTTCTGGGTGCGGGTCTGCATGCACCACCCGGTCCTGGCATGTCGGCCACTGTCCGTGCGGCATGGGTCGCAGTGTGGGTCAGTGTGTACCTTCAAGCACTTCCTGTTCCTGACCTCTGCTCCCCACCCTCCCTCCCGCAGTGACACTCGCTGCCCAGCCTTGGACCAGCTCTGGCCTGACTCTGCTTTCCCCCTCTCCCCACCCCCATCTCCATCCACTCCACAGCCTGGTTTCAGCCGCCGCCTCCTGCCGGTCTGCTTCCCCAGGGTCTAATTCTCGGGGCCCCTGCCCCCTCCACCGCACCCTCCCGCTCTCCACTACTGTCAGCACGGCCCAGGCCCCACGCCGCCCCAGCCGCAGCCCGGCTCGCACCTTTCTCGTGCAGTCGCGCGCCGAGGTCGCTGCGGGCGCGCCCGTAGGAGCTCTCGAGGTCTGCCGAGGAGAACGTGTCAAGTTTGACCTTCTTGACCAGGAAGGACCTGGGCATGATTCCTGCGGGGCTCCGGCGCTGCGGGCCTGCGGTGCCGAGGCGCGGGGGGGCTGCGGCCGCGGCGAGGCCCCGTCACCATCCGAGGAGCGGCGGGCGGTAGCGCGGGTCCCCACTCCGGCCTTCGGGTGCTGCCGCAGGAGCGCCGTCCTCTCCGCCCGCCTGCGCTTCCTCCTCTGCTCCTTCCGTCCTTCCCTCTTCTCCACTCTTCTCGTCTCACCTCTTGTCTCTTCTCTTCTCTTCCTTCCGTCCTTCCTTCCCTCCTTCCTTCTTTCCTTCCTTCCTTCCTTCCTTCCTTGCTTCCTTCCTTCCTTCCTTCCCTCCTCTGGTCCCGGCTTCCCAGCCCGCAGTGCCGCCCCTGGACAGGCGGGGGAGGAGGCTGGGGGGGCGGGAGGGGGAGCGGCTCCGTCCCGGGCCCAGAGGCTGCGAGTGGGTGCAGGGCTGGCCCGGCTCCGCGGCCCCTTCCCCTCCCCCCCGCCGCCGCGGCGGAGCCTCAGTCAGCGACCCCCCATGTCCCCGAGGGCGGCGGCGCCGGGCCGGGCGAGCACGGCGGCGGCGGGAGCGGCGGCAGCTTCAGCACCGCGGCCAGCGCCGGTCCGGCCAGCACCTCGGCCAGCGACCGGGCGCGCTCTGTCAGCGCGGGCGGCGAGGGGCGGGCCGCGGGGGCTCGGCCGCCGGGCGGGGGTCCTCGGCGGGGGTCTCTGGGAGGCTCGCTTTATTGTTCTGCAGCCCGAGCGAGCGGCGGCGGCGGCGGCGGCGGCGGGCGGGGGGCGGGGGTCCTCGGGGGGAGGGGTGCGCAGGGAGGGCGGGCCGAGGGAAAGAGGGAGGGAGAGACAGGGGCTCCGGGGGCGGGGCTCGGCGTTCGGACAGCTCCCGGCCCGGCCTCCTGCGTCCGCGGCCGCCTCTGTCTCCCGCCCGGCCCAGCCGCTGGCTTTTAAAGCCCAGAAACTGCGGGAGGGGGAGGGTGGTAGGGCAGCGGAAGTGGCCGCGCTGGGCCGGGCCCGACCGGGGTCTCCAGGGAAGGGTCCTGGGGATGCCGCGGCCCCGCATGGGGTAGTTCCCCGGCGCGGCTCCGGAAATGGAAGCGCGCGACCGGCGGCGTTGTCGGGGGCGGGGGGAGCGGTGGAAACCGGCCGGGACCCGCGAGCCCCGGACTTGGGATCTTTCGGAGGGGAACGCAGGGCAGACCTCAGTCTGGTCCCGCCCGCCCTCGGGTGTGAAGGCCAGGGACCTGCAGGGGCGGGCGGGGCGGGCGGGCAGCAAGGGGGTGAGTGCTGAGGAGGCGGAAGCGCAGTGTGGAGGCTCTGCGCGCGCCCCGTGCCGCAGTGTCTCCCTGCCACTGGGTCACCCGGGCTGACCCCGCGCCCGCTGGAGAGGCTCCCTCCACCCGCCTGCCTCCCAGGGGGCAGATGTCGAGTGCGGCAGCGGCCCAGAGAGCGGGGTGCGGAGGGAGACGGGCTGCCATGCCCTTGCTCCAGAAATTCGGCTCCGTTGGTGGTTTTCCGCCCTTCCGCGCGGCTCCAGCTCCCTCCCCCTACCCCGACCCCACGGCCCCGTAACCAGGTGGATAACCCTTCCCGCAGCCGCCCACCCCGAGTTTGCAGCCCCCATGACGTCAAGGCCAGCAGCCAATGGCGGGGCCCGAGGGTGCGGGGTGGGGGGGCGGTTTCCGAGCCGCACAATGGCAGCACGCGGGGACATATGTCCCTTATTAGGGCCCGGCGCCGCCATTGTCCCCTCTCCCGCCCCCGCCGGGTGGCGCGGGTCTCCACCGTCGGAGTGCGCCCTCATGCGGCCTGCTGCCGCCGGGGACCAAGGTCGCAGGGGTGGCTCCGGCGCGGCCGAGCCAGGAGCTTGGGCAAGGCTGGGGTGCGCGCGCACCCGTCGCTGCACACGGTGACCTTGTGTGGAGCCGCTCGGCGGGCCCGCGAACACGGCGCGGGAGCGCGCGGCGGTCGGGCCACGTCGGGGGCGCGCGTGCGGGGGTGTGCGGAGATTGCTGAGCTCAGCATCCCGGTTGCAGCCTGCACTGCACCCCGCTTCCTCCCGCATCTCCACCCGAGAGTCGTGAGAGGGTGGGTGCGAGCCAGCCCGGCGCGGGGACGCGGCGCAGACCACAGGCCCGCTTTGTGGCCAGCGGCCCGGACCGCGGCAACGGCGGAATATCCATCTTGCGTGGCAGTCGCTCCCGAGGGGCTGGGGTGGGGCGCGCCCGCCCCCTTATCGCTGAGCCGCAGCCGGCGAGGTCCGAAGTGGGGGCGGGTGCCGAGATCTTCATCCGTCGAGCCACTGGTCCTTGCTCCCTCCCAGGGGGGCCGGGACAAGGCGCAGCCGGAGACCCGGGGCCAATTAGCATTTTGATTGCGGGACTGGGGGGCCCATCTGGACCGAGGCCTAATTACCGAAGGAGCCCTCCAGGTGCTGCCGGGATGTGCCAGGCGCAGTCCCTCACCTCGTGCTCCCTGCCTCCTCCCAAACAATTTGCCCCCATCGCTGCTCTCCGACTACATCGCTGTCCCCCTCCGTTAGTCACAGTCACCGTGTCGCTCTGGCCCTGCCCTTTGTCCCTCCATCTTCAGCCCGTTCCTGGATTGTGCCTCACTGCTCCCTGGTTTCCGTATCTGCTCGCTGTCCGCGTCTCTGCCTCTCTCTGTCAATTTCCCCAACCCCTTGGCCCCCAACCCTCTTGAAAGAGGAGGCGTCAGAGCCCTGACCCATGTGCCCCACGGCCCAAGGCTCCCGAGGGGACCATTCGGACGGCCCTTGCTCTCGCCCCTGTGGTGGAGAGCACGACCCCTCGGGGCGCCCGGCGGGGAGGGGCAGCTGGGCCCAGGTCTTGGCCATTGGTCCGGAGCCTCCTGGGTGCGCAGCACACATGTGACCACTCAATTACTTGGCCTCCACGCCTTGACACTCCTCCCGGGCCCGAGGTCCCTGGGCCCTGGTCCTGGAGTCTAGATAGGAGAGGCTGGGAAAGGACAGTTGGTGATTGTCACGCCTTTGGAAAGTTTCAGCCCACTTCCGCTGGGGCCGTCCTGCATCTCTGCCTCTGAGAGCTGGAGGCCTGCGGCGCTTTGTTGCATGAGAGGAGACTGGGGTCCCCAGGCAGCTCCACTGCGCCCCTCAGCAGACCCAGCTCTTGGGCCTTGGGGGACTCTGTCGACCAGTCCTGGTGCACAGCGCCGCTGGTCCCAGCCCCACCTTCCATGTGGTATAGGGGAATGCGGTGTTGGTTCTCGTCCCCTGGCACTGAAAGGCTGGGCTTTAAGGCAGAGACCCCAAGCGTTGTGTCCCCCACTACCCTGCCCCACCAGGGCCAGGAGGCCTGTATGAGCCAGCCATGGGCCCTGTGGTCACCTTCTGAGCCCCCTCTGCCCTCGTGGTGCTCCAGTGCAGCTCAGCCCAGCCTAGGGGGTCCATCCCTGGACACCTCTGTCCCTGGCTGCCAGGACCCTATCTTGGCTAAGACCCCCCTTTGACCTGGCCCCCCAGGAAACCGCAACAGCCCCCAGCCTTCTCTTCTGCTGCAGAATGGGGGATGGGGTGTCTTTCCTTCCTCGAAGCAAGTTGGCTCCTGACCTGCTGCTTCTGGCTCAACCCCGTTTCTCCCTGTGAAATGGTACCCAGGGCTCCGCAGCCCCTCTCCGCCTGCAGCTCAGGGTTAAAACCTCACTGCACCTTCCAAGTCAGCCTCTCTCTCTCTCTGTCTCTCTCTGTCTGTCTCTCTCTCTCTCCGTGATGGGGGACTTGCCCTCCAGGTCACAGCAGAGTCTGTCTCTGGGCTTGGTCAGGGACAGGCCAGGGTGGGTGAGGGCTCGGGTAACAAACACTTGGAGAGGTGGGAGTGTCTGGAGCCACTTCCGCCTTCCCCTTGCAGACCTGCATTGCACACCCGTCTGTGCTCTGCTTGTTAAGGCAAGCACTGCGGATGCCAGCCCCCGTGCTCCGGAGCCCACAGTCGAGCCCAGGACAAGACGCTACTCAGAATGAAGAGTGGCCCAGGTGGCAGTTTGGATGACGGAGCAGCATCTGGGGTAGAGAGAGGCAGTGGAGGGCTGCTGACACTCCAGAGGATGGGGAGAAGCAAACCGTGGAGTGTGTGGTGGGAAGCCCTGGGGCAGAGAGGCGTGGGTGTTTGAGGAGTGTTCTGGAGTCTGGGGGAAGAACCACCTGAAAGGCTGAGAAGGTACAGCCCCTGGAGCTCGCACAGGGCAAGGGACCTCATAATCCACAGCTGTCAAGGTAGGCATTTAGAAAGGTTTCCTTCACTGGGAGGAAAACTAACCCTAAACAAAACCCCACTCTGAGACCTTCTCACCAAGGTTAGGAGCACAGCCTGAGGGGCTCATGCGACTTCTGATCAAACTGCATTGCAGAGCCAATGTCAGGGTTGTTTGTCGGAAGATGCCACCATCTGGAGCCCAGCAATGTGCAGTTCACATCTGACCACCAGTGAAAATACCAGGCAGTCGCAGAGCCAGGAAAACACTACTCAAAGGAGGAAAATCAACAATAAGAACTGAGCCTCAATCAACACCAGCGATAGAATTCGTAGACAAGGGCATCACCACAGCTAGGACTGTATCCCAGTTCTGGGAGCTAGAGGAAAGACTGAACGGTATCTTTTTAAAAAAAAAAATCCTCACCTGAGGATATGTTTATTGATTTTAGGAAGGGGGAGGGGGAAAGGGAGGAAGAGAGAGAGAGGGAGAGAGGGAGAGAGAGATCGATGTGAGAGAGAAACATTGATTGGTTGCCTCATACACTTCCCAACCAGGGATGGAACCCACAACCTAGGTGTGTGCCCTGACCAGGGAATCCAACACTCAACCTTTTGGTGCACAGGACAGCACTCCACCCAACTAAGCCACCTAGCCAGAGCATGACTGAGCATGTTAGGAAGAGCCGTGGAAGGTATCAAAAAGACCCAACTTGAACTTCTAGAAATGAAAATTGCAATGTCTGAGATTTAAAAAAAAATACACAAGATGGAATCAGTACCTTACACTCTGCAGTTGAGTGAATCTGAAGACCTGCAATACAAATCACCCAAAATAAAACCCAGAGCGGGAAAGACTGAAAGAAAAGGGCAGAGTCACCCCTGGCTGGTGTAGCTCAGTGGATTGATTGTTGGCCTGTGAACCAATGGGTTGCGTGTTCGATTCCCAGTCAGGGCACATGCCTGGGTTGCAGGCCAGATTCCTAGCGGGGTGTGCGCGGGAGGCAACCACACACTGATGTTTCTCTCCCTTTCTCCCTCCCTTCCCCTCTGTCTAAAAAATAAAATAAATAAAATATTTTTAAAAAGAGAAAAAAAGGAAAAGGACAGAGTCTTAGCGAGCTGTGACATAGTTTCAAGGGAGCCAATGTACACTCAACAGAGCCCAGAAAGGGAGGAGAGCCCTGGAAAAAATACTGGTAGGAATTGTGCCCAAATTTTTTTCAGATTTGATGGAAATGATAAACTCACGGATCCAAGAAGGTCAACAACCCCCAAGCACACATTATAGGAAGAAAATTGTGCCAGGCCACATCCTAATCCAATGATAAAGGGAAATATTAAAAGCAGTCAGACAGAGGCCCTGGCCGGGTAGTTCGGTTTAGAGCGTTGTCCTAACACACCAAGGTTGTGGGTGTGATTCCCAGTCAGGACACATGCGAGAGTCAAGCAATGAGTGCACAAATAAGTGGGACAGCGAACTGGTGTCTCTCTCTCCCTCTTCCTCACTCTAAAATCAATACATTTTTTTAAAAACATGGGGACATTATCTTTAGAGTACTGAAAACAAAGCACCATTTACCTAGAATCCTATATCCTGGAGAAAAACATCTTTCAAAAACACAAGTGACATGGGCTTTTCGGACATACAGAGCCTGAAAGAGCTCACCGCCCGCTGACCTATGCTACAGGAAATCCTGAAGGAAGTGACCCCCAGTGAAAGTCTAGGTCTCCACAATGAAAAGTACGGAACTTATGAGACAGTGGGTACATGTAAAGACTTTGTTTCTTGTTATTTAAAAGACATTCAACTGCCCGGGCTGGTGTGGCTCGGTGGATCGAGTGCCGGCCTGCAAACCAAGGGGTTATCAGTTTGGTTCCTGGTCAGGGCACAGGCCTGGGTTGCAGGCTGGGTCCCCAGTTGGGGGTGCGAGAGAGGCAACTGATCACTGTGTCTCGCACACATTGATGTTTCTCTCCTTCTCTTCCTCTGTCTTTTCCCCTCCAAAATAAATAAATAAAATCTTTAAAAATAAATAAATGAAAGATACTTAACTGATTAAATAAGCAGGGACAATGTATGTGTGATTTATAACAAATGTAGGAATAAAATACATAACTAGAGAGCAGAGAGGCCAGGAGGGGCTGAGGGAAGGACATCGGTAGTGGCCGTCCAGGTCTCAGACCGCACTCAGGCGGCACGATTCCTTTGTCTCGTGTTCTCTATGACAGTATCTCAGTCTTCCTTCCTTTCCATGACCTTGACCGTGAGTACCGAGGAGTACTGGTCAGTTTTGTAGAATGCATCTCAGTTGGGGTTTGTCTGATATTCTCATGACCAGCCAAGGATCTGGGTTTGGAAAGGAGACCTCAGAGGTGAGGTCGTCATTGCACCCCAGCAGGGAGTCTGTCCACATGATTCCCCGCTGCTGATGCCAACCTCGGTCACTTGGGTAGGTGGTATCTGCCAGGTGTTTCTCCTGTAAAAGTACTCTTGTTCCTTTTCCATATCCCATTCCAGCAATGTTCAGCTGGTGTGCTGAACCTCCCCTAACTTAGAAATCCTAAACTCCTCAGTCTCCCCTCCCCCTGACCCCAGCCCCCGTGCCCAGGCCAGAAACCCTGGACTTACCCTGAGAGTTCCCCTTCTTTCCACCTGCATCCATCCTGCCAGCAAACCCAGCCTGCCGTGGCCGCAAGCCGCAGCTCAGACGCGCCCCCGATCCTCTCTGTTCCCCTCTGGCCCCTTCAGAGCCCCAGCTGCCCTGCTCTTCCTGCTCTGTTCCCGCAACCTCCTGGCCCTTTCCCCTCCCTCCATGACCCTAGCGCGTCTGTGCTCACAACTCTCCCGTGGTTTCCGGTGGCAAAGAGCTACAGCTCTTTGTCTTCCCATCCTCTCTTTTCAGACCAGTCCCCTTGCAGCTTCTTCAGCACAACCAGCTCAGTCTCGCCCAGAGCTCCACAGCACACCCAGCTCCTTGCACGAGTCAAATGCTGCACCCTCAGGAAGGCCTGGCCTCACCCCTTACTAGAGGGCCCCACCCCCTGGCAGTGCAGAGGTCAGCTCTTCAGTCTGGGCCCCCAGAGATCGACCATCACCTTCACGAGGGTGGGGACTTTGCCTCCCTGGATGAAACTGAGTTCCCAACCTGAAGCCTTACAGACCCATGCGAGCTGCCTCCCAGAGTTGGATGAGCTGGCAGGACCTTCTCACCCCTGTCCAAAACTGACAGGCAGCCTGGGCACCGTGGGTCTGGTACAACTGCGAGGCATTGCCCAGCCCACAGCCCATACCCCTCACCTCCCCACAACATTGTCCCAAAGCCTTCAGTGCCAGGCTCTGCCCACCCTCTTGAGCCTGTCCTCTTGGTTAAAGCTGGGCACTGCCACTCTTGGGACAACTCAGGCCCCACCTTCCGAGGGGTGGGAGTCCTGCACTTGTGCCGTGAGGAGCAAGTGCTCCCTGGGATGGCCTAAAGCATTTCCAGCCGCCTCTGGACCCTGCCCCAGGGGCAGGTAGGGGTGCTGGTGTATGACAGCCTCAGGACTGGGAGTCCACTCTGAGCCCTGGTTCCAGGCAGGGCTAGCTTTGGGGGCAGGTGACCTGGGCAGCTGCACAAAGCCCTAAGCTCAGAAGGGCCTGCATGTGGCTTAATGCTCTAGTGTCACCTCATGGAAATTCTTAACAACTCTTTAACAAGGGGCTCCACATTTTCACTTTGCATGGGGCCCTGCAAATTATACAGCTGGTCCTGGTTCCAGGGACACTCGGCTGACACAGTGCACCAAGACTGGACTCACCAGCATGGCCATAAGGGAGAATGTGACCAGGAAAACCAGGTGGACAGTGCCAGGCACGCCTCCTGGGTCCCTGTGGCGCACTGCCTTCTTTGCTCCCACAGCAGCCCCCGCACCCAGGAACACCCACTGGATAAAGGGACACAGACCGGGGCTCCAGCAGACACAAGGGTCCCCCGCCACCCGTGGTGAGCCCAGGCCTCCCTAGGACTCTGCCACAGGAACTTTGGGACTGACCAGACCAGGACGCACCTCCAGACACACGGCTTGGACCTGCGTCTGTGCCCCATCCCATCGCTGACTGGACCAGGAACAGGCCCCTGACCCAGACGAGTCCCATCGGATGCTGACTCCAGGATCCCGCCCACTGGTCCGCACTTGAGGCCAGGCAGGACCAGGTCAGTATGGCTGTCCAAGGGGGCAGCGCATCCCACGCCTGTCTGGTGATGGGTCCCAAGTCCTGGGGTCCTGGCTGCTCAGCCTTGCTCCCACTCTAGCGGCATCTTTCGACCTGGACTTGGGGGCGGGGGAGGGGCTTGCTCCCTGACAGCGACCTGGAGGCCCCAAAGGGGACACTAGGAGAAGACCCTGGGGGGAGCCTCCCCTGTATGGGTGGAGAAGACACCACTGGGACTAAGCGGTTGTTTTACTGAGAGGAGGCCAGCAGTGGGGTGGGGGTGCCAGGTAAACTGGGGGGCAAGGGAGCGTGCAGTCCTGTGGTGAGGGAAGGGGTACAGGGCTGCCGCAGCATCACACGTCCAGGTTCAGGTCCTGGTCTGACGGGCAGCTCTTGTCGCAGGCTCTGGTCTTGCGCTGCACGATGCCCGGGCTGAAGGCGGCCCCCAGCGGCCAGTGGCGCACCACGTGCCGGTAGGATCTCGTCAGGCAGTCGAAGTAGTTAATGTTGAGCTTCCGGGCGATGTGACGGCCCAGGAATTCCATTTGCTGGGGAAGTGTGAGGCGGTCAGCTCTCGCTGGAACAGGACCCCCCCACACACACCGCCGCCGCCGCCACCCCTCCCAAGGCACCCCTTTCCCCCGCCAGGCCGGCACCACACCACCGCCGGCTCCAACGCAAAGGCCGGGCCAGGACTGCCTGTGAAATGGCCCCATCCTAAGACCTAAGCAGTGGTCGATGTCGCATCGAGCCCAGGAAGAGAGAGAGGGGCTGTCTGGGCCCAGGACGCGCTGGGGCCGCACCCACCTCGTAGCGCTCAGACAGCTGCACCAGCACCAGCGGCTCTAGCTTGTGGCCACACAGAACCAGTTGGAAGAAGCACCTTCCGCAAGCTAGCGAAGGGCAGGCAGCTCAGCCTGGGGCAGGGGTGGGGGGCAGGGGCTCCTGGGGCTCTAGGGGACTGGGCAGGTCCAGCTTACCCACCCCCTCCCCTTGCACACACTGCCCCCGCCCGTGCATCACCGTCAGAGCTGAGCGCCAGGCGCACGTAAACCAGGTGAATGGGGCCCTGAAACACGGTGTGGCCCTGAATGGAGAAGCTGTACATGCCGAGCTCGTGGTTCAGCACCAGGCGGCGCAGCGGCAGTGACGAGATCATGATCCAGAGGCCCATGCCCACGCCGTACGCGGGGAAGACCCAGGTCTCCTGCTTCTGCACCTGTGGGCGCCGCGGGGAACGTCTGAGCCGCGGTTCTGGCCCCCGGGGGAGGGGGCGGGGGGAGGGGAGGAGGACCCAGGAGTTCAGACCTGGCTGACCAGGCCGAAGCTGACGAGGAAGAGGCAGACGACAAAGAGCAGCGTGCCCTTCCACAGAGTGTCCAGGTAGTACTCCAGCACGAAGACTGCGGGTGTCGCGGCCGGGGCGCGTGAGGACAGTCAGCCCTTGCTCTTCGCAAGTGTGGGGGCAGCGGGGCTCAGCTGGGACACCTGGCACGGGCAGTCCCCGCCCCGCCCCAGGCCCCGCCCCGCCCCAGGCCCCGCCCCCGCATCCCAGCCCGGCCCTGCGCGCGCACCGTTGGGCTGCTGCTCTGTGAAGGGGTAGAAGCTGTTGCTCTTGAGGCGCCTGGCCAGGTGGCGCTCGTTGCAAAAGAGTCCTAGGTTCCAGAGCTGGAAGCGCTTGGCGTGGGAAGTCGCGCACAGGCCGCTGATCCAGCCCTTGGGGGCCTGGGTCTGGGTCAGGCACAGGTAGTCAGCCAGGCGGCTCATCGGCCGCCACCCACTGCCCACAGTTGCCCTTGTACCTGGAAGAAAGTTCCCAGGGCTGCGGTCCAGGAAGCAGCTGGAGCTCTCTGGCGACAAGCAGGGCAAGGGAGGGCAGCGATGCCAGGCGGCCGTCCAGGCTGGGTGGAGGCTCAGGTTCTAGAAGCTTGAGGTGGTGGGTTCTAGAAGGGTCTCTACTGTTGATCTTCTCAGGAGAGTTCCCTGACTTGGTCACTGCAGTGGGCATTCACTTCCCTGCTGGTCCCACCCCACCCATGGCGGGGCCTCCTGTACAGCCTGCTTCAAATCCTCAACTGAAGGATGGGGTCGCGGGACACCCCACCCTAGGATGTACATTAATCTGTGCACAGACACACCCCACAAAAACCCATGGCTGAGCAGAGGGCGTTCCCCTCTTGACCACCATGCTTGCCCAAGCCTGAGCCTCACACACAACCACGGACAGCTCCATGATGTGTCCCCAGGGGGGGACACACACGTACTGAATCCAGGATTCCAGCCCAGCAGTGAGTCCTGGGGGATCACCCTGCGCCCCCCCCCAAAAAAACCCACAGGCTCCAGCTCCAAGCAGTTCCCTCAGGTATGAGCCCTGTCCCCTCAATCCCACACTGAAGACCACACAGAGTTCTTAAAAATGTTTATTGTAACAAAATGTTTCAACATCCAAAACTGGGGAAGGGTGTAGAGCCAGGCTGCCTAGCTGGGGGAGGGGGCGCTGGTGAGCAGCTGCTCCAGGCACCACTGGACGTCCTCGGGGCCCCGGTAGGCCCGCTTCAGGCCCCGGGGAAGGCATCGGCAGGACTCCAGGTTGAGGAACAGCAAGCTCGGGCAGCTGCTGATCACGGAGCTGTGGGGCGGGGCGGGGGGCCGTGAGGGGGTGAGCCATGGGCCCCCAGGAGACCCAGGCCCCAGCAGGGCTGGGCCAGGCTAGGGAGCCCCCTCTGCCCATGTGCCACAGCTGGTTCTGCCACCCAAGCCACCAGGGCCCAGTTCCAGTCCCCGTGGTGTCCCCAAGGCTAACCCCAAGCAGAGGCTTGCCCAGTATGCACCCCGCTCTGGGCCCCTGGAACTGGCAAGCCAGGCAGGGCGGGGAGCACACCATACAGGCTCCGAGGGACCAGGGGCAGAGGTGCTGACCTGACTGTGCTTGGTGTGACCCGGGTGCCCCTGAGGTTGAGGGAGCACAGGGCTGGCTGTGAGCCCCCAGGGGTGCCTGAGAAGGCAGCCAGGGCCTGCTCCAAGTCCTTCTCGCTGAAGCCCTGGCCACTCAAGTCCAGTTCCCGCAGCGTGTGGGCCCACTTCTGGGTCAACAGGGGGCTGCCCTCCTTGACTAGAGTCAGCCGGTCTGACATGCCGTACAGGCCCAGATACAGCTGCTCCAGCTCTGGAGAAGGGAGGAATGGGGTTGAGCTGTGCGGTGGGCAAGGGCCCCCACATCACACCTGCCCCGCCACCACCCAGGCAGAGCTGACCCTGACATGGCAGATCACGCAGGCCGACAGGTGTGACCCGGGCACAGCCTCGAAGGTCCAGAAGGCGCAGGTTAGGGGAGCCGTGGAGCAGGCGTCCCAAGGCCTCGTTGCTCACAAAGCTGCAGGCGGAGCCGGCGAGGCAGAGCTCCTCGAGGCTGCGGAAGCCTGGGCCGGGGGTCGCCGCTCGCCCAGCGGGTCTGGGCAGCCACGCCAGGTTCAGCAGCCGCAGCACCTGGGAGCAAGGCCCAGGCTGCAGGTGGGGAGAGGAGTGACAGGTGGGAGAGGTGGGGTGTCAGGTACCTGCAGCTGGGGGCAGCCTCTTTGCAGGGCCTCCACAGGCAGCTGGAGGGGAGTGTTGTTTCGGTTGATACCTGTGCTCACCTCAAGGAGCTGGAGCTGGGGGCAGCTGCTCTGCAGAGGTGAGGGTGAAGAGGGTCGGTGGCCCGGCAGTCCCTGGGTCAGCACCCACTCTGCTCCTGCCTGTCACCAACCTACCAGCAGTGCACCCAAGATGGCTGTCGTCTGGGAAGTGTAGGTCAGCCACAGCCTGCGCATTCGGGGCCCCACCTCCTCCAAGAAGCTCACCACGGCCGTGGACTCCACCTGGGAACCCAGCACAGGGCTACCTGTCACCTTGCCTTGGGCTTCTCCGGGCCCCTGGGAACGTAGGGCTCACCATGGAATGCTGTATGTCCAGGCTGTGGAGCTGAGGGCAGGCTCTGGCTAGCATAACCAGAGCGTGCGGGGTCACGCCATGGCAGTCGGAAAGCTTGAGGAAGGTGAGACGCGGACAGGACTCGCTTACGAGCTGTTGAAGACAAAGGTTCAGCAGAATTGGGAGAGGACTGACTACGGTCAATGCGGAAAGACACCAGGGGTGGGTGCCACCCTGCTGCCTCAGCTGTGACAACCTTTCTGTCCATGCTTGGCCCACCTGGGGCTCCTACTGCTGACATGCTCCTGGTGGAGGAGACAACAAAAAAAGGAGAACCAGGCACTTGGGATAGTGTTGGGCCCCATGGTACCTGACCCAGTCCCTGGAAATAATGGGCAACCCAACAGTGTTACAGCGGACGCGTAGGGAAGCCTTGGGTACTCACCTTCAACAGGGCATGTACCTGGGACTTCCAGTGGATGAGAGTCAGCCTCTGGAGCTGCGAGAACCTGGGGGACAGCAGAGGCAATACTGCACAGCTTTGCCACGTTGTTTCTTCTTCTGGGTCCTCCCCACCCATCCCTTTGGTGCAGGAAGGAGCCTGGGGCTTTATAGGCGCAATAAGGGGATAAGGAAAAGAGGGGACGCCTTACCGATGGGGCATAAACCACTCCAGGGAAGCAAGGAGCTTCTTCTCAGCCTTGGCCCCAACTTTGGTGGGGCGGCCAGCCAGGGGCGGCGACAGGGTGACCGTGTGCCAGAGAGAAGGCTGGGAGGCGGCCTCGCGCCAGCGGCGGCACACGCGTGAAGCCCTGGAAGAAAAGCTCTGCTAAAGGGCAGACCTTTTTGTGATCGACTCCACCCCACCGGTTGGGGTAAGGCACTATTACAACGCCGCGGACGTTTCAGCTCAAAGTCTGGGGCCTGGGGCTCCAAATGGACCCCCGGGGAGACTGCGCCCTCTGGCATGTGTGTGTAAGCGCTCATGCTGAGACGCCCCCGCCTCTGCCACCCGCTCGGTCGCAACAGGTCTGCCTGAGTCAGGCTGCTGCGCTCGACGGACCCGGGGTACCTGCCGAGGAAGGGCATGGGCCCATCGGCCGCCACCAGCAACCCGAAAATCTGCAGCAGGATTTCCAAAGGGATGCGGTCGCCCCAGCCCGGGTCGGGCCCTTGCTGCGGCGCGAGAGCGGGAGCGGGAGCGGGTGCGGGTGCGGATCTGGGCCTGGCCTTAGGCGCCGTGGCGCGGGGCTCGGGGGGTCGCAGCCGCTGAGCGCGGCGGGCGGCGCGCCTGTGCGCGCGGACGCGGGCGGGCCCCGAGCCGGGGAGGACCAGCAGCATGCTGTCTGACTGCAGCAGGTGGTACTCGGAGCCGCTCGGCGCCAGCCGATCCCACCACCAGTCCTCGGCCGAGCGGGCCCGCTCCCCAGCCGGCGGGGCGCCCCGGACTCTGCGCCGGGCCCGCCGGGCCACCCCGGGAGCCATCGCTTACGGCTGCGCTCCACCGCCTGAGCCAGTGGAGCGGAAGGGGCGGGACTGGTCCCTTCCCAGTCGACTCAGCACCCGTTTCCGGGTTGGGACTTCCGGCGGTGGGCGGTGCGGAAGGCGGGCCGGCCCTGGGATTTCTCGTGTCTCTGCCGGTGAGCGAGAGTCCCTGCTCTGTCCCGGCCCCGTCTCCCGGCCCCACCGGCTCTGGGCTGGAGCCACGATCCTGGGCCGGAGGCGGCGCCCTCGCCGCGTGGCGGGACGGCCGGCCGCTGGGTCCGGGAGCGCTCGGGCGCAGCACCGGGAGGCGCAGGGACCCTGGCGCCCTGGGCTGTTCTCCACCGCCCACCGGACTCGGCGGGGGCGGTTCCCGCCTCGGCCACACCCCTTCAGAGCCCTACCGTGCTCCCGCCTCCTGGGACTCTCCAAAGCTCCAGATTCCCAAGGTGGGCGCCGAAAACGCAGAGGCAGGCGTGGCGCCTAAGAGGCGCCCCTGTCACGGAGTCCTTGTCCCCGTGTCCGGTTTGGGGTGAGGCGCCTCGGCAGTTCGGACCCGAAGTCAGCTCCCTCGTTATCATCCTTCCTTGCGGGCCGCTGTGGCAGTTTGGGCCCAGCTTCGTGCTTCGCCTTGCCGTGTCCCGGCCCTGACACCTGAGACAGGTACTGCGTCATATATTTTGGCCCTTCCTCCTCCCCACCCCCGTCCTTCCTGGGTCTTGGTTGTCTCGTCTTTGGACTTCTGTGTCTCTTACTTGTGCTTCTGCACGCGCATGTGTTTCCCTCAAGCGAGAGACGGTCTTCAGTATTCAGAAGAGTGGAAGCGCCTTCTTGGGACCTAGGTGGGGACCCAGCCCTGTCCTGGGGTCCCCAGCCTTGGCTGAATGGCAGCACCCCCGCTGGGCCGTCTGGTGTGGACCCATCTGTTGGTAGCCCTTTTCGGCATGGGCTCCTGGGCTGCCATTAATGGGATCTGGGTGGAGCTGCCAGTGGTGGTGAAAGACCTTCCTGAGGGTGAGTGGGTGTGCGGGCCAGTGCCGACCAGCCCTGTCGGGGAGGGTGGGCTGTCGCAGCATTGTCCCTTAGCCTCTGATGTGGCCTCCTCCCTTCCCTGCAGGTTGGAGCCTCCCCTCCTACCTCTCTGTGCTCGTGGCCCTGGGGAACCTGGGTCTGCTGGCAGTGACCCTGTGGAGACGGCTGGCCCCGGGCAAGGGCGAGCAGACCCCCATCCAGGTGGTGCTGGCGTTGAGTGTGGCGGGCACAGCACTGCTCGCCCCGCTGTGGCAGCAAGTGGCACCGGTGGCAGGGCAGCACCACTCTGTGGCCTTCCTGACGCTGGCCTCAGTGCTGGCACTGGCCAGCTGCGCCTCGAATGTCACTTTCCTGCCCTTCCTGAGCCACCTGCCACCTCCCTTCCTGCGGTCCTTTTTTCTGGGTCAGGGCCTGAGTGCCCTGCTGCCCTGCGTGCTGGCCCTAGCGCAGGGTGTGGGCCGCCTTGAGTGCCCGCCGGCCCCCACCAACGGCACCCCTGGGCCGCCCTACAACTTCCCAGAGCGTTTTTCTACCAGCACCTTCTTCTGGATACTTGCCGCCCTTCTGGTCTCTTCGGCTGCCGCCTTCCAGGGTCTCCTGCTGCTGATGCCGTTACCACCATCTGTGCCCACAGGGGGCCCAGGCCCTGGCCTGCAGGTTGGAACCCCAGGAGCGGAGGAGGAAGAGGCCTCACCACTGCAGGAGCCACCTTTCCAGGTGGCAGGCACCGCCTCTGGCCCAGACCTGGAGGCCCATCGGCTGTTCTCTGCCCGCAGCGCCTGCCTCTTGGGCCTGCTGGCCGTCACCAACGCGCTGACCAATGGCGTGTTGCCCGCTGTGCAGAGCTTCTCCTGCCTGCCCTATGGACGCCTGGCCTACCACCTGGCCGCGGTTCTGGGCAGTGCTGCCAACCCCCTTGCCTGCTTCCTGGCCATGGGCGTGCTCTGCAGGTGCACAAGGGGCCTGAAGCCACTTGGGCTGGAACTTAGGGATGGGGACCCGGTCCCAGGACAGCCAGCCCTGAGTTTCTGCTTACCCCTGGCAGGTCTCTGGCAGGGCTGGGCGGTCTCTCTCTATTGGGCATGCTCTTTGGGGCCTACCTGATGGCGCTGGCAATCCTGAGCCCCTGCCCACCCTTCGTGGGCACTACTGCAGGGGTGGTCCTCGTGGTAAGTACACTGGGGGCACTGAAGCAAACAGGATGGTGGGGGGAGCTTGCCACGGAGCCGGGGCACTGCGTGCTCAGCCGGCTGCTGTGTCTGCCCGCCAGGTGCTGTCGTGGGTGCTGTGCCTGGGGCTGTTCTCATACGTGAAGGTGGCCGCCAGCTCCCTGCTGCATGGGGGCGGCCGGCGGGCACTGCTGGCTGCAGGCCTGGCCATCCAAGTGGGCTCCCTGCTCGGTGCTGTCGCCATGTTCCCTCCCACCAGCATCTACCACGTGTTCCACAGCGGGAAGGACTGCGTGGACCTCTGTAGACCCTAAACCTGGGCAGGCGGGGACCTCACTCCACCCCACCTGTCTTCAGGCAGATTGCCCACTGCCCAGGGAGGCCTGCCCTGGGCAGGGGCACGAGCATGAGCTCTGTACACTCCACAGGAGGCCCTGGCGCTTTGGCCCAAACCAGGTCCCCACCGGGGCCGAGGACAGGCCTGGTCCTGGGCCCCACCCCATGTGAGGCCTGCGCAGTAAAGCACGTTTATCCCAGGAGTCCCTTTTCCTGTGCAGACGGACTCCCCCCGAGCCGCAGTGGTGCTCTGGCTGTCCCGCAGAAGCCCACTGCCCCCACACTGCTCTCGTGGTTCCTGGGGTTATGCCTGCCTCCTACCCCCAACTGTTGCTTCTTGGACCCGTCCCCGCCCCTTGAGAACTGCCCAGGGGGAGGGCAAAGGCCAGCTTTTGGGCCTGGAGTCTGGGCCAAGGGCCCACACAGGCTTGGGCGGTCAGAGGCAGTGCAGTGTCCACCCACTGTCACGCTCTCTGGGATCTCCAGCTAAGTGGCAAGGCCTTCTCCCAGCTGGACCACTGCTTCACAGGCATGTCCAGGCGGGTGGTGGGCCGAGCCAACCGGGCACAATCATCAGGCAGGGCATGCCGTGCCCGCTTTGTGACCTGGTCATGGCCTGCTCCCCTGCCACTCTGGGGGGTTTTCCGTCAGGGCTTTGTTGCACGGTCCAGGCACAGGATGGGCTCAGCGAGTGGGACTTAGGCTGCGGCATGAGGTTCTAGCCAGTCTTGGGACCTTTCTTCTCAAGAGTGTTGACCCCTTTCCTGAGCCTCCAGTTTCCAGCTCTTTCCACAGTCAAATCCCCAAAGGCCCCGAGCCCTTTATTCAGGCATCAGCTGACTCCTTCCCAAGCAGCCCATGCCACCCTGGGACAGGCATCTGCGGCGGTTGGGTTTCTGCCCCAGCCACGGCTTGCCCTGGACAGGGTGGTTCTCCAGCACAGACTGGAGTGAGCACCTGGGCCGGCTGGGGCTGGGGGTGCAGGTGGGGGCCGCAGTGGGTAGGACAGATGAGGGCCTCGCTCTGCAGGGAGCCCCAGCGGCCTCAAGGAGCAGGAAGTGAGTGCGGGGCGATGTGGCTGCCGTCCCTGCCCCCCAGCGCCTTCCCGTAATTGTTCTTGGCCTTGACCGGGCCTGTGTGTGGCCTCGCGGGTCTTCCTCCCATTATTCCTCTTCACCCACACCTGCCTTGGCAGGACCAGCAGAACAGGAGGCAGTGCCCCCAGGGGAGGGAAGGGCCCGCACACCTTGACCACCACAGCCTCTGGTTAGGGGTTCCAGCAGGCATCTGATGGGGCTGGGCTCCCAAGTACCTCAGACGTGGCCCAACCATGAGGAAAGGAGACCACCAGCCAGGCCCCAGCCTCCCGGGGATGGGGCAGGGGCAGGGGCAGCTTGTCTTGGTTGCTTGCCTTTGGGCCTGGGGGCTTTGGTGGTGGTGAGTGAGGCTTTAGAGGGAGGAGGACAAGGGGGTGGGGTGGGTGGCACGGCCGAGTGTGCACTGTCCCCACACCCCTCTGACACGTCACCACCAGTACCCTTCCCCTGGTCACCCTGGGGCTGGAAGAGGGGTTTGAGGAAGCCGCTGCCCTTTGAAGCCTGCAGTGCGTTCCGGTCAGCGGGTCAGGATAGGAAGCGGGAGGGGCCAGAGACACCCAGGGCAGGAAGACGCAGCCGGGCCAGGTCCTGAGAGCGGCCCGACACGCCCTTCCCTCTCGTCGCTGTCAAGGCAGGTGGCGGGGGCGGCAGGGAAGCCCACCATGCCAGGCCCCTCAGAGCTGGGCCCTGCACCCAGGGCCTGTTAGGGTACTCAAACCTCCAACTGGACAGCAGGTGGCAGCTCTGCTCTGAGGCTCACAGCTCTGCCCAAATAGCCTCTCAGGCCTGGGCCCGGGGCACTCGAAGGAGACCTTCAAGGGAGGCCATGGCCCAGGCAGGACCTAAGGCGCCACGTTGTTCCCAGAGGGCAGGCACAGACAGCCTCCATTCCCAGGTGTGACCACCTCAGCTGGGATGGCAGTGAGCATGGGGCCAGGCTCTGGGCTCCAGGTGAAGGACTGCAGGTGGGGCCTTCACCTTCCCAGGCCTGTGCCGCTCAGCCCACAGAGTCCCTGACAAGTGTAGGCTCTGACGAGGTTGTAGCTGTGAAGGCACCCGGGGGTCAGTGATGGGCCAGAACGGTCAGCTCCCCTCATCCGCCTCGCTCAGAGCCCTGCTGCCTGACCCGGGGACACGGGATGACAGTCCACTGAAGGGGCTCCTTCCCAGCCACGGACCTGAAAGGGGCCTCCGAGCTTTCCTGAAGCGGGGGTGCGGGGGTGGCTGGGCTCCTGGCCAGGGGGAGGACACAGACCATCAGCAGCTCCAGAACCTGCTGCTCTGGCCACGTACACCTGTCTGGCCAGCCTGCTGCCCCCGGCCCTGGGGCCACTTGGGCTTCCTCCAGCCCAGACACTGGCTTTGTTCTCTCCGTTGCACCTTCCGGGGGCTCACGGGCTAGTAAGGTTCTCGTGGGGTGTCAGTCATAGGACGCCCTACCCCCCACCCTGTGCTGTGTGGGTGAACCAGCTGACGTCACAGTGCCCGCAGAGGAGGGACTGTAACCTGACGTGGCTGCTGGGCAGTTGGATCCAGGCCAGAGCAGGGCTGCTTCCCATGAACCCTCGGTGACCTCAGACGTGCAGGTTGCTGAGGGCTCTCGCCCTGCCCTGGGCAACAGGGAAGGCATTCTTCCCCCATCCGGGGAGCTCAGGCCCCAGCACCCACCCATCTTGCCCCCACACCCGTGGAACTAAGGGGAAATGCTCCTGTGGAACAAGGCAGGTCCCCCATGAGCTGTTTTGGGGGTGTCAGTCAGCCCAAGAGCTGCAAAATCTACCCAAATCACTCGGGGAGCACATTTGGGGATGAAGGTACCCCAGAGGCAAGCGGAGAAGTGGGAGAGACAGAACCCTGGCAACACCCTGGGGCTGCCGGATCCCGCCGTGCCTGAAGCCAGGGCTTCCCAGTTGCATGGGCCCCCATGTCCTTGCATGTCTAAGTGAGTTGGTTCCTGCCTGTAGTAGCTGCAGAGCTGGTGAAACCTGCTTTCGTCCCCTTGAGGCATGTGGGATGCAGGCCTCTTTCCTTGCCTGAGGGAGAGTCTGTCCTTGTGGCAACTCGAGATCCCTGTGACCCCCTCTCCCTCCTCTGCCCCCACCTCTGGCTCCTGAGCAGGGGGCTTCCCTGACCTGCTCTTCACCTGCAAAGGAGCGTTCCCTGGGCCTCTGAGCCCAGCCAGGCCAAGCGGGGACGCAGGCAGGACTTTCTTCGGCTGCACCACCCAGACCAGGACCCTGGCGTGCTCTCCAGGGGCCTTCAGGGGGAGCCCTGCGGTTTGGTGAAAGACAAGCTGCAAACTGACCTTGAAACTCTGATCCCTTTGCACGGGCAGCAGAAACCAAGCTCACTGAGGAAGCAGACTGAAGGGGTTCCCTGGCAGGTCACCCTGTGGACAGTCATTCTGTGGATGCACCTTCCCAGAAGGCTGTGGCTGGCGAGGGTGGAGCGCCAGGTCTAAATGCAAGTCCCTGGAAAGGCCACCAGCTGGTCACCCCCGATGGCAGCCTTGGGCCAGACACAGGCAAGAAGGTGAGAATGAAGTCAGAGCGTCTTCAGTGATGGGCCCGATCAAGGATTCTTTCCGCTGGGTCTGAAACTGACCATCCTGCCTGCCTGTGACACGGGTCGACTGAGTGAGCACATCCCCTGCTGACCTCCTCTCTACCCCAAAGAGGCTTCCCTTCCTGGATCTCCACAGGGCAGGAGCATTTGTGCGCGTGTCTGTGTCTGTGTGGCCATAAGTTCCCCTTTGCCTCCCAGTAGAAGGACCGAGTCACGTGGTGACACTGTGCTGAACGTTTCAGAACCTGCTAGGCTGTTTTCCGAAGTGGCTGCACAACCCCACCCATGCAGAAGGCTCCCGTTTTTCCCAGGATGGTGTTGGGGGGTGTGGGCTTCCACAGAGGCTTGTCCTTTCACCTGATGAAAGGTCAGGGACCAGCATTAATCAGGTTTGTTCAGAGGTGGTTACTTACTGTAAGGGGTGCAGCCGGAAGAGATGCTCAGCCTTCCCTAGGTCAAGGCTGCACCTGTAAAACTGTGTGAATACTACCATTTCAGAAGTCACAGTTTTCACAGGAAGTCCCTGGAGATTTGCTGGTGTCCCCTCTACTTGCCAGTGTTCCCCCTAAACTGGTGTGGTCCTTCTGTTGAGTTGTCCTCCATTTGTCCAAGTCCTGCTGGCTCTTGGTCCGCTGTCTCTGCCAACAAGAGTATAGGTTACCTGCCAAAATGCCAGTTATTCAAATGTTAGCTCGGCCTGTTCTGACTTCTCTAGTTGGAGTCTAGCGTCTCCCAGGTATGAGTTTCCAACCAGCCACACATGACTCACCCATGAAGTTCTATAAAAACAGAGATGTCTCTCTGGCCTCCACTCCCAACTCAACCAATCACCTTACTTGGTACGTTCTTAGACTTAATGTGTGTGATGCCTCAGGGTCATTTCATATTATATGTCATCATTTTTTTTCCAATAAAAGTTTCTGTAATTTTTAATGAAATGTAAAAATTATTTACCCATATTTATAAATCTGATGTATTGTTCACTGTTGTCTCATATTTAAAAATGTTGCCCTGGCTGGTGTGGCTCAGTAGATTGAGCTCGGGCCCGTGAACCAAAGGGTCGCTGGTTTGAGTCCCAGCCAGCCCACAGCAGGTCCCTGGTAGGGGACGTGCAAGAGGCAACCACACATTGGTTTCTCTCCCTCTCTTTCTCCCTCCCTTCCCCTCTCTCTGAAAGTAAATAAATAAAATCTTAAAATACAATAAGGTAAAAAGTTGGGTAACAAATTGACCACCCATAGAACCTGTCACCTTTTGCTTTGCCTTACACAAGGGTGGAACCTGGTCCTTCAGATTCTGGACGCAGCCTGTGCCGGCGTCGCTCCGACAGGGGGCTGAGTCAGCATTTCCAGCCTCTCTGCTCCACTGCTCACGCTGAACCCAGCCGCCCAGGGACTGGTAACGGAGCAGGAGCTGCGAGGACAGTGTTACCCTGGTGGTTTGCCTGAAGACTGTCAATGTTGTTTAATGTTCTGTGTCCTGGGTTCCGCGGAGGCCCTTCTCTTTCTCCTCAAGCTGCCGCAGAATCTGTGGCTGAACCCTGAACCCAGACACAGTCAGGAGGGCTGTGGGCAGGGCTCTCGCGGCTTGCAGGGCGATTCTGAGTTTGCGAGGCCACTGGGGGCCTGCTCACAGTTCTGCGTCAGTGTGTGCTGGTTGGCAATCCTTTCTTTTCCTCAAATTCGTTATTTTTGTTGAGGGAATATCTAGCTGATCTACTCTCAACATCTGTAATCCATATCAATTTACTAGACTCTTTGTAAACTGAAATGCAGCCTTTTCAAATGACAGCTGATTCTCATGGAATCACCTCCTGACCCTGCTAATCGGACCCTTACTGAGAGTGTCCTTAATTTTCCCGACAATATAAACATTTCTGTGGGTCCAGCAGGAGCCCGTCATTCTTTCTACCAAGGTACGCCCAGAAATTGGTTACGAACCCCAGGCCTGTGGGCTGTTGTACCGCTGGGGCTGCCCATGACTCAAGTGTGATGGGCCATGTGATGGAACTTGGGCTGGCTTATGGCATCAGTGCCCACAAAACCCTGGGATTTTGTGGATTCTGGGCCCTGTTAGGTGATCAGGAAGGTCACTTCCTACCAGGCCCAGGAACAGAGAAATTCGTCCAAATTATAGGAAGTATGTTTCTCACCTTGGGAAAACAAGGAATAGAGTCTTTTGAAAGTCACTCTGAGATTTCTTATGAAAACTTCAGTAAGGAAAATTTAAGGTGATCTGTGTGGTCTGGGAGCATTTGGAACACCCGGGTAGTTATCGGCCACACAGATTAAGAGCAGCCTCATCTGATGGCCCAAAGCGATCCTTATTTGAAACCTCCTTTAAAAAAAAAAGAAAAAAAAAGTTTTATTTATTTATTTATTTTTGGAAAGAGGGGAAAGGAAGGAGAAAGAGAGGAAGAGAAGCATCAATGTGTGGTTGCCTCTCACACACCCCACACTGGGGACCTGGCCTGCAACCCAGGCATGTGCCTCGATTGGGGATCAAACCAGCAGCCCTTTGCTTTGCAAGCTGGTGCTCAATCCACTGAGCCACACCAGCCATTGCTGAAATCTCCTTTTCCACCTTTTGGCATGGGTCGGATATGCCAAGGCTGTGGGTTCGATCCCCTCCCTGGTCAGGGCACATACAAGAAATCAACCAACGAATGCATAAATAAGTGGAACAACAAATGAGTGTTTCTATAAAATCAATAAATAAAATTTTAAAAATCAAAGAGGTGGAGGAGACAGTGATGAAAATTTTAGACTTTGGAATAAACAAAATATAACACCGACACTTCCAATGGAAACCCTCGCGTTGTCTGTGTCTGCGCTCCCGGAGCTATCTTACAGCTCAGCTCTGGGTGTCGCAGGAGGCCGACAGCAACGCACAGCCTTCGTTTTTATAGGCATGCAAAATCAGTTTGGTCCAGTGGAGACACAATTGTTTTTCTTGCCTGTGGAAAAAGCAAATCTCCATCTTTTTAAAATTCATTTCAGCCTTCCTTCACTCCATATAAATCTGAGGTTTTGAACTTCTCTTTTGAACTTGTAACCACATTCCTGGTTTTCTCATTAGTTAATGGCTTAAGTAAACCTTTGACACACTGTACTAGTTTTTGAGTTGCCCCTGGAACAAATTACCACAAACTTGGTGGCTTACAGTGACCAAAGTTTATTCTACCACAGTGCTGGAGGCCGGAGTAGAAACCGAAGTGTTGGTGGGGTGGTTCCTCCTGGAGCCTGGCAGCTGGTGGCATCTGTTCCAGCCCCTTCCCAGCCTCTGGCGCCTGCCAGCAATTTTTGACATGTCTTGGCTTGTGGCCGCATCCCTCTAGTCTCTGTCTCTGTCTTCACAGGGACTTTTCCTGTGTCTCAGACCTTCTCCTCATCCCTCGAAGGGCGCCAGTCATTGGGTTTAGGGCCCATTCTCGTCCAGGACAATCTCATCTAGAGAACCTTAATTACCTCTGTTTTCCAAATAAACTCACTGGACGAATTCCAGAGCTTACCACTTGGATGTATCTTTGGGGATGGGATGCATTGCTTTTATATCTATGTGAGAGTCATGCTTCTTAACACACTCTTCCTCTCCCCCCTCACCCCCTTTTAACAGCAGCTTTGGAGGCTCAAGGGCTTGGAAACACCGGGATGCTAGGAGATTCTGAGGATGGGCTTGGGCGTGGGGGGCTGATGGGGGGACAGAAGCCTGGGGTTTGAGTGGAATGGGAGTGGTGGTCACTGGGGGGATGGTCTTCTGTCTGCCCCTGGGGCCCAACAGCCCCATTTAGGGGAACTGCTCCACACAGTTCCATCAGGGACTGGGTACCCCCATTCAGTCCTGGGGCCTCCGCCCTGCTGTGGAGAGGGAGCCCCGCAGCCTGGAACAGGAGCCAGGCCAGTACTAATGTCCTTTGGTGTAGAAATAGAACAGAGTTCATCCCTTTGTCCGTCTGGAGTGGGAAACTGCTGTCCCTTGTTTCCCAAGAGTGGACAGGACAGCCCTCCTCCGGTCCCCCACCCCAAGCCTCAGGGCAGTCCATGGCCCAAGCGTTCAGCAATGTGTGCGTCCCGCACAGCCAGGCTTCCGCCTTGGTGTTGCCACTTCTCAGACGCCCGGGAGGCACTCCTGTGGTGGCCTAGCCTGTTTCCTGGACCCGTTTCATAAACAGATGGGGTTAGGCAGGGAGGCCGACCATGTGCAACTAGGATTGTTGGCCTGGGCACCAGGACACAGGGTGAAGACGAGATGCCACGGTGGGCAAAAGCTCATCGAGGACGGTTGTCTGCACGCAGCCTGGAGGCAGCGGGAGCCCCGCGGTGCTGTGGCGCGGGCAGCAGAAGAGGGTGTTGGCGGACGGATGCCCAGGGGAGAGTCGGATGACCAGGCTCCGCTGGCCTGACCGCGTGGAAGGCGGCGCGACGGGCGAGGAAGCTTCCTACGCCCTTGGTGTGACGGCGGGGCGGTAGCGCGTGTGGAGTCGGAGACGCGGGCTCCCGGGCCCAGGAGGCAGGCGGCCAGGCCACAGGAGGCCGCCGGGAGGCTCTGCTGTCGCCCGCCCGAGGGCGTGGCTGCAGTGACGTCCGCAGCAGGTAGATGGGGGCGGTGTGGGGTGTGGACCGGCCTCTGCAGAAGCTGCCGGGCGCGGCGAGCGGAAGCGGGCGAGGGCCGCGGGGACCGGCGGCAGCGAGCGGGCCCTGGAGCTGGGCCGCGGGGGACCGGCAGGGGGCGCTGCGCCGCCGCGGACGCGGGCGCGTGGGGCGGGGCTCCAGGCCCGCCGCCGCCGCCGCCGGGCGCGCGTGCGCAGTGCACGGCCTCCCGCGGAGACCGCCGGCCTGGGCAACGCGAGCTGCGCTGAGGCGGCGCGGAGCGGCGGCCGAACATGTGGCGACGGGTGAGTCCCCTCCTCCGGCCGCCGTCAGCCGCCCGCCCGGGCCCCTCAGGGCTCCGAGACCCGGGTCCCCGCGCACCCCAGTGCCGCCTTGTCCGGACCCTGTCAGGGACCCCGTCCCCCAGACCCCCGCCCCCGGACCCTCGGGGCTCTTTAGGGGACCCTGCCCTTCCGACGCCCACGTGGGGCCCCAGCCCCTGCAGGCCGATGCCGGTGCCGCTGAGGAGCCCCCAGGTAGACGTCCCCCGCACGCCCCGGAGTCCACACAGGCCCAGCGGCCTCCGCCCTGGCTTCGGGCTGCGGACAGCCCCGCGCCGCCCCCGCGAGTGCCCGGACCCCTCAGGGCGTCGGGCTCCGCCGGGACCCAGGCCGGAGGCCCCCTGCCCGCCGCTCCCGCTGCTCGCGGGGGCGCCCCTGCCGCCCGCCCCGCCCCGGCCGCGCGCTGCCCTGCCGGTTCCGACCGGGGCCTGGCGGCCCCCTCCCACCTGCGACTTCTCCGCCGCTAGCACCTTTGTCGCCCTTCCCTCCGCGAGGACCTGGCCCTCTCCTGCCGCGCTTTGGAGCCGAAGGGACTGGGGGCGTTCCTGGGCGTTTACACTTGGGGTGTTGTGTGGGGCTCGCGCCCTTCCGGCAAGCCCCGCCGTGCGCGTTTAGACATCCCGGTAAGATGATCTCCGTGGACCCGGGGCTGGTCCACGGAGCAGCTCCAGTCCGTGGGGTGCGTGTCGGGCTGAGACGAGGCGGGCGCCCGTGGACTTGGCCTGCAGTAAAGCCCTTCGCAGCTCGTAAAGCGTCTTCATGCATCAGGGCCCCGGATGCTCCAGACCGGGTGCAGGGGCAGGGTAGGCCCCCAATTAGTCCCTGCTCACCGCCTCCAAGTGCGGTGGGCCCGGCGGGGCCGAGGGGGTCACCCGCGGCCGCAGCGCTTCCCTTCCGCCGCTCCCCTGGCTCGGTTCCCAGGCTCACCCCGAGGCCGCGTCTGCGCGCCATGGGACGGGCGGTTGACCCTGTGATTCCGCTGCTGGGCTCTTGTCCGCTCTCTGCAGGGTTCTGTTGCAGGGGTGTCTGGCGGTGTGGCGTCTCTGGGCCACGAGGGAAGAAGAAGAGTTGTCTTGGGCCACACATTAAATACACAAACACTACGAACACTGATGAGCAAAAGAAAAAAAGGTTTTAAGTAAATTTACGGTTTTGTGTTGGGCCACATTTGCGGCCATCCTGGGCCGCGTGCGGGCTGTGGGTTAGACACCCCGGTTTTGAGTGTCATCCTGAGACTCAGGGTGGCTTCTCACTGCCCTGGGCCAGCTTGTCGTCATCTTCCGTCTTATCTGCTGTGTGCAACCTAATCGACTGGGTGTCACGAAACAAACGGCTCAGTTGGTGCCAAACACGTGACCACACATGCTCATTGTTCTGTGTTGAAGTGCACACATTTACGAGCTTTGCGATACCGGTTTCAGTGTCACCACCCAGCACTCTTGTTTTGCTGCTTTGCAGGTTGTCAGCCAAGTTCCCGTGAGCCCCGGGTTTCTGCAGACACATGCGCACGCACTAGGGAAGCAGGACAGGCTGGGGGACAGGAGGCCTGTGTCATCTTCATTGTGGGAGTGAGAGGCGAGCAGGGATGAGTGTGTGGTTGTCTTGGTGAGAAGGCACTGGCGTGTGGGAGGACGTCCTGGGGACCCGCTGTGTCCTCTGCACTTGTGTGCCGTCACCATGCTCGGGCCCTGGCAGTGCTTTGGGTTACCTGTGATGCGGTAGAAACCGCTCTGGACTGGCTCCTGGAAGGTTTGGCTGTAGGCTCTGCCCCACATGACCTCTTGGGGCTTCAGGGATGTCTCCCCTGTGATGGTGGGAGAGTTTGGAGCACATTGGGCCTCCGCACATGGCAGGAGCCTGTGTGTGCGGTGGCATCGTGGGCACAAGGCCTCACCCTTGGAGTCCTGACCAGACCAGGCTGCTGCAGGGCTGCTCACCTCTTGCGGGGGCCGCCTTCCTTTGGCGGGCGGCTCAGCTGTTGTCCTTGCCTGGGCCACTTGTGTTCTGGCTGTTCAGGACTTATCACCATTGATCTCAGTGCAGCGAGCATTGGCGGAGTTTCTGCTTCATCTAGCAAAGTGCTTGCTAGATTCTAGAAGTACCGACGTGATGGAGAGGTGGGCCCTGCTCGGGCTGCTGGGGACACAGAAGCTAAGCTGACAGTCACTCCTGTGTGATAAGGATAGTGGAGGCGGGGTGAACCAGGTGCAGGGGTCAAAGGCTACCCCAGGAAGGACAGCAGCTTGGAGAACAGGCCTGGGCTGACCGGGGTCCACTGTAGGTGCCTGTGTTGTGGGAGCACGAATGAGGAGTCAGTGCTGGGGAATGCACTGGGGATAAGGAGACACAGCCAGAGCTCCTGTGAGGTGGCGGTTCCTGGGGACTGCGGTCCATGCCCACATGGCGCTGTTGTCTTGTGCTCAGCAGCCGTGAACTCTGGTCCTCAGCTTCTGTACCAGAGCCCCTGACAGCGCTGGACAGTCGTCGGGAGGCTGGGGGCACAGCCAGGGCCTCATGCTTTAGTGTAAAATGGTTTGGATTTAGCATTCTCTCCTGTGAAAGGACAGCATGATTTATTTTTATTCAGTTAGTTTAAATAAAATACAGTTTGTAATAGCATTGTTATTCAAACAGTCCTGTAGTTCTTATCGGTTGGTTGATAATTTATGCTAGAACAGAAAAAAAACACTTTTTTAAGTTTTTTATTAAATTTATTGGGGTGGGACTAAGAATGCTGTTTTTAAAAAAGATTTTATTATTTATTTTACCTTTTAGAGAGGAAGGGAAAGAGGAGGGAGAGGAACATCAATGGGTGGTCGCCCCTCGCGCGCCCCCTACTGGGGACCTGGCCCGCAACCCAAGCGTGTGCCCTGACTGGGGAATCGAACCAGCGACCCTTTGTTTCGCAGGCTCACGCTCAATCCACTGAGCTACACCAGCCAGGGAAGAATGCTGTTTTTTTCATTGCATTTTTTCCATTGCCATTTATCCCCTCTATCCTCTCTTCCACCTCCATTCCCGCCCCGCCCCCCCAAGAAAGGTATATCTTAATATCATAATGATGTTTAAAGGTTGTGAGTTAGGCAGCTTGGCACTTTCTCACCACACTCTTGCGTATGAAAGACTCTCGGGGATAGTGTGCTCCCCTCTGGCTGTCAAGAGCCCCTGCACTAGAGGGCTTTGGGGTGGCCAGCCTGGGACCGGGATTCGTGTTGCCCCCTGCCAGCTCGGCCAGGAGCTGTGGTAAGTGCCCTCCTTTTGGTGCGCGCCTGTTCAGTGCTCGCTCCTGAGTGACGCGCTTCGTCTCCGCCACCTTGCAAGGTGGGCACTGTCACCCTTGTTCACAGATGGAAGGCGTCAGGATGGAAGGCACCCCAGCACCAGGTGAGGGAGCGAGGCCGCAGATCAGGCCTGTCCCTCCATCCCGGAGCTTGTGGACTTTGTCTCCCTCGCGTGACACCATCAGCAGGGAGGCCGCTGTGAGCTCTGCTGTCTCACTGGGGTCATCAGAAAACTCCAGGGGCCACGACCGGCTGGTGCCTGGTGGGGGCTGCGCACACTTCTTTGGGGATGAGTCCTCACTGTGCATCCCTTCCTGGTGAGCTGGGGGCTTCCCCAGGTGGATGGATTTGGAGATGAGCTTCTCGGGAGCTCCCCTCCCTGCAGGCTTCTGCCGCCTGAGTCCAATGGGCCAGAATGTGTGCGGCCCTGGGTTCTGCCTTCACTGGCCCACCTGGGGGTCGAGTGATGCTGGATTTGGGTGTGGTCTTGGGGCAGCTATGCCGGGCACCAGGCTGTTGTGCACGTGGCCTCCGAACTAGGGCCCTTGGCTCTGCCCCTGCAGGCCGCTGGCATGGGTTCCGAACCGTGGGCCTTGGTTCTGAACGTTGACGTCTCAGACTGATTGTTGTCGGTGGGCTCTGGCAGTGTTCCTTCTTTGTCAGCCACGATGAACCTCAGGGGACTTGGGGCAGACCCCACTTTGCCACCCTTCCACTCTGGTCTCTTCCCATTCTGTACAGGACCCCTCGCCAAGCTTTTCATATCTTGGGAATAGTCTCTCTTCTCTTCTGAGCAAAACAAACTGTCTTTTCCTTTGAAGAGGCTGTGGGAAGCTGTGTTAACATAAATAGTTCAGTTCAGCCCCACAGGTGTGTATTGCTTTGTGTCAGGTGCAGTGGTGCAGGGTTGTTGAGGAGAGGTGAAGGCACTGAGAGCAGGCAGGTGGTTTGGTGCAATGAGGAGGAGGCCTGGGAGAGACTGGCAGCTTGTTTTGACCCCAGGTGAGCTCAGCACGCACATCTGCCTGCCGTGTACTCCGAGGGCTTTGCAAGTGTCAGTTTACTTGATCCGCACTTTAATAGTGTGGCGGTACCTGCTTCATAGACAGGAACTGAGGCACAGAGAGGGACAGTAACTAACCCATGCCTTACGGCTTGTAAGTGCTGGCGCCTGGGTTCCGATTCCAACCCCTGAGATCTGGGTCAGAGCCTGCCCCACACTGCTCAGTTTTGGGCGGCCATCCTGGGCCGTGGCCTTCACCCACTCAAATGCCAGGAGCACCCCTCCCCCACAGTTGTGACAACTGAGAGTGTCTGCAGGCAGTGCCTGATGTCCTGGCACAGAATCGTCCAGGCAAGGACCTCTGCCCTGGCTCCAAAACGCCACCTTCCTGGCTGGGACAGTGAGTAGGATAGCAGATGCTTTGCACCTTTGATCATGAAAACATTTAAATACAGGGACTGGCGGACAGACGCCCACCACCTAGGTCTGCCTACTGCGGATATCTTGCCCTGGATGTTTTTATTTGTATTTGAAAACGTTTTGTTGTCATTGGATCATTCGATAGTAAGCTACAGATGTTTTGACACATCCCCCATAGACGTTCAGTGTGCATCCCCTGAACAAAGACATTCCCTTTCATAACGTCGGTAACTATCTCACCCCACATACTGACAGCACAGGCAGACCTGGAGGCCCTTCCACTTTGGTTCCAAACCTCCGCAGTAACGTGCATGTTGCAATAAAGTGAGTCTTACGGGTTGTTTTGGTCTCTTGGTATATATAAAAGTTACATTTATGCTGTGGTCTGTTGAGCATGCAGGAGCATTATGTCTAGAAAAATGTACATAACTTAGTTAAAACACGCTGTCACTAAAAGATGCTGACCGTGCCATGGGCCTGTGGGGAAAATGGCGCCAACAAACAGACTTGCTCGGCGCAGGGTTGCCACAAACCCTCAATTTGTAAGAAGTGCACTGTCGTGAGCGCAGGGCCACGAGGTCCGCCTGTAGTTCCTGGTGTGCACTGTCCGTATCCGAATGCCTCTGGGGGTGCTTCTTCCAGGTCAAGATCGGGTTCCTGCTTTGCTCTCGGTGTTCCGTCTGTCTAGCCTCCTGACCTGCAGCTGTCCTCCTTTTCCCCCATAACCTTTTATTTAATGTGTTATTATGAAAAACTGCAAATATTTACAGAAGCACAGAGGCTGAGCTAGCTGTGCCCAGCGCAAGTCCCCAACTCATGAATCCTGATGACTTTCCAAAGAGGCCAGGCTGCTTGCAGGGAAGGGCCCCCTCGGATCTGCCTGTTACGGGTTTCCCAGGGTCACTGACAACGAGCACGGAGCGTGGTGGCTGGCAGCCAGCGGCTGTTGTCAGTTGTTACTTGTGGGCTGTGGTCTTGTGTTGATGGCACTTGGTGGCTCTTCCTGCTTGCCCAGGATCCTCTGGACTCCCTCATCCAGCAACCCCTCTGACTGGACACCTGCTGTTGCCTCCCTGAGGGCTGACATCCCCAGCACGTCATCTGCTCCCTTGGGAGAGCCCTGGCGAGCGGCAGGGCCCGGGGACACCCGGCTCCGACCCCCTTTGCCCTGCCCTCCTCTCTCTCAGCAGCTCCTCCTCACTGCTGGCACACGTTTGCCAGTCACACAGGTCTGTCTCCTTCTCAGAGACACTGTGTCCTCTCCTGGCTTCAGGCCTTCACTGACGCCGCGTCCTCTGTATAGAACACCCTCCAGTGTCCACGTGGACGTCCCCTCGCTGCCCGGCCCCAGGAGCCCTCCCTCCTTTGCACCCTGTGCTGTCTGCACAGCCCTGCCTGTGTCCGTCTGTGGTCCCTGGTTGCATACAGGGCCCACTGTCAGGCTGGTCTCCATGGCAGGGTTTGGCGGGTGGGTGGGTATGACTGGTGGAAGGTATGTAATCAGGTGAGGGGCATGGGGAGGCCTCGATGGGGCCTGGACAGAAATGCGTGTGGGGGCAGGCACGGTGTGGGCGGGTAGAGTGGACCCCTCCTGGCACATCTGCCTGTCACAAACCCCCATCTGATGTCCGCTGGGAGGTGGCTGGGGTCCCAGCACGGACCCGCCATCCCGAAGGCGCTCACTGACATTTCGAGAACTAAGCGCCATGTGCGCACACAGATATGTTCCCTGGGCTGCTCTTCCGCATGGCCAGCATGGCCCTGCGTGCTGTCACGTGACCAGGTCAGGTATGCGGCCAGAGGGGCAGTGGGGTGCACAGCGCGCCTAGCCGCCCTGGCCCTCGCTGTGTGTGGCCTTGCGGGCAGAGGTTTTGTCAGTACCATCCTCCTCTTGGGACAGTAGGTCATGGGCATTTTCCTTTGACTCCTGCTGTGTTTTGCTGTCCTTGAAACTGTTTTCAGGGCTGCATGCAGAAAGCGATTGGACAGTGAGCTCCTTATCTGGCCCAGGGTTCACAGTGACAATCTCAGCACCTGTGTTGTGGGCCGCGACTTACTATACACAGCGTTTTGGGGTATTTCCCCCTAAAAACTGAGAATTTGTAGTTTGGAAATTTGTGGCTGAGGAACTCTTAAGACCCATCATTGAAGTAAGACGGGAGGCCACAGCTGTCCATGAGCAGAGAGCCTCCCGGGAACTTAGCTCCGCTGCGTGTCCTGCCAGCTGGCGTCTCCACACTGCCTCTGGGGCCGGAGGGACTGGAGTCCCTGGTGCCTTCACCTGCCTTCGGAGCAGTGCCCTACGCAGGCCCGTGTCCCTGAGCCTGGCCGTCGTGGTTGTGATGGTTCTGTGGTCAAGCATTCTTTTTTGTTTAGTGACTTTAGAGAGAGGAAGGGAGAGAGAGAGACGCTGATTTGTTGTCCCACCTAGTGGTGTGTCATTGGTTGCTCTTGTATGTGCCCTGACCAGGGATCCTGAAACCTTGGCAAATGAGGACGACACTATAACTGGATAAGATACCCGGCCAGGGCCTGTGGTTGGGCATTCTGGACACTTCCTTCCGAAATGCGGGATACCTTCTTGAGGCCAGGGTCCAGTGGTCTCAGCAGCAGGAAACAGCACACGATAGGTCCCAGGGCCCAGACAGGGCTGCTGGTGCAGGGCTGAGGGCAGGTGACTGCCTCACCTGACCCTGTGCTGTTACCCACTTTGCAGCCACCACTTTGCCACTCCCACTGCGCTGTGCTGCAGATCAGGCCGCAGAGCCGCCTGGTCCCTGCCGCCTCCCTCAGGAGAAGCCTCAGGATCCTGCCTGCTCAGGGGTGAGTTCTCTGCAGCCTCTTGACCTCCTGTGGGCCCAAAGGTGGACCTTCTCTAAACTGCCGTCTGGCCCCGCCCAAAACGGGCTGCACTTGGTTCCTGGTGTGGTGGGCTAACCTGGGACTGGGGTTCCAGCGGCAGGACCCCTACCGCATCTTTGTGAGCAGATGACAACCAGAGCTAAGGCTCAGATAGTGGAGATGGGTGGGGCCAAAGCAAGATACAGGGCACAGGGGCAGGAGGGTCAGAAGGGTCAGAGGCCGGAGCCAGTGGGCAGGGCAGGTGGGCAGGCGGAGTGAGGTGGGAGTGAGCTGGAGGTGACACTCAGGCCTGGCGGACCAGCAACTTGGAGACGCCTGCGACTGGGTGCCGGGGATCCCACTGTGTTCCTTGCCTTGATCTCTCACCGTGTTTTACCTGCACGTCTTGCCATCCTGATGCTTACGGTGACTTGGGCCATTGGTGAGGTGCACGGTTGGGGGTCCCCTACTGGGTAGATGGCACTGGCCCCATGAGGGGCTTTCCGTGTAGCCAGGGAGCTGCTCTCTTCACCCACTGGCCCCTTGGAGCCTGGTGTCCAGTGTATCTGTGGAGCTCAGGTGAGGTGACTCGGATACTGTGGTGAGAGAGCACCCTGCTGACCACGCAGGCATCTGGGACCGACCCAGCCATGCATCTGTGTCCCTCCAGGTCCTTGAGGCCCCAGCCCCTATGGAAGAAGGTGCTTTCTGCCACTGCACTGGGGCTGCCCCTGCTGCTTGGAGTCCGCTACTTCACGGCAGAGCCCCAGGAGAAGAGGAGGATGCGGCTGACGGTAGATGGCATCGGGCGCTTTGGCAGGTAGGAGGGCTGGCGGCAAGGCACAGAGCTCTCCCCTGCGTGACCTCGTCCTCATGGGCGCAGTGCTGGTGAGCCATCCATGCTGACGTGCCTCCACACACCCTCCAGATCCACATCGACCAACCGACCGGCGTGGGGTGGGGAGGGGCTGGGGCTGGGGCCTCCCACCCTCCCAGGGAGGGCTGCCGCCTGCGCTGGCCCCCAGTGCTCTGGCCTGGCCACGGGGGTGCTGCTCCTCAAGCTCTTCTGACCCTCTGTTCCCTAGCCAGGATGCTGGGGGCTGATGTCCGGGTGCAGCCGCACAGGCCTGCACTCCTGCCCTTGGTCAAATCCAGGAGTTCCTGCAGCTGTAAAGTCTTGGCCCTGAGTGAAACCTCAGTCGACTCAAATCCCCTGAGCACAAGCATGCCTGGGAAAGGCCTTATATGAGACTGCCTCTGGGGAGGGGGTCCTGACCCATGGCTCTGAGCACCTGCTGCCTCTCAGACCTGGGCCCATTAAGGCCAGGGCCACCGAGGCCTTCAGGCACTTAGCCAGAAGCTTCACTGAGATTTATGCTCAGGCCAGAGGTACCAGGTGGCTGACCACTGCCCACTCCTGCCTCCCGGATGAGGCAAGCCTACTGCTTTTCCGCAAGTGAGCTCCTGTCACCCTCGTGGGTGGCTCTGGGTGGTGGTCTCTGTTGTGTAAGCCGTGAGGTTCACGGCAGAGCCAGGAGTCAGGTCTGCCTCATCTTCTGTGATTTCCCCTGTGGGGCTGTCCCTCTGCAGCCTGGCTCAGAGCTGCCCTGTGGCCAGCCAGGGCGTGCCTCACTGCCTCTCTGCTGGCTCCTGGGGACACGGGGTTCCCACCACCGGGTGTCATAGGCTGAGCTGAGATTGGAGCCAGACGGTTATACCCCCTAGTTTACACCTTCTCGTCAGCTCTCAGCCTGAACAGTGGCCAGGACAGGGAGGCCTGTTGGAGCCGGGACACACGGCAGGTTCTGGGTAACAGGCAGTGTGGGTGCAGGAGCCCAGGGAAGGAGCATGGTTCAGGGGAGTCCGACCATGAGACGTCGGGCTCTCATTGTGTTGCAGGACAGCAAGGTCAGAAGGCGTCAGCTTGCCTGACGCATGAAGACTGGAGTTGGGAGAGGTTTGCAGTAGGACCTGGTTTCTTTTTACACTCTCTGGGCTTTCTCCCTTCATTTGGTCACAATTTCAAATGTCAAAAAAAGTTGTAAGAATAATACAAAATAACTCTTTGCTTGAAACTTTTGTAAGTAAAGGTTTCAGCATGCTCCCTGTGTCTTAAACAAGGACTTTGTGAGCACAATCAGGAAGCTGATACATTATGACTCTCAGGCCCGTTCCTGTCACTGTGCACCCCAGTAACAATCCTTTCAGCACAGGGTTGGTCCAGGCTCCACGTCTTAGGTCCTCCAGTCTGGAGCTGTCCCCTTGGCCCACATGGCTAAACTTAAGGTCAGGGCACAGTCCCCCAGACCCCCCACGTCTGCCAGGACACCGACATCAACTGCTAGTGCTGGGGTCCCCTCTGAGAGTCTTGTTTCCACAGCCCTCTCAGTTTTGACCATCCCCAGGCTGACTCCCAGAACTCAGGAAGGGCTGTGCTGAGGACTGGGGTGCTGTTACGCAAGAGGGTACAGAGCGGGACCACCAGCCTTGGGATGGAACTCAGACTCCAGCCCCGCCAGCCCCACCTCCACCCACCACTGGGCTGATAGCACTTAGTTCAAAGCCTGAAAACTCTAATCATGGGATGGGGCTCTCCGGTCAACCAGCCCTTCATTAGAACTAGCATGGCCACCATGAATCAGATGCTGCTGTAACTCAAGAAATTCCACGGGTATGATGAGCTGGGGCAAAGGCCGGACATCTTTGGTAGTTCGTTCTTAAGACACAGGGACCTGGACAGATCTGGAGGCTGCTCATAGGCCGGCAACGTAAAACAGGGGTCAGCAAACGGGCCAGACAAGGCTGTGGCCTGTCTTGTAAGTAAAACTTCTCGGAATTACACCACGCCCACTGCCCCTGTGGCCGCGCCCGTTGTTAGGGCAGCATGGGGACCAGCAGCCCTGGAAGCCGGCCACTGTCCACCCTTGTCGTAGACAGGCCCTTGGGGTGGGTCTGTCCGGTGTTGGCTCTTGGTTAGAATCGGGAGGTGCCTTGGGGCAGGAACAGCAGTGTCCCCATGTGACTGACACCTTTGTACTTGGAACATGCCAGTGCCCATTTCCACCGCTCTGCTTACTTCTGGGGTGAACTCACTCTCAGTGTCGTGGCCGCCAGACTGTGGTTTTTCTGTTTGTTCGTTCCTTCCACATTCGTTGGCTTCATTCCACTGGAAGGACACGTCTCTCCCTGCCAGTTACTTGCTCCGTTACTCAGGTCGGCCAGGATTCACGCTTTATGCCATGGGTTGCTCTGTTAGTATCACTGTCATTTTGTCCCTGAACCATTCCAGGCTGGCTAGTCGGAACCCCTTCAACTTAGCTTTTGTGACCCTTTTTAAAAATCAAAATTGTAAAACGTCTCAAAGTGGGTGGGCACGCCCTTCAGAGAGCTGAGATTTTGCCATTAACATCTCCACACCCTTTTGACATGTCTCCATTTTGGAGCATCTGTTCCTTCGGCACTACAGGACGGTCCAGGCTCGTCTTGTCCTTTTGCAGCCCTGGCATTGACTACTGTCCCGTGGGGCGGAGAAGTGCTGTAGGTCTTGGGGCCGTGGTGGGCTTGCCTGTGTGTCACCGCCCCTGGCAGTCACCCCAGACCTCTGCAGACTAGAGCCCTGCGCTCTGCACCGAGTCACAGGTGCCTTCGCAGTCACAGCCACCTCTTGTCGCCAACATAACTGACTCTCTTTCTGTGTCTGTAGCTCATTTCCTCCACCTGGGAGACACCTGGCTTCTCCCGTGCGTAGTTCAGGGACTCACTCAGCGGTCACCCCGCCGCTGTGCAGACCTTGCCCTGGTTTTGGGCTGAGTTATTCAGGAAGGGCCCCTGCCCCCATGTCTCCAGGGAGCTTGAGCAGTCCTGTCTCGCTCGTCCTGCCAGTCGCACCCTCCCTCCCTCACAGGGCCCTGTCTGGCTCCTGTGCTGCCTGTGGTGCTGGTGGCCGGGGGCAGAACACAGCTGAGGCAGGAAGGAGAGGAGAGGCTTGGACAGCTGGCCCTGGGTCCTGCCAGGGCTCCTGTCTTAAAGGACGGGAGCCCCACATCTCTCCTGTGGAGGCCTGAGCGCCAGAAGCCTGGATTACAGTCCTGAGTCCTTTCCTTTTAGACCCAGGACCTGCTCATCCAGAGTCTGAGGCGTGGAGAGTGTGTGTGAGGACGCCCGCTGACACCAGAAGGGACCTGGGCCTCCGGGATTGTGCTGGGCTGTCCCGTTGGCAGGAGCACTGGGGACCCCGGTCCGGGAGTTGACTCCCTGGGGGCTCCTGTTGAGAGGGGCTCAGCCCGGGGGAGGTAGCCCACTGCAGAGGAGGCAGGGCTGGGAGTGAGGGTGCATCTGCACAGGAGCCAGCCATAGCGGCCGCCTGGCCGGCCGTCGCAGCAGGCCCAGTCTTGGGTGGGTTTTCTTTGATAACGAGTGCTCTAACAGAGTGAAAAGACTGCATCTGGTTGTTCAGGCCTGAGACCCCTCCCCAGCTCCCACCTGTCTCATCGGTCCTGGGCACTTGGCAGTGGTGTTCAGGGGCTGGGGGTTGGTGTGGATGCAGTTGGCCTCTTCTTCAGACCAGAAGCTGAGACTGACTCTGTTTAGAGAGCAAGGAGGCTGGGCTGAGCGTCCTTTGCCCCCTGGGGCACTGAGGGGCTGGCAGGGTGGGGCCTGAGACTGAGTACCTGTTGGTACTGAGAGAGCATGTGCCGCCAGGTCTCTGCGGGTCGGCCTGCAGATCTCCACGGACTACTGGTGGTGCACGAACGTCATCCTGCGAGGGGAGGAAGAGGTCTGTCTGTGCGTCCTAGGTGGTAGTGGGGCCCTCCTGTGCTGTGGGGCAGGCATGCTGGAGGCGGCGGGTGTTGGGTGGACTGAGGAGGTGCCCGCCTGCCCCCATCCTCTCCCTCCATGCCTGTGGTCAGAACAGCCCGAGGTACTCGGAGGTGATGTCTGCGTGTCATCAACGGGCAGCCGATGCCCTAGTGGCCGGGGCCATCAACAACGGGGGCCTCTACGTGAAGCTGGGCCAGGGGCTGTGCTCCTTCAACCACCTGCTGCCCCCTGAATACATCAGGACATTGCGCGTGCTAGAAGACAGGGCCCTCACGCGTGGCTTCCGGGAGGTGAGCTCTGCCTCTGGGGGTGCGTAGAGCTGGGAGTTGGTGATCGGCAGTGGCCTCCACGGTGCATTAAGGATCCTTTCTGGCCAGGTGGACGAGCTGTTTCTTGAGGACTTCCAGGCCCCACCCCAGGAGCTCTTCCAGGAGTTTGACTACCAGCCCATTGCCGCTGCCAGCCTGGCCCAGGTGCACCGTGCCCGGCTGCACGACGGCACTGCTGTGGCTGTAAAGGTACAAGGTGCCCGCCCTGAATGACAGCAGACTCAGGAGGCAGGAGTGGGCTTGGGTGACAGCAGCAGCCCGGTCCTCCCTGCATCGTTGCAGGTGCAGTACATTGACCTGCGGGACCGCTTTGACGGGGACATCCACACGCTGGAGCTCCTGCTCAGGCTCGTGGAGCTCATGCACCCCAGCTTCGGCTTCAGCTGGGTCCTCCAGGTACCACTGCCCACAGGCAGGCCGGGGAGCGGTACCCGCATGTGCTGGGGCTGCGTGGCACCTGATCCTGACCCCCAACTGCCTCTGTGGGCCCCAGGACTTGAAGGGGACCCTAGCCCAGGAACTGGACTTTGAGAATGAGGGGCGGAATGCTGAGCGCTGCGCCCGGGACCTGCAGCACTTCCGCTATGTCGTGGTCCCTCGAGTGCACTGGGACACGTCCAGCAAGGTGGGCCGGGCCCCCTTCTGAGTGGGCGTCAGGGGGCTGCATGGGCCTGCTGAGCTCAGCCTCCTGCTCTCTCCTAGCGCGTGCTGACAGCCGAGTTCTGTGAGGGCTGCAAGGTCAATGACGTGGAGGCCATCAAGGCCATGGGGCTGGCTGTTAAGGATGTGAGTGCAGGATGTGGGGCGGGTGAGGAAGGGTGCATCTGTGTGTGCACCCAGTGGGGACACGGGATGGGAGCGCTGTGTGACGGCTTGGCCCTGTCCTTGCCCAGATAGCAGAGAAGCTCATCCAGGCTTTTGCTGAGCAGATATTCTACACAGGCTTCATCCACTCCGACCCCCACCCTGGCAACGGTAGCAGAGCCCCAGGGGCGGGGGCGGGACTGTGGGGCCGGGCTGGGCGAGCATAAGCCAGCGTGTCCTGTCCCTAGTTCTGGTGCGGAAAGGCCCGGATGGGAAGGCACAGCTGGTGCTGCTGGACCATGGGCTCTACCAGTTCCTGGATGAGAAGTGAGTGCGGGGGTGGGGAGGCTGGGCCTGGCCTTTCCCGCCCCGTACTTGGCTCACTCAGGGCCCCACAGGGATCGCTCAGCCCTGTGCCAGCTGTGGCGGGCCATCATCCTGAGGGACGACGCCGCAATGAAGACACACGCGGCGGCCCTTGGGGTGGAAGGTGAGCCTGGGGCGTGTGCATGAGGGCGCGTGGCTGGGCAGCCTGGCTCAGCCCCACCCCAGACTACTTCCTGTTCTCGGAGGTGCTGATGCAGAGGCCAGTGCGCCTGCGGCAGCTGTGGCGCTCACACCTGCTGAGCCGGGAGGAGGCCGCCTACATGCAGACCATGGCCCGAGAGCACTTCGAGGACATCATGGCTGTGCTCAAGGCCCTGCCGCGGTCCATGCTGCTCGTGCTGCGTAACATCAACACTGTCCGGGCGGTCAACACCGCCCTGGGTGCCCCGGTCGACCGCTACTTTCTCATGGCCAAGAGGTGGGTGCTGGTGGGGAGCCTGGGGGCGGGGCTGGGCGGAGTGGGGATGAGGCCAGGCTGACTCTGTCTCCTGCAGTGCGGTCAGGGGCTGGAGCCGCCTGGTGGGCACAGCACAACCGAGTGTTTATGGCGCCAGTGTCCTACGCCACATCAGGGTTGTCTGGGAGATGTTCAAATTTGAAGTGGCCCTGAGGTGAGTGGACAGTTGGATCCCAGTGGGTGTGGGTGGGGGCCTGTGCCTGCTCCCCACTGACCTCAGCCCCTCCACCCACTCACCCCAGGCTGGAGACCCTGTCCATGCGGCTCACTGCCCTCCTGGTTCGAGCACTGGTGCACCTGGGCCTCATGCCCCGGACAGAGGGGCTGTACGAGTACCTGGAGACCTAGGGCCCTGGGGAGGAGGACCGGGGCTGGCCAGGACTGGAGGTGTGGAGAGCCAGAGCCCAGAGGCACTGGAGTGGGGAGACACCTGGGGCTTTGACCACTGGTGGGGCCAGGAGGCCCTGCAATGACTACACATACTTTTCAAATCAAACAAATCTTTTTTCTGTGTTTTGTACAAAAAGGGGATGGGGCCGTGGCTGTATCCAGGGGTCTAGAAGTGGGCAGTGACACGGTCTGTCTCTAACAGGTCATCCAGGATCTGTGGGGAGAGGAGCAGATGAGGGTGGTGAGGGCTGGAGAGAGGGGACAGGGTGGGGCGGCAGGCGGGCAGGTCGCTCACAATGTCTGGAGTGGTGCCAATCTTCTTGGCCAGCTCACTGCGCTCCATGGTGCTCAGGTAGAGGTAGCGGTTGAGCAGCTCCCCGTCTAGGATGTTCCGCACGGCGTTCTGCAAGGTCCGCCGGTCGACGTGCAGCATCCTGGGGAGGCATTAGGTGGTGGGGCGCTGGGACAGACCTGGCAGGCGGCAGGGGGAGGGGGCATGCGCTCACCGGAAGGCGCGGGGGTTGAGGCCAGCATGGTGGGGCAACATGGTGGTCAGTGCATTCTGCAGCATCAGCAGCCGCCGGTAGGTCTTCTCCTGCATGGGCAGCAGGAGCCCAATGCCACCATCCAGTGTGGCTGTGGGGACACAGTGTGAGCCAGGTGACACCAACACCACCCACCCTGCCTTATGCCCCCACCCTGCCAGGCGCTCACCGAACCACGTAATGTGCTTGTTCTCCCACACGACCGACTTCTTGCTGGGCCCCTCAGCAGCGCCTCGGCACGGGGTCCTCCAGAAGGTGTTCACGTGGGCCCCCACGTGGAAGTCTGCCCGGCGCAGCAGGCGCATGCCGCCAAAGCTCTCCTTGGCTGGGCCGGAGGGACCTCGGGTCAGGGCCGACCCAGCCCCAGCCCAGCCCCCACCCAGGGTCAGCAAGTACTTACCTTCCGGCAGGTACATGTATACCATCAGGTTGCGGTCACGATCAGACACTGCAAACACAGCCCAGAGTCAGGCCTGCCCCCACCCCCAAAGTGTCAGGGACCCTGGCCCCCAGTGGCCCTGCACTCACCCAGGAAGCCCAGCTGGGCATTGTCCACCATGAAGTCCACGCTGTACACTTCCAGGGGCTTGGCATCCTGGGAACAGGGAAGGGGATGTCAGGGTCCGCCCAGGGCCAGGAACCCCCCCCAGCATAGGGTGCCAGCCCGCGGGTACCCTGGACACAAGGCTTAGCGTCTTGCTGTCCTCCTGGTAGCGCAGCAGAGAGATGCTCTTCATGACATCTGCAGCCAGGATGAAGTTTTTGACGCTGATCATCTGGTGGATGTACAGCTGTGTGTCGATGAAGGCCATGCCTGTCAGCTCGCTGGCACGCAGACTCCACAGGAAGATCTGTGGGTGGGAGGGGTGGCGGCCAGTGGCATGTGGGTGGGCAGGGCGACGGGACAGGTGGGACAGAGGCACACCTTCTGGCCGATGGCTGACACAAGGTGGCCGTTGCAGTGGCACAAGGCGGTCACAGGCCCCTTCTGCTCCTTCTCATACAGGACCTTGAACTTATTCTTGGTCAGGGGCTGGCCAGGCTCGGGCACCACCTCAATCACGTCCATGATCAGGATCTGTGCAGGGAAGGCAGTCAGGGACGTGCAGGGCCTGCACGAGGGCTGCTGGTGTGCCACCACCTCCTGCCCGCCAGCCCCTTACCCGCCCACGGCAGGTGACCTCCTCCCCCTGCATGAGGCAGGTCCCAGCAGCCACGTAGCCCTTGAGGCCTGACACGGTCTCCTCGCTGCGCAGTGACACTGTCTTCATGCACGTCACATGCTCCCACTCCTCCAGCTCAATCCTGCAGGAGGCTGGGTCAGGACGCAAGCCTCAGCAGCCCACCCGCCCACCACCTAGCCCAGCCTTACCTGGCGTTGGGAATGGCCTCCCAGCTGACTGGGGAGATGAGCTGGATAGAGAAGGCCTCCTGCTGGGGGTGGATGTACCGGTCATCTGCAGAGACAGGCCAGTGGTCAGGGATGGGCGGCCCCCAGAACAGGCCCAGCTTGGGCGTCTCCTACCTCTCTCAATGGTCTCAAACTCCTTCTCCTCGCCTGTCATGCGTGGGATGCGGGTGCAGGGTGTGTTGGTGCTGGTGGCCACAGCATACACCTGGGGGAATGGAGGGTGTCACACACCAGAGACCAGGCCCAGAAGGTCCCTGGCCTTGAAGGGGGCTCAGACCTTGGATTCCACATGATAGGCCACGTAGTGAGCTGTGCAGCGCAGTGGGATCTTCCTGACGGGCCATGGGGCGTCGTAGGACAAGTAGGCAGGCAGGACGCTGATCCTCAGCTCACCCTGGGGGTATGTGGGAATGAGACCAGGCACCTGCTGAAAGCACAGGTGACCCCAGGCCCAGAGGGTTCCTGGGATCAGCCATCAGCTCTGTTAGAGCTTTGGTCCCTCTTCTCAGGCTCGTCCAGGGCCAGGGTGTTGGCCACAGCTGTGGCTGGACCAAGGCAAGGGAGGGACGGGACCAGAGGGCACAGGAGGCTGAGGATGGCCCGCATTGGCCACACTGGGTCTGCACAGACAGGCGAGGGATCCCCTGCTGGGGCCACGGCCCCTGCCTTGCCCGGTCCTGGGTGCATCAGCACCATCATCACTGAGCCCTTGGAGTGGCCCTGGGGTGACAAGAGTGAGTAAAGTGAGGCACAGAGAAGGTGGGCACCTCAGCCAGTCACACGGCTCCTAAGGGACAGAGCTGAGGCCCTGCTCACAAAGCAGTGACAGTGACTGCATCCGCCCTCCCAAGCAGATGCCCCTGACCCCATCACCCCACCCCAGTCCTCCAAACTTTCCCAGCATTAAGCTCCACATTTCGGCACCTCAGCCCTTAGCCCCACCACCTCGGGATACCCCAGCCCCAGTCTCAAGGCTTCATCTGCAGGCTCCGAAATCTGCTCCTGCTCTGGGCCGCCGGAGCCAGGCACCTACCTGTCTGTTGAAGTACAGGAAGCCACGGGGGCAGTTGACGTTGTGGAATGGGGCAAAAGAGTCGATGGGGCCATCGATGCCCATGGGGTGCAGCCGCAGGGCCCCCCGGCCAGTCACCAGGAGCCAGTGGGGCGAGGGGCCGCAGATGAACACCTGGGGGCAGCACCATGAGGTGGTCGCCGGGGTGAGGCTCCCACTGCTCCAGCCTGGCTCCCACAAAGCCACCGGCTTACCCCTGAGTAGCCATAAATGTCCTCAAAATAGCGGAACCGTGCCACACGCCCTCGGGCCCCAGCCCCCTCCTCAGCGCTGCCTCCATCCGCCTTCTTCTTGGATGGCTTTGGCTTCTTCTCTCGGAAATTGATGTTATGGGGAACCTGGGGTGGGTGGCGGTGGTGGCTGTGAGCACCCCCCAGGTCCCCACCCCTAACCCCACCCTACCCTGCACCCCCTGGTCGCCACTACACCTTCTTGAAGCGAACTTTAAGGTTCCCCTGGCCAAGCTGCGAGTCATGGGTGAACGCCTCATAGATAAGCAGCTCTTGGTCCACGTGCACCTGGGGACAGTGTTGGATCATCAGGGGACCTGGACAGTGCAGGCACTGGGGGGCAGGGAGGGGCAGGTGCCTGTTCGCCTGTGCTCTCACCAGCAGGTAGGGCCTGCTCTGGCGGCTCCCCAGTGCCACCAGCAGCACTTCCTTGACGAGGGGCAGCTCCCCCTGGCGCGTGGCCTCCTCCTTGCGGGCCTCACCCTGCGTGGTAGGCTGACCGAAGGAGCTGTCCACCAGGACCCGCTGCCCCACCGGGAAGTTCTTTACCAGGAACACCAGCCGCCAGTCGGGGAGCTGGTAGATCTGGGAGGCAGGGTGGTGGTTAGCAAAGGCAGGGTGTGGAGGACAGGCAGGGGACAGGCAGCTGTGCAGGCACAGCACGCCACCCACCTCCATGGTTCCATTCTCCCGCACCAGCAGGCACCAGTGGGTGGGCTCTGCCCGAAAGGGGGTAGGGTCCCGGTCGGCAGGGGGCTGGCTGCTCCTGCGGGCCTCCTCCTTGCTGGGGCTGAAGAGGGAGCCGGAGTCCCCGTACAACATCTCCTCCTCGTCATCCACTGTGGGGCTAGGGAGCACACACGTCACGGGCAGCACTCCACAGGGACCCAGCCCCTGCACCCTGGCACCCTACGCACCTGGTCTCTGAGCCCTGGCCCTCTGCCTCGGAGCCACTGCGACCCCCCAGCTCATCACGGGCCCCGCCCAGGCGGCTCTCAGTGGTGAACATGCCGCTGACATCTCGGTATACACACATCGCGATCACCTTGGATTGCTGTAGGGGAAGACAGGCTCAGTGGGCGGGGGGGGGGGCGCGGAGGCAGTGGGCCTGGGGTGGAGGTGGGGCCTACATGATGCAGCGGGGGCTTATGCAGCGCCAGGCGGTGGTGGCGGCCCCCGTAGGAGTCGCTCTTGAGCAGGAACATGGTGACATGGCCCTCAGCACTCATGATGACCACGTAGGGGTCGGCCACCGCGCACTGCACGATGGGGGAACCCAGGTCCACAGGGATGAAGTGCAGCTGGTTCACTGTGGGCACAAGGCAGTCAGTACATGCCACCCCTGCCCTCGCCTGCCTGCTCACCCACCTGCTCTACCCACCTCCTTCCAGCAGGCGGATGCCCAGTGGTGACACTTGAACGATGTAGCGATTGTCCCCGATGTTGCCAGCAAAGACTGTGGGGCCTTGTGTGGCAAAACCACTGGTGTCCAGCTCCATGATCTCCTGCCCGGTCTGCAGGATCTGTGGGAGACAGTGGCAAGGCTCACCCCACGCCGCTGGGCCCCACCCCAGGCAGCCCCCTTGCCCACTGGCCCCTCACCATGGTGGAGTCCTCCCGGCTCAGAATCAGGAACCCATGTCTCCGCCCGTCGTCCTCTGTTTCTGGGGTGCTGGGCTCCTGCTCTGCACTCTCGCCCTTGGGGGTCTCCTCCTGTGATGTGAGGAGAGAAAGAGCACAAATCCCACTGCCCAGCCAGGGGTGGAAAGTGGGCGGACCCCACAGCAGAGCCAGAGCAAGCTCTTCACATGGCCACCAGGGCCCGCACAGCAGAACCGGCCCCAGCCCCACCACCCGCAGGCTGCCTCAGGGCCTTGTGTGGACAAAGCACTGGGTCATCGACCCCTCGGGGCCTTCTCACAGCATAGCGGGGGAGACCTACCTGCTCCTTGCGCACTGGGGCAACCACTGTCCACATGTCATAGCAGCCAGGGAGTTCAAAGGTCGTCACCACCTGGGGCCGGATGCTCTTCTGGAAGGACAGTGGAGAGTGTCCATCCACCCAGGTCCCCTGGGGGGTGCCTCCCCCACCCACCACTCACACACCTGCAGCACGGACAGGGCCCCGTTCTTGCCATAGCCAGAACACATCACGATCTCCAGGTCTGGCTCAGGGCTGTTCTGAAACTGCAGGGGCCGAGGTGAGGACAGGGCCCCCATGCAAACCACCCCTGCACCCTACAAACCGCCCCTGCCCACCTCCCCAACGCCGGCACCTCTTCAGACAGGAAGGCAGGCTCGCCCATGGCAGCATTGGCACAGGGTCCGATGTTGAGGATGCTGTCACACACCTGAGAGCACAGCAGTGGTCAGGTGGGTGGGCCTGCCAGGGTGGGGCCCCTCTGTGCACAACCTCACCTCAAAGGAGTAAGTAGCCAGCTGTGTGCCCGACTGGGCCTCGCTGCCGTACACCTCAATCTCGTCCACCTCATCCTGTGGCACTGACTGGCCCCCTGAAGCACAAGGGAGTCCTTTTGAGCCACCCAGAGCCCCTGGCCTTGCGTACCCCCCACCCCCAGCCCCCGGTCCTCACCTGACCAGCTCACTGTGGTGTCCACTCGCTTCTTCTTTGATGAAGGTTCTTCCTGTGAGGCAGGAGGACAGTGAGTGGCCCTGGGGACACCCTACCCAGGGCAGGTTCCCCACAGAGCCTAGGACACAAGCAGCCCAGGAAGGCTGTGAATGTAGCCCAACACAGAACCATAAATTTACTTAAAACACGATGATATGTTTTTTGGTGATTACGTGTCACAATGTATTTAATATGTGGCCCAAGACAACTCTTCTTCCAGTGTGGCCCAGAGGCGCCGAAAGGTGGGACGCCCCTGGTGCAGAAAGCCCTGGGCACCCACCTTGTCAGCAGCCTCGCGGACGGCACTGGCCGGGGCCTCCTGCAGCTTCTCCGTGTATTTGAGGAGGAGGGAGTTGCCCAGGCGAGAGCCAAGGAACAGGTACCCGGGCTCCATGGTGACCATCTGAGGGGGAGGCAGGTGGGTGGTGAGGGGGGCCGGGGCTAGGCCCAGGCCCCGGACCCAGGCCCACCCCCGGCCCCCACTCACGCTGCTGGTGAGCACACTGGCGGCGGCCTTGTCGAAGTGGAAGGCGCGGACGCTGCGCATGCCATCAGTGATAAGGGTCAGCACGTAGCTGCGAGGGGGTGGATGCTTAGCTGGGACAGGGCTCGAGGGGCAGGGGCTGGGGGACGACAGCGCCAAGGGGCACGGGGCTCGCTGTGGGGAGACTCACATCTCTCCGCCCTTGAGGGAGACGACCATCTTATCGTGGGAGACGAAGGCCGCCTGGGCGCAGTCAAGGGCAATCCTCACGCCCTCCTGGGCACCTGTTCAGTGGGGGCATCAGGCAGGCCCCGCAGCCTCCCCTGCCCCTGCCCCAAATGCACCCTGCCCCACCCACACTCACGCAGGGGGAAGGCAGTGGTGCCCGAGGTGAGGCTGTTGAGGGCCACGCCATACGGGGGGACGCTCTGGTTGAGGTACAGCAGAGAGTTCACGGCGAAGATCACCACGCCACCTGCAGGAGGACACGCTGGTGGGCAGGGCTCAGGGCAATCCATCCCGCGCCCCACCTGCCCCCCACAGGGCCCTCACCTATGGGCTTGGGCACAGCCAGGGCCTGGGTACAGTCGAAGGGCAGACTGGTGAGGGACCAGATGACAGGGTGGACCTTCTGCGTGATGTTCAGTGAAATGGCCACAATGGAGCACGTGTCCTGCCGCACAGCCACCCGCCTGGGGCCACAGCAAGAGGGTCAGCCAGGTGGTCCCCGCCCCTGTGCCGCCCCCCAAGGAGGCCCACAGCAGAGGGGCCTCACCCAGGCCAGGTCTGGTTGGGCTCAAACAGGATGAGCAGGGTGGGCTCATAGTAGCCGTGCAAGAACTGCAAGTCGACAATGTTGAGCAGCTTCTCATCCAGGGCCCGCACGTCGATGATGTAGCTGGGCAGGAAGCTGGACCTTTGCCTGGGGGGCCAGAGGCTTCAGTGGGCGGAAGGCAGAGGGCTACCGGGGTTCTGGCACCTCCACCCACCCCCGCACTCACCCCTCGCCCATGAGCCCCTCGTGTTCCTCAGCTAGGCTCTCCCTGCGGAAGGGCAGGACCACCAGCCGGGTGCCGTAGATAAGCATGGCGGCGCAGCGCCCATCGGGGTCCACACGCACCCGCGGCGTGTGCACATTCTGCACGAAGCCATCCTGTGGGTGGAGGGCCATCAGGTTGACCACAGGGCAGGGGGGCAACCCGAGGGAAGCAGGGGGGCAAGGACTGGGGGCGGGGGAGAGGAGGGACAGGATGGGACAGGATGGGACAGGGGTACAGCTGGGCCCTACCCGAAGCTCTGGCTCCTCAAAGTAGTGCAGAGACAGTGTCTTCAGGTCATGAGTGCCTGGGTCATACTCCACCACCGACAGCTGGGGACAGCAGGTCAGAACCGTGGCCCACCTACCACAGCCCTGCCCAGCTGGCCACCCACCACCCACTGCTGGGCCCAGGATCTCCACCAAGCCCGCTGCCCACCTTGGCGTCCTTGAAGCTCAGCAGAAGGGCATCCCGCTTGGCACCTGCAAGCTGCACGCTGGCCATGGACATGACATTGCCAAAGAAGGAGAAGGAAGCCACCAGCTCCAGCTTCTCCCGGTGCTCCCTGTGGGCCTTCCCCTCTGGGGCAGAGGTGGGGGGTATAGGTCTGGGTCCCTTGCCCCAGCCTCCACCCCCTCCCTGCATGCAGCCAGGGCAGCCACCCGTGTGCTCACCTGGGCTCCTGTCATTCTTGGTTGGTGCCTGGGGGGGGGAGGGGGGGGGAGACATGCTGCTGCCACAGGTGGCTCCACCTCATGGAGGGACAAGGGGAAAAGACCACCCAGGGCTGGCCCTGCCATCAGTAGCCCTGACCAAACTCTCAGGGTAGTGGGGGGCACAAGATCAGGCCTTTCTGGAGACAGCCACGCACACACCAGCCCAACGTGCACAAAGCCACACTCAGCCTGGGCCCCCAACCCACCCATGGGCTGCTCCTGAGGAGCCCACCCCAAGCTGGGCGCATGTGGGGGCAGAGGCTGGGCAGCTCCTCTATGCAGCCCCAAGCTGCCTGGCTCTGCCCCCACAGACTGAAACACGGGAGCACAGAACAAAGGGTAAGGGCGCACGTGGGGCTGGAGCACTGCACAGACTCTGTCACCTGGGGCGGAAGTGCTCATTTGAGCCAGACTGCCACAGACCTAGAAGGTCTGTTGTCATCCAGTATAACTCATAAGAAAAATGACACAAAATACATAACTAAGAGCCAACAGAGAAGATAAAATAAAATGAAAATACCTGATTAGTCCAAAACAAAGCCGAGAAGGAGGAAACAGGAAGAAATAAAGGAACAAGCAGAAAGACAGAATAAGACAGTCATTCAGGTCTGATTACACAGAAAATCACATCCAATGTCGACAAACACTCCCAATAAGAAGACAAAAGCCACCAGAATAATTGACAACCATTTGCTATTCAGTCGTTTTAAACATAAAGACACAGATTTTAAAAAGACATCTCAGGCAACGACTTAAAATAAAGCTGGAGTAGCCACGTTACTATTGGACGAAGTGGAGGTAACATGTATCCGAGATAAAGAAACATTTCACGACAAAAAGGTCAGTTCAAAAATAAAGTAATATATCTTTTAAAAAAATAAAGCAGTATTCTAAGTTTGTCTTAAATGTACCTAATAACACAGCTTTAAAATGAAAACACACACACACACACGATTCTTGAACATCCTGTCAGGCAAGGGCACCACCTTGTTTATGCTTAAAATTACCTTGGATGTACTTAATTTTTGGCTCTTCCATGTAAATTTGAGAAGCAGATTACTAAATCTAGTAAGAAATCTTACTGCAACTTTGACACAAGGAACAATAAATTTATGAATTAATCTGGGAACAGCTGAAATCTCTGCAATGAGACTTCCCATTTGTAACCACGACATATCTTCTGTTTACTTGGAACTTTTATTAATTCCAATAAAGTGCTATATGGGTTTTCCTCCCAAAGGTCACAGGGCCTTTCTTGCGGCTGGCTGTCACACCATACCTGCCCCTGGCAGTGCACCTGCCCGCCTCCCACACAGTTTCTCTGGCCTCTGCTCAGCCTCAAGCAGAGGCCAGGCACCCGCATGGTCCAGACTGTGCCCATGCAAACTCCTGGCCCAGCCACAGATGTGTGCGGCCACGGGAACAGAGGCTATTCGAATCTCCAGGACAGGCTGTTCCAGATCCACAACTAACTAGTCCTGAGCCTTCTCACCCAATCAAAGTGCCCTGTCCAGCTCTCCCTCTGTATCTCTTCCTGCCCCACACTTTACTCTCTGGTGTGAGAGGTGACAAACTTTCTTGCAAGCGTACAGAGGGCAAATACCTGACTTAGCTTTGCAGTCACATCGAGTCGGTTGAGGATTCCTCTTTGGAATTTTTTACAACTCTTTAAGGATGTAAAAATCTTTCTTAGGGCTCAGTGGGCTGTGGCCCATAAACCTTGCTTCCAAGGCTCATTCCCTTCATGCACAAACCTGCTGCTATCTGCTCATCTCTGAAAAGACCTTTTCCTGTCAGTTACTGCTCCATCCCTTCCTTCCCTGTGTACAAATCTCCTTCAGGGAGCTCTCCGTGTTCACCTGACCAACTCTCCCCTTCCACTCTATATCTCAGTCCAACTTTGCGTGCCTTCTGGCGCTCAACTGCTTGGGCTTCTGTACAGGGAGTTCCTACTGCCCGGGGCATCCTCCACTCCCCATCCTTGAGCCTGAGAAGCTGCCTCCTGCAAGAAGCCTTCCTGGACCAGTGCTCCCCGCTCCAGCAGCAAAAGCACCCCTCGATTTCTTCTACTGGTGAGTTCATTGCACTTCACTAAAACTGCGGCCAACAGTCTGTCCCCATCCCAAACCCAGCCTGTTCCCTTTGCCACAATGTTCTCCCCCGACAATCTCCTGGCCAGCCAGCTAGAAATGCATTGCCTTCTTCATAACCTGTTTCCTCCGTTGCACTTGTTGTAATCTACATGTGTGCTTACAAGTGTGTCTTTATTTCGGGGAAGTTCCCTAGCCCGTTGTTTCAGGTTTTGTTCACCACGGTATCCGTACTACCTAACCCCACAGCAGGTGTTCATACCGTTTAACTTGTCAGAAAAACAGAGGAGCAAATATGATGCACAAGGGCAGGGCGCTTGCCCACAGCAGCACGGGGGCGCCGGGGCAGGGGGTGCAGAGTCACGCTCGGGCGCTGCAGACCAGCGGGCTTCTGGTTCTGCACCTGGGCACCCGCCTCCGCGAGCAGTGGGAGGTGGAGGGGCGGGAGCCCGCGCTGCGCAGGCCTACCTCGGCGTCGCGGTTCAGGCGGTACACGTAGAGCTGCGAGGTCCCAGCCACCACGAGGTTGCGCTCGCTGTTGTTGAAGAAGTTGCAGTACATGGAGAATTCGAGCCCGGTGGGCGGGTGCGCCTGCTTGTACACGGCGTACATGGCGCCGAGCCCGGGCTGCGCGGGGCCGAAGGCAACAAAGCGAGCGGGGCGCCAGGGACCACTGCCCGCCTGGCAGTTGGAGCTGGCTCGCGGGGGAACCGGGAGGACGCTGAACACGGTCCGGTGCGGCCCGGAAACTCAGCTTGGAGGTTCCGGGCTCGTGCGCCTGCGCAGTGGCGCCTCGGTGGAGGTGCTTCGGGAGCGACAGCGGCCCCTGGTGGCCGCGGGTAGCCGGGAATCCTAGCGGCTCCGCCGCGGGCTCCGCGTCCAGAGCTCCAAGACCCCGAGCTCGCCCGAATTGCCGGACCCCACTGACGGGGAACGTGGCAGCGGGGAGGGAGTGGGGCGGGGATGCAATGACTCAGGGCCAGGACGGGGTCAGCATGCAGCCTCTCCCCTCAGGAAGAGGCGAGTTCGGTGCGAGATGCCGTGCCCGAAGCTGGCCCGTGGGTGAGCTAGGCGAGCCTTGTACTTGTGAAGCCGGGAAGGCAGGCTCGCCCCGGCAAGTGCGCCGGTGAGGAGGCCCGACCAGCCCTGGGCTGGAAAAGCTTTCCAGATGCATCCTGTGTCCCGTCTCTGCTATGTGTTCCCTCCGCAGAGCGACCCCACCACCATCACCACCAAAGCCTGGGCGCTGCAGGCGCGCGGCCCCTGGGGCCACGTATGTGTCAGTCCACTCCCCCACACCCTTCTACGTGAATCCCCCTCCCCAGCGCAGCGATTGTCTCCTGATCTTGCTTGCTCCCCAGGCCTGGCTCAACTGCCCACTACCAGGATCCTGGAGCCAAGACTTCACACAGGTAAGACCTCTCCTCCCTTGGTAAGGAGTTGCCCCAGATACACAGGGACAGGCCTGGGCCTTAAAAACAGAATCATAAGAAATGAAACAAGTGAGGATAGTGACACCTGAGAAAGTGACCTATAAATGTGTGTGTGTTGCATGCAAGTTGAGCCCCTTGCTCAGGTCAGTAACAAGACTCCAAGTTCGGACCATGGAGCACTGCACAAAGGGGCCACTTGGATGCCCAGGCAAGTGTGTATCCCCTGAGCCACACCAGACCCCTTCAAAAATCATAGGTCCTGAAGCCAGGACTGTAAGGATGTGCTGGAGGAGGCACCAAAGGCAAAACAGTAACTCTCAGCATCCATGTCACGTGGACAGTTGTGGCACCCACATCATAGGGCACCAGTGAGAACTGATTAAGTCCATGTCCACAGGACTGTCAGACTGGAGACCTGCACCTGGCAAGAGCCCTAACAGGTGACCAAGGACTCATCTGTGGGAGAGAGGAGGTGAGTGCGCAGAGAGCCAGAAACACTGAAGGAGCCCACTGTGGGAGGGCGGCGGCAGATACAGTGCTGCTCCCGCCCAGGCAGAGGATCTGGAGGCCCCAGGGCTGGCCGGGGGCAGCCAAGGTGGGCGCGCCTGGGGGATCCCCTTCCTCCATCAGGGGAGGAAGGGCAACGGGCTGGAGGAAGGTCTGAGGCTGGGGTGCTGGCTGCCTGGAAGCCCCTCGGCTTAGCCATGTTGGCTCCTCATGAAGGCCCCAGGCACTGCCCAACTCATGGGCCTTTCTCAGTGGGAGACCCTTCCCTCCCAGCAGGAAGAGAAGGCTGGGCAACCAGGGGCAGAAATGCCTTTATTGAAGCGCAGCTGCTGGGGCATAGGGGAGAGAGATTCTCAAGGGCCTGGGGCACTCTGGGTACTCAGCCGTTGGTTCGGGACCAAGGGGCTGAGACAGCGCAGGGCAGGAGGCGTCAGAGGGTGAAGCTGTCCTCATACAGAGACAGCAGCAGCAGGACCGCCCAGCCACCCAGGAGGCCCACGTTGTGCAGCAGGAAGAGGAGCCAGGGCCGCCGGTCCCGGACGCGCAGCATGGCCGGGAGCTGAGGAGGTAGCGCCGGGTCAGCGGTCAGCCTGGCGCTCGGCACCCCGCCTGGGCAGTCCCCTCCGCGCCCTCCGCGCCCTCCCCCTAACCATGTCGCAGAGCGCCACGTAGAGGAAGAGGCCGATGGCTACCGCCAGGATCCAGGACTCGCTCTCCTCGCCGACGCCCACCGCGAGCGCGACGTAGAGGCCGGCGAAGGCCGTGAGCGCCGAGGCCAAGTTCAGCAGCAGCGCCCGGGGCGCCGACAGCCCGGCATGCAGCAGGGCCGCGAAGTCCCCTGGGGCGGCGCGTCGGGGTCAGGCGAAGAGCTGGGGTTCCTACAGGCCCCGTCTCCGCCCGGGCAGCCCCTCCCTGCAGGCCTCGTCCTGCCCGCCCCGCCCTCCGCAGCAGGCCCGCCAGGCATTGCTCACCCAGCTCGTGAGGCACCTCGTGGCAGAACACCGCCAGCGAGGTGGCCAGCCCAGTCTTCCAGGAGGAGGCGAAGGCAGCGCCCAAGGCCAGCCCGTCGGCGAAGTTGTGCAGACCGTCGCCCAGTGTGATCATGTATGGCAGTAGCCTTAGTTCTGTGGGTGCAGTGGGCAAGGGTTGGCGTCGGCCTGGCCACCACAAAACCCCGGGCCCCAACCCTTCTGGGGCCTCCCTAGGGCTTACCTGGGTTCAGCCTCCGGGGCCCGGGGCTCAGCAGCTCAGGGCTCTCCTCCACCACCTGGGGGTGGGGGTGTGTGGTCCAGGTGGGTGAGCCCCTGGACAGGCATTGCAGGGCTGGAGTGCCAGGCCAGCCTCAGAGATTAGGGGCAGGTGCCCCGCGGTGGGGGCTGGGGGTGTAGGGACTCGAATGGCCCTTGTGGAGGGGGCTGTGTGAGGTGGGGACATCTGGGGAGGAAGGCTCACCAGGTCTGCGCGGGAGCCCTCGTGAGGCTGCTTGGGCTGCCGGAGCTCCCTGGGCGCTAGCTGCAGGGACGTGCCGTGGCTGTGGCCGCTGTGACCAGTGTGGCTGCAAGGCTCACCCTTCGGGTCCTACCGGGACACCAGCTCAGGGCCTGCTACGCCTCCTCCCCACCCACCTACCCGGCCCAGTCCCTGCAAGCCTGACCTGTGGGTCCAGGGGCAGCAACAGGTCGCACAGTTTCTCAAACAGAAAGAAGGTGTAGAGGCCCCCTATTGCAACCAGGAGGCGCCAGGTGGGCTGTGCGCCATGGTGGTCCCCTCCATGCCCGCCAAGCTCGTGCAGCCCCAGAACCTGGGGAGGGGAGGGGAAAGGGCACGGGGCTGGCTGCCTCAGGGTCTCTGATGAAAAAGAGGGGCTAGGGTTTGGAGAAGGGCCCCAGGATGGTGGACCTGAAAAAGGACCAGGCAGGGGAGCTACTGGGGTGGCGGAGGGAGGGTCCCGGTGGGCTGGGGCCGACCTTAGGTGTCAAGTGCAGAAGGGCGTCTCCAGTGAGTGCGCCCACGGCCATGCCCAGGAAGGTCTGGATGACGTAGTGGGCGACCGCACTACAGCCCGTGCAGATGAGAAGCAGGAGGCCAAAAACTGAGCAGAGGCAGATGAGCAGCGTCGCCAGGGAGCCATACAGGTACTCTGGAGCGGGGAGGGGGCCGCGAGGGCCCAGGTGAGAGCCCCACCTCAGGCTTCGGCGGGGAGGGCGGGCGGGAGGCGGTCCAGGACTGAGCAAGTGCTTACCAGGGCTGCAGGCAGTCGGGTGCCAGCCAGGCCTCTGCTCACCCTAAACCTGCCTCAGAGCTCCATCCCCCTCCCATCCAGGCTGCCCCCACATTCCCCTGTCTCCTCCTGCCAGCCCAGCCCCCACACCTCCTCCCTGGGGAGCCCCGCTGTCCTGTGGCCAGCACCCTCGGCCCAGCCAGGCAGGCAGGCGGGGGAGACAGGCCCTCACTCTGCGCCTGGCTGAGCTGGTCCTGGGCCGGGCTGCCGGGCTGGGGGCTGCAGGCCCCACTCAGCTGCTGCTGGAGCAGGGCAGGACTCAGTCGGGCCCAGGCGTCCGGGGCCACCCCCGTCTGCTCGGACAGCCCGTATACGGCCATCACTTCCCTGGCACTCAGGCACACCTGGGAGGTGGCAGGACAAGGCGTCAGGGACCTGATGGGCCCACAGGTCCCCACCTCTCCTCGGGAAGACGACACCCAGGCTGCTCACCGTGTCCCACCCACTGGGGCTGCTATTGGGGGTGGCAAGATCAGCCCTCTTTTCCGGATGGTGGTGGTGACCACAGTCACTGGGGACGCTGTGGGGCTCAGCCACTCCGCCCACCCCCAGGTGCTGCATCAAGGCGGCCAGCTCTGGCAGGAAGGACAGAACCACGGTCCATGTGGGCTCTGACCCTGCCCTCCCTGGGGGCCTGCCCGCTCACTGGCCTGCCCAGGTCTTACCGTCCAGTGTGATGTTGGGAGTGTCACTGTGGTGCTGCCGGAACACGAAATCCACAAAGTACTGGGGGGTCGGCAGGGCGTGGAAGCAGGACCCATTTCTGGCGTGGTCCAGCAGGGCAGCCAGTACGAAGCCAGGGCTGCCAGGACCCCCTGCCTCCGCCGCCTCGTCCAGCAGCTGAGGCAGGTCCACACAGGCCTGGGGGAGGAGCTCGGCCTCAGCTTCACCTCCAGTGTTGTCCTCCTGGTCTCCAGAGCTGCCGTCACCCCTAGCGCCCCCTAGATGCCAGTGACCCCAGGGTCTAGATCTAGTCTGGAGCAGCTGCCTTGGAGCACCGCCCCTTCCTGCTCTCCTAAGACCTGAGATGGGCCCCTCCCCTCCCTGGAACCACAGGCCTTTGGCGACCTTGGTCCAGCTGGTCCTGGCTGTCACCCCCAGGGCCGCTCCCTCTCAGCCCCTGTCCCCGGGTGAGGAAATGAAGGCACACCTTCAGGGGCTTACGAAGTCCCTGCCCAGCTTGGTGGTGAACATACATTGTGATCCCCCCCAAGCCAAGACCACCCTCCTGAGCGTGTCCCCAGACTCCTCCAGGCGCCCATGGCCAGGCCTAACCCCTTGAATGGGCCCCCCTCCTCGGTCCCCTTCCCGTACCCCTGGCCGGCCTGCCTGGGCCCTCACCCCCTCGGTGGCGGGCCGGCCGGTGGTCCGGGCCTGAATCCTCTGCATCAGCCTGCTCAGGCCTCGGGTCAGAGCCTTGGGGCCCTCGAGCAGGGCCAGGAGGTGGTCAGCTCGGGAGGCCCAGCGGCCAGCCTGGACATCCTCACACGTGCCTTCGGGGTCACTGAGGTAGAGGGCGGCAGCTGCACTGAGGCGGGCGATGTGTCCGGGCTCCAGGACCGGCCCCGGGGTCAGTCCTGGCTCCTCGGGCCTGCCCAGGGCCAGGAGGTCTTCCACGGACAGGCACTGTGGGCACAGACAGCTGAGCAGGGCCCAGGCACCTGGTCCCAGCTGCTGCCCTCCTATGGGGGCCACACCCCTCTATCAGCAGCTCCCATACGCTCCTCTTGATTACAGGGGTGCACACACACAGAGGTCCCAGGCAGTGATCCCCCCTTTCGGATGGTTTCTCCCTGGACCCACTGCCTGGGGGCCAACAGGGGAGGTGACCCTGGGATCCTGGAGCTGTGGGTCCCCATCATGGCACTCCCGCCCCAGGGAGGAGAAGGTGGGTTTGGGGCTGCAGGCAGGGCCATGGGACTAGGAGGCTTGGTCTCTGCCCGCCTCCTGGAGTTTGCCCAGGCCCTTTGCTTCCAGCCCTTGGGGTGGAGCAGCGAGGGCTGGGCCCGACGGGAGACCCGTCGGGTGGGGCACTTACCTTTCCGCACGGCCCTGAGGCGCAGTGCACACGGGCCGCTAGTGTATTTAACAGGCTGCCCAGAGCCACGCGGTCCAGAGCACGCTGGCCCGAGGACAGTGAAGTCAGCAGGCGAGCGGGCTGGGCCGCCGTCGCGGTCACCACCAGCACAACCAGCAGCAGCCCTGGCGCATGCCGGGCCGAGACCGCCATGCCCAGGCCTCGGACACTCGGTGCTCCGGGGTGGAAGCCTGTAGAGGAGGCCGGATCCGGGGCTGGCTGGGCCGAGAGGGCTGCCGGGGCCGGACTGGGGCTAGGCGTGGGATCTCTCCCAGGTATTTCCTGCAGGGCTCTGTGATTGGCTGCCAGCGGAGTCGCAGATTAACCATTCCAGGGGCAGGTCCTCCCCAAAACAAGGAGCCCTGCCTGCGGGGCGAGCGCTGCCTGGGGCCAGCTCCGGGAGAGGCCAGGATCTCTCCCAGGCATTTCCTGCCGGGCTCTGTGATTGTCTGACGGGAGGCACCGTGGCGGAGCATTCCAGCGACAGGTCCTCTCCAAAGCCAGGAGCTATCACTGTGCAGGGGAGGGCTCGGCCCCTCCGCCTGACCTGGGCACCCACCTGCTTGCCTGCCACTCCCACAAGGGCCTGGGGCAGAGCTGCATGGATACCACCCCAGTCCTAGGGGGCCCGTCCCTGACATCCCCCCTGAGGCCCCCCTCAACCCCTTCCCAGGGACCCCCAGAGCGTTGGGCCCTCTCTTCCTGGGCCCTGGGCTGTGGTCTCCCTCTTGGGGGCGGGCTGGAGTCTGTGGAACCACTAACCTGTTGGCTGACTCACGCTTCCCCTCCCCAGACCCTTCTGGGAAAAGTCCTCACGGGGGAGCCCGGGCCCTCGCCCCTTTGGCACCTGGGGAGGGGCTCTGGGGTGTGACTCCCTGCCCCACCCCTCCCCACAGGCCCCCTCTCAGGCCTTTGACCCCTCCCCACCTTATCTCAGCCTCCTCTGCCGAGCTGGCATCTGGGGGAAGGGGCGGCCTTGCCTTCTAGAGGAAACCTCTGGGCGGCCCCCCTGTTCAGCTGACCCCTGACCCTGAGCCCTGCGAAGTATGGTTGGGGTGGGGCAGAAGCCCCAGGGCAGCCAGGATCCCAGGTCCAAGGACTCTGCCGCCAGCCAGCCAGTCAGCGTTCCAGCCAGTGTTCGGTGTTGCCCAGGGCAGGGCTTCAGGCCAAGGACAGTGGCCCGGGCTGGGGGAGGCACTCCTGCAGCCCACCCCCCACACATGCAAAGGCTGGACAGCACCACAGGAAGGCATCTGCGGAGGAAGGGGCAGGGAGGGGACAGGAAGGGCCCAGTGGGCTCCGATGGTCCCAGAACACCTGGGTCAGCGAGGAGGGACGCTGGGTCCAAGCTCAGTTCCCACAGCTCTGAAGGCTGAGCCTGAACCGGCCTTTTTCCATCCTGCCCAGCCCGCGCCAGAACCCACTGGGCAGGCTGGTGCCCGGGGGCCAGGCCGCACCTCAGCCGTACCCCACCCCCAACCAGGGGCCTGTTAGCTTCCAAGCAAGGTCTCAGCCCAGCCTTCCCTCCTTGCCTGAGCCCTCGAAGGTGAGGCACCTCAGCAGCCCCTCAGGGCTCAGTGCACCTCAGTGCTAGTCCACCTCCCTCCCTGCTGGTGCCCACCTCTTCGCGCTGCCTCTCCCTAGTGCAGTGAGAAGGCGAAGAGGGTCACCAGCTGCCCCCAGCCTGCTGCTGGGCTGCCCAGGCCCCTCTAGCAGAGCCCCTTGGTCTAATAAACCCATTGCGACCACTCCTGTCTTCAAACGTACATCTATGTCCACAGCAGGCTGCAAGTGAACAAGCCAGGTGTCCACCCACAGAGGGATGGATGAATGCAATGTCATCTGTCCTCGCCGTGGAATACTAGTCAGCCTTCAAAGGAAGGGAATTCTGGCGTATTAAGCTGAGTGAAATAAACCTGCCCCTGCCCCTCCCTACAGGCGCCCTCTGAGACCTTTGACCCCTGGCCTTATCTCTGCCTGGTTGGCACCTGTGGGAAGAGGCAGGCCCCAGGGAGCCAGCTAACACCCCCGCCAGGTTTCTGATCAGCTTTGCCTTCCGGAGGGCGCCGCCCAGCTGGTTCAGTGACCCCTAGACCCCTGATCCTGAGTCCCGCAGAGTGCAGATGGGGTGGGGCAGAAGCTCCACGGGAGCAGGGAGGCCAGGTCCAAGGACTCCGTCCTAATGTCCTGTGGCGCCCAGGGCAGGGCATCAGGCTAAGGGCAGTGTCTTGCGTATGGGTCAGCTGTTTCTTCCTCCTGCCCATCTCATCCACACACAAAATGTGGTCTGTCCACCCCTGGCCGGTGTGGCTCAGTTGGAGTGGTTTCCCATAACTGAGAGGTTGCAGGTTTGATTCCCAGTCAGGGCATGTACAGGAGGCAGCCAATCAGATGCCTCTCTCTCACATCATGTTAAGAATCTCCCTTCCTCTCTTCTAAAAGCAATGAAAAATGTCCTCACGTGAGTATTATTCTTACTTTTTTAAGATTTTATTTTATTTTTAGACAGAGGGAAAGGAAGGAGAAAGAGAGGGAGAGAAACATCAATGTGTGGTTGCCTCTCACGCGCCCTCTACTGGGGACCTGGCCTGCAGCCCAGGCCTGTGCCCTGACTGGGGAATCGAACCGGCAACCCTTTGGTTCACAGACCGACACTCAAACCATTGAGCTACACCAGCCAAGGCAGGATTAAAAAAACTTTTTTAAGTGGTCTTGAGGGGGGGCTCAAATGTTGGAAAAATTTTACTTTCAAGTAACAGCTAATAAGCTTAGCGATTAATGGGTGTAAAAAGCCGTTGTTTCAGGAACTGAAGGTGTGACCCGTCTTGACTCCAGGAGACCATAAGCAGTTCCATTCACCTTTGTGCCTTAGGAGGGCTGCAAGATGGTATCTGAGCCATTGAGCTCTAGAGCAAGACCACCACCGCCCAGGGCACAGAGGAAGGAATGCTGCAGCTTTTATCTGATTAGCTTTTCCCCTGAATTCCAATCTCCTTACTTACACTTTCCTCCTTATAAAAAGGGTTGGTTTAAAATGGAATTTAAGATGGTCTGTTAGGGTACAAACCCCCCATCTTCTCAGATCGCCGGCCATCTGAATAGAGCACCGATAAGGATTCAATCCCTGTCCCTGCTGATGGAGTTTGATAGTGACAGGCAGCATGAACGCCGGCTTTTCCAGTTTCATATTTGAGTGACTCCATGCTGGGACCAATTTGGGACTGTCTTTGGAGGTCTGGGTATTTGGCAGGGGGTCCCATTGGCTGCCTGGACTGGGGGTTCCCGGGGTGAAGATTTGGAGACTCTCTAGTAGCTGCCAAGTGATTTCACTTGGAGACCCTCCTCCTCCAACTCTTGGCACTTCCCGTCGTCTTCACATTTGATTGAATTATTGTGTTCTCTGGTTCAGGTTACAATCCCGGGTCACGACTGTCAATAATTAAGGTACCTCCTGATTTACAGCTCTCTGGTAAAAAGGTGTCTTCTGGCTTAATTAAGGTGCCTTCTGGTTTTTGTGATATTATAGAGCTCTGTCTGGTAGAATGGGGGGAAAGCCTATGTTCTGGGAAATAGCCCTTTGGGGCGAGTTTTGGCTGATTGGTTGACCTATGCTTATAAACCTATGACTAAAAAGAAAGCGGCTTTTTATCATAACACTGTTCGGCTTATGTACTGAATAGTCTAGACTCAGGAGAATGCTGGCTGCTGAATGAGTCTTTAAATTACTGTATTTTACTCTAACTAGAGCTGTTTTGTCATAGATTGGGGAAGTTGGATAAAGTGCCTTACATAGAAGCTTTTACAGAGTTTACATAATCAGGAGGGAGGATTGAAAGGAAATAGATTAATGGTCCAGAGGAAAGGGAATTTGCCTGTGAAAGACAGCAGAGATCAGAGGAGGCAACCCAGGAAGATCTAGATATTTCGGTAGCGGCTGCTGGGAGCACGGTCAGAGTTCCCACGGCCCCTCCAGCCCTGGGGGATCTTCCTTCTTACTGGGCTGAGGGAACCGGGAAAGTGAGCCTGAACTGGTCTTGCCATCTGGAATCTGTCGGGGAACCAAATTTGGTGGAGGACAAGCCCCTACTGGGGCAGGGCAATATCCTTTGCGAAAACTCCCAGTGGGAGTAGGGCCAGACATACTGTTTTCTACATCAGATTTGTTAAACTGGAAAAACTCTGAAAGGACCAGAGCATATCCCCGTAGAACAGATGGAGTGCTCCCAGGCTTTTGAGTCCCGGAAGGTGCATCTGGCTTCTGCACCAGCCTTGGGGCTCCCAAACCCACTAAAGCCCATTCAATGGTATGTTCATGAAAGGCAGGACATGGCCCCAGGTGTCCTCACCCAAATGCATAGTGACATTCTGCAACCCATCCGCATACTTGTCAAGAAAAGTAGATCACCCTGTCTGGGCAGCCAGCCTGCTTGAGAGCTGTGACAGCCACCTGCAAGCTCTTATAGGAAGCTGGAAATTTTTCTTGAGACAGATATCACCATTTATGCACCCCAGAAAGTGTTGAGCCTTCCGGGGCAAAAGGAAAATTTGTGGCTCAAAAGGGGAGTAAGGGAAGAATGGGCAGGCACTCAGCCATTCTCGACCATCCCAACGTCTCCCTCAAAACTATAAGCTAAGTCCTGCATCCCTTCTCCTGGAGCCTGACTCAACTGTGCCAATACATGGCTGTCCTGAAATCATTGATGAAGTGTGTTCTAGAAGAATTGATCTACAGGACTATCCTCTAGAAGAGGCATCTGGACTCCATACGTAGATGGACGCTTTATGTGGACAAAGGAAACAGGAAAACCAGGTATGCAGTGCTGATTCTTGAGGGAGTAGTGGAGGCCAAGGTCTTGCAGCCGGGAACCTCTGCCCAGAAAGCTGAACTGAGTGCATTGACGGGGGCACTGGAACTGTTGCATGAAAAGAGAATGCATGAGCCCTGGCTGGTGTGGCTCAGTGGATTGAGTGCCAGCCTGCAAACCAAAGGGTCACCGGTTGATTCCTAGTCAGGGCACATGCCTGGGTTGCAGGCCAAGTCCCTGTAGGGGGCGCGTGAGAGGCAACCACACACTGATGTTTCTCTCCCTCTCTTTCTCCTTCCCTTCCCCTCTCTCTAGAAATAAATAACTAAAATCTTTAAAAAAGAAAAAAGAAAAGAGAGCGAATGTGTATATTGACTCAAGGTAAGCTTTCCTAAGTTTGCAATCACATGGTTCCATCTGGAAGGACAAAGAACTGTTAACCGCCCCCCTCCTCCAAAAAAGGAGATTAAGCAAGCAGCAGAAATTTTAAAATTATTAGAGGCTGTTCAAGTACCTTTACAGGTGGCAGTCATGCACTGCTCTCGGGCATCGGAAAGAGGACACGGAAGTGGCCAGAGAAAACAATCTGGTTCATCCAGTGGCGGAAGGGGCCGCCAAAGGGACGTCTATACTGCCTTTGGCACCTGTTCTAGACTTGTCACAATTCGACCCTGAATATTTGACTGCAGACTTAGAGAAGCCGAGAGCTGGGGTTTGATGGAGAAGGATTTGACACTGGACAGAGAAAGAATAAGAAAGGAGTTATATCGCTTCCTGAACACTTAGTAGAGCTAGTCAGGGAGCGTTTGTCTGACGCCACTCACCGTGGAAGGGACTCATTAACCGTGTATATTAAACTGTGGCTCACAGGCCCTGGAATTTTTCTTTCTTTCTTTCTTTCTTTCTTTCTTTCTTTCTTTCTTTCTTTCTTTCTTTCTTTCTTTTCTTTTCTTTCTCTCTCTCTCTTTCTTTCTTTCTTTTTCTTTTTTTCTCGTTGGCTTCTAGATTTTAATTTTAATGACCTCGAAACAACATAACTTAGTACCAAATGTTTCAACACCCATTAGAATCGCTAAACTGTGAAATCAGCATTATTTACACCTTATCAGTTATGCAAAACTCAGCAAGTTTTCTTATGAAAAAAGCAGTAGAAGTCCCAAAGAATAAGGGAGAGACGACTAATCAAAGGCCATGTTTACTAATCTAGCACCGTAATTCCAGCCTTGGGACCTCCCAAGCCACTTGAAGGAGGGAGGGTAGAGGTGAGGACGTTGGAAAAGTAAGGATAGTTCTTAAGTCGTAGCCCCACGTGTGCTTGAAGGCCACACAGGGTCAATGAAGGTGGAGACTGGGGAATGAGACCCAGGATTTTGGTTTAGATGGTGGAAGAGGCCTGTGGGGAGAGCAGGTTCAGGAACTAGGGTGTTTCTTCTTGGCACTCAAGTCCTTTTTAATTTCTTCAAGTTTTTTGCCAGGTTTGGTATGTCATAATTCTGAGCCAGATGCGTTCCAACCAGGTCGCCAAAAGTAAATCCAAGCAGAAGTTGGGGCACGATGTCAGCAAAGATGTTGAGAATGGTGGCAGCAGCTCAGGGGGCCGTTCCGATGCTGCCTCCCCTGGTGCCAGGAGATCCTGGAGTTGCTAAAGCCACACGAAAAGCAACGGCTAGATGTGTGTGTGCCCGAGGAACAACCCCAGGACAGATCCCCATCAGAAGAAAGGAGGGAAACAATATTGAGGACAGAGCCCATTCGAGGACTGGCAAATAGACTTCACCCAGATGCCAAGGGTTCAAGGGCACAAATATTTGCTAGTCTTCGTTGAGGCCTTTACAACACAGGTAGAAAGCTATCCTACTAGAACAGAGAAGTCCTTGGAGTCAGCGAAAGCCCTGCTGAGGGAAGCGGTCCCTTGCTTCAGCCTCCCCTGGCAGCATCCAGAGCGATAATGGACCTGCTTCCACTTCGGAAATTACATGGAAGGTCAGTCAGTGTTTAGGAATCAAGGGGAGACTCCACAGGGCACGGAGACCCCAGCCTTCTGGGAAGGCAGAGAAGAGGAATCACACCTCAGAGAAAAATATAGCCAGGCCGTGCCGAGAAACATCTTCAGGGTCAAGCGTTGCCTATCGCCCTGCTCAGGATAAGGGTGGCCCCTCGAAGTGGGATTCGGTAGAGTCCTTGCGAAATTGTGTCTGGGTGATCATTTCAGGCTGTGATTGGGGTGGGAGACGTGTACATAGATCAAGAAGTGGAGGGAAAGAAATAAATACAATATTTAAGTCAGGGCCCAGCTGCAGCTGATGACCTCGCTTGTAGTAGAGGCCTCTCCCCGACAGATGTGGCTACATTCCTTCGAGACAAGGTGCTACTCCAGACCTGGGAGGCAGGACCTCCAGAGAGCCACCTAGAAGAAAAGTGGACTGGACCTTGGGACTACTCCCCCCACAAGCCCCACCGTGGCGAAGTTGGCAGGAATGAAACCGGGACTCATCATGCCAGAGTAAAGGAAGCCCCAGAGGGACAATGGACCTCAAGAAGACCTGATGGCCATCTTTCAAAAACAATAACTTATATTCTTTTCATTACTTTCTGTTTAACCCCATGTTATAGAGAACTTGTTTCTTTCAAAGGAGATAAAAGCAGTTGGATATATTTAGCAAAAAATGTTGTAAACATCTCTGAATTTTATATTGTAGGAGGATCTTATGTTGAACAGACTTTCACCACATGTCTTATAGGTGTGTGTACTGCCCTGGAGAGCTTTCGAAATTATACTTTGTTTGAGCATATCAGTAAGAAAATAACCTACTCCAGTATTTATAATTGGGGACCCGCGGTAACTGTACAGAACAGGGAAACGTTTCCCTTAAAAGTGACTCCCGTAGCCCCGGTTGGTGAGTGTGCAACTTTTGTCAACTGTGCTAAAAACTGTTTTGTGCTGTGTCTTTTTTCTTTCAGTTTTTAAAAAGGTTTTATTTATTTTGAGAGAGATGGGAAGGGAGGGAGAAAGGGAGAGAAACGTCAGTGTGTGGTTGCCTCTCACACACCCCCTACTGGGGACTTGGCTGGCAATGCACGCATGTGCCCTGACTGGGAATCGAACCAGCGTCCCTTTGGTTCGCAGGCCGGCACTCAGTCCACTGAGCCGCGCCAGCCAGGGTTGTTTTGTGTTCTCATAGCTTGTTGCACACGACGTGCGCCTTTATGTGGATCTGCAATAACCCCTACCAGATGGTCTAATGCCAAGATATGTGCTCAACAACAAAGCAAGTAGTTAGTTCCACATGAAACCGATCTCACAGAAATAACATAGTTTAAACTAACAGTGGGGGAACGATCAGGGGTTCAGATGTTGGAAAATTTTCAGTTTCAGGTAACAGCTAATAAGCTTAGCGATCAATGTGTGGAAAAAGCCGTTGTTTCAGGCACTGAAGGTGTGACCCACCTTGACTCCAGCAGGCCATAAGCAGTTCCCTCCTTGTGCCTCAGGAGGGCGGCAAGCAATGAAGATGGGATCTGAGCCACTGTGCTCCAGGGTGAGATGCCCACCGCCCAAGACACAGAGGAAAGGCCACTGCCCAGGACAGAGGAAGGAGTGCTGCCGCTTTATCTGATTAGCTTTTCCCCTGAACTCCAAAGCCTTTACCTACACTTTTCTTCTCCTTATACAAAGAGTTGGTTTAAAATGGAATTTAAGACGGTCTGTAAGGGCACAAACCCACCGACTTCTCAGGTCACTGGCCATACGCCTCTGGTGTCCAGCCACCCATTTGACAGCTCCCCAGACAGTCAGAGACAAGTGCAACTCACCCCGTGCAAACTGGGCTCTGGCCACCCCAGCACAGAATCCCTGCTCCCTGCAGGCGTCCATGCTTCTGCAGGGCCTCCCGCGCCTGTCGCTTAGACACTGGCTGCGGTGCCGTCCAGGGCTGCTCTCTCCTAGGAGCTGACACCAGGCGCACCACGAGCACAGCCTGTACCCCGGGCCTGATGTCTCCAGCAGCTCCCCCGCCGGCCCTGTCTCTGCTCTCTGCCTCATAAAACACAGATGAGATCCTTCCTTTCGCTGCCTCTAGCCGCTGTAGAGATCAAGAAACACCATTAAGGAGGAAATGCCACAGCTAAACTCTGGCTCGTCTCTTATCCAATGCCACAGTTGCTAAAGGTGAAACAACACATCTTGGAATCCAGAGCCTTGGCCTTGTATTTTGTTGCTGTCTGCTTGGGCTGCTACCACACCTGGCACAGGTGGAGGCTAGACCCCACCCCCCTTGCTTGCCCAGACAGTGCCCACCAGGGAGGCTGCTGCCCCTGAAGTGGCACCCAGGCCCTTCCCTGAGGCCCAGAGAGCAGACAAACACGCAAGGCAGGACTGGGTGGGTGCCCACAGCAGCAGGAAGGTCAGAAAACATTTTTTTTTTAAAGTTTATTTTTAGACAGAGAGGAAGGGAAGAAGAGGGAAAGAAACATCAATGTGTGGTTGCCTCTTGAGCGCCCCCTACTGGGGGACTGTGCCCCAAGCCAGGTGTGTGCCCTGACCGGCGATCCAACTGGTGACCCTTTGGTTTCCAGGCTGGTGCTCAGTCCACTGAGCCACACCAGGCAGGGCAGAAAACATCTTTGTTGTGGGGAAGGGACTCCTGGGTCAAGACCCCGTGGACAGGCAGGCAGGGCTGCTGTGGAAAGTCCCGGGGTCCAAGGGAAGCAGGCCACCCTGGGAGGCTGTGGCCCTCACTGGGAGGCTCTGGGAGGCCCCAGCTCCATGCACCAGGGCAGGGAGGCCCCGGGACTCAGGCATGAAGGAAGCGGTTGAAGGCGTTGTAGGCCGACTCCAGGTCAAACAGCATCTGGCGCACTTGGGAGTCGTCCAGCTCATCAGACGCAGACATACCGCTCAGGGTCTGCAGCCTGGTGGGCAGGAGCACAGTGCTGGAGGGACTGCTGAGAGGGGCTCCCGGAGCCTCCAGGAAGGGTCCGACACTCACCACTGGCTGACTGTCTGGCGGCCCTCGAAGTCGGGAGGCAGGTGGCTCATGCGGTGCATGGTCTCCATCAGCTCCCGCAGGTCAGGCTGGATCTGCAAACACAAGGCCTGTGAGACTCCCTCCCCGGGCACCCACCCCACCCCCAACCCCCGTCCCGCCCAGGAGCCACACACACCTCGTCCATGGCGCGGATCTCCAGGCGCAGCTTGTCCATCACGGTGATGAAGAGCTGAGGGCAGGTGTGTGTGTAAGGCACTACCGTCCTACCCCAAGGGCCACGGGTGGGAGACCCCTTGCAGGCGCTGGCCCAGGCTCCCGCTCAGCTCCTCTCTAGCCGTGGGAACCCGGTCTTTCCCTCCTCAGCCTCTGCTGTCTGGTCACTGAACTCCACCCGCAGTTCTCTTCCCACAGCTTGGGGGCTCCTCTGCCCCAGCTGCCAGGACCCTGGGCTGTCCCACGTGGGTCTCAGGCTGGGGAGGGGGCTCAGGGGCTTTCTGGACACTGCCCAGGGGAGGGACGTGCCCACCCCTCTCATTCTGGGTTACAGACCCCCTGCGCAGGGAGTCAGTGCTGTGCAGCTCGGGAGCCCCGGGACCCTCGTCCATGAAACCACGGTGGGCTCACCGAGACCACGTCGGCGATGCAGCGGTTGAGGTTGCCCTTGTCATCCTTGATGGTGATGGGCCTGTCCTCCTTGATCCTCTCCATGGCCAGCGGGCAGTCCAGCTGAGAGGGGGCACGTGGGTGTTGGCTAGGCTCCTTCCCAACAGCACCCACGTGGCCCCCTTCCGCCCTTTGGTGGACTCACGCGGAACTTGCGGCAGAATTCATCAATGGAGCTGACCTCTGAGCCCTGAACCTGCCGGAAGGCAGCTTTGTACTGAACCAGCAGGCGGGAGCAGGCCGCAGTGTACCTAGGCAGAGGGCCGGCCTCGGGGCTCAGCACGGGTTCACCTGGATCCCCACGGGAAAAGAGCTCTGGACAAGGGGGTGGGGGTGGCCAAACAACAGCGGCCCCAGGGTGCCAGACCTGGACGGGGCAGTTTGGCCCAAGCCTGGCACCGGACAGAGGCCCGGCAGCACCCTCTGCCTGCTCTGTGCTGGCCCTGGGCTGCGCTGGCCCTGGCCGCACACCCACAGCATGTGGCCCTCTGGGTGGGCCTACTGCCCTGACCAAAGGCTCCATGAGCCTGCGGCCCCAGGTCTGGCTGGCAGGGCCTCACAGGTCTGCCTCCCAATTCTCCGGCTCGTCTTCTGAGGCCCTCGCACTGGTGAGGACGCCTGTGCCCAGGGCAGCAGGCTGGGGACCAGGGTGGTGGACGCACCTCTCCCTGCGGACACGGCAGGAAAGCCAGGACTTCCTGGCTAAGAAGACGCCCAGGCTGCCAGCATCCAGGGCGGCCTCCCAGCTTGACCAGGAGGCCGAGGTCCCCACGCAGACCCCCCTCACTCCTGCCAAGCACCCAGGCCCCGGAGGGTGGCACCCATGCGCAGGCACGGACAGGGCTCTCACTCGTTGGGGGTGACGCAGTCCTTGATGTAGGCCTTCTCCAGGGCCTGCATGGTCTTCACAACTGCAAACAGCTCTGCCATATTGTCATACCTGAGGAGAGTGTGCTCATCAGGGTACCACCAAGGCCCCCAGAGCCCAGGGCACAGCTGTGGTGGAACCCTGCCTTTGGCACAGCCTGACCCCATGTCCCCCAGACCCTTGGTGTGGGCCTGGGGTGGCAGCCTGGGTGCTGGACTCACTTCTCCCGCTCCCGTGCGTTCTTGTACAGCTTGACTTCCTGTCGGAGAGAGGGGCAGTGTGGGCACCAGGGCGGCTGCTCATGTGGGGATGTGCTGTCGGTCAGTGCCAACCAAGCAGGTGCCCACCACTCACCTCATACAGCTCTGGCTTGTTTCCAGGGGCTGCAACAGAGCAGGCAAAGAGCTGGCAGTCCTGTCCAACCCCCTGGCCCCTCCCAGGACCACCCCCTGGGCTCCGTCACAAGGAGTCTGGAGGGAGCTGGGGGATGGGAATTCTGTCACTTTGTGGAGAGACTTGAGCAAAAGACAGGCCTCTGGGGTTAGAGGGCCACGTGCCAGGCCTGGCCCCCCCACTCTACCACTACTCTTCGGCCACCGGCCCCTATAAGGCGACCACACCCTGCTTGCAGTGAAGCAACGGGGCACAGATGTTTGTCACAGGCACTGTGATCTTCGCCCTGGCAGGGTGACTCTGGGATACCCAGAACCTGAGGTTCCAGCCGTACTAAAGTGGTTACCTCTGCCCAGCTGGCCATGCCTGGAAAAAGACTCCGGGCCCCAGTGATAAAATGCACCAGCCCCTGAGGCTGTTATTGGGGGGTGGGGACACATAGACACCCCCCCCACAGCCCTTGGTCACGGATCCCCTCAGCCTCTGCAGCAGGTACGTTCAAACCTGGGCATCTCCCGTCCCTGGGCCCAGCTTGGGCCACACTCACCTCCCATGCCTGGCGTGGCTGGGATCCCGTGAAACATCCTGTAAGTTCAGGTGGCCGCAGCGGACACCTGGGGAACAGGACCAGCACCACTCAAAGGGGGCCCCTGACACCTCACCAAGAGCTTCCCCGCCCTCCGCAGAGACAGATGAGAAACAGCAATGAACACGCAGGACAGTGAATGCTATGCAGGGACACTTGCCCTGCCCTGGACACTGTCAGAGGGAAGCATCTCAGGAGAGCAGTTGTGGTGCCAGGAAAGGCAGCTGCTCGGAGCCCGGCGACCAGGGGGGAACTTGCATGGATGACCTGATGGCCCGGAGGAGTGTGTGAACAGACCAAACAGCATGGGTAACAGGAGGTCTTCACGTACAGATTGATGTGGAAGAACAGACCAGCGGGGGTGGGGCTTTCTGAGTGAGGAGCATCCCAGGGGACCCAGACAGAGGAGGCAGGGCCACTGTGCACAGTGCTTGCAGGGCAGGGGTCTGAGTCTGAGTTTTGTGCTGACTCAGTGGGAGCCTCTGGAGGGTTGAAGACAAGCTCTGGGGGCTCCGGGTGGGTGTGGGCTGGGGAAAGAGGAGAGGCAGGAGGCCCCTGACAGGGCCTTGGCCCGTCATCGGATGGAAGAGGATGCAGCGCCTAGTCCCGGAAATGCTCTGGAGGCAGACCTACCAGACCCACTGAAGGATTTGAAAAGGGGCATAAAGGAGTCAGGAATGACACCTTTGTTTTGGTCCAATGGCACCATGATGGCAAATTGAGGTGAGACGGAGGAAGTGGAAAGACGAGGAGGTGTGCAGGTAAGTGCACCCCGGTTCAGATGTGTTACTTTTGAGGCTCCATTAGACATCCCAGATGTGTGCTGAGGAAAGGGGAGGTCAGTGTTGAGTCGGTGCTATCCCACGGGGGACAGTTAGGGGTAAAGGAAGAGGAAAAGGAGCCCTGGGTCACCCAGCTGCAGGGGCTGGGCAGAGGGGAGGTAGGATATAAGGGCTGGGAGAGCGCAGCGTCCTCCCAGCGAGCGGCACGGCTCGAAGAAGCAAGGGCCGGGTCTGAGAAGGCAGGTGCAGTGACAACAGCCCACTGGATGGGGATACGGAGACTATGGAGCCCCAGGGAGGGGGCGACCAGTCGGTGTGACGGCCGCATTCCCTTCAGGCACGCAAACCGACGCCCCCGGCTACAAGCGAGTACGCGGCTGAACCTCCCAAACCGGACCTGAGCCAGAAGAGCAAGTTTCCAGGGAATGCCCGCGATGTGACTGTAGGCGACATCGGGTCCAGGCCAGCAACGAGGCCCCCAGAGCGGGGGCACACTCGGGGACCCGGAGCCGGCCGGAAAGGGGCGCTCAGGAGGGGGCCGCGGGGACGTGCCTTGGGGCTGCCACCCACGATCACCGGGCTCGGAGGCGCTAATCCCGGGCACCGGGAGAGGACACCCCAAGGTGGAAGGCCGAAGTGCGAGGAAGGGTACCCTCTGCGGGTGGCGGCGGCGCCCGCGGGCCGAGGCCCGAGCCGCCTGTCCCCAACGGGTCAGCAGACCCTTGCCCGCCCGCCCCAGGGGCCGGCCGCAGTACCTGGGCAGGACGCGCGCGTCGGGGAGATGGCGCCGGGGCGGGGCTGCCGATCGACTGCTCGGCGATCCCTCCCATCCGCGCCTGCGCCTGCCTCCCTGCCAGCGGCCCGCACGTCTGCGCCTGCGCGCGACCAGGGCAGCCCCGCCCCCGAGCCGCCTGGGGAGCCGGCGCTCAGCGCGGTGCACGGCCGGAGGGTCGGGCCGGTCCCCACTGACCCGGGCGGGAAGAGGAGCGGGGCCCGAGGGCTCTGCTGTCGCCCACGGGGCCTCCCAGTGGCCGCACCCGCCCTCGACTCCGCGGCTGCTTCCCGGCATCAGAGCCCACCCTGTCTCCCGCCCACTTCGCAGGAACAGCCGGGGTGAGGAGACAGCAGCGGCATTCTTTATTGGGGACACGGGGAGGGGACAGGGCGGCGCCGGCCGTTACAGGCGCCGGAAGAAGAGCTTGGCGCCTCGGTCCAGCGTGCGGGCGCCGGGGCTTGGCTCGCTGGGCAGCAGCTGGCGCAGGGCGGCCCTGTCCTCGGCGGAGAGGTGCTTGCTGCACAGTTGCAGCTCCTGCAGCCGCGCGGCGATTTGGTCCCAGAGGCCCGGGCCCAGGGGACCCTGGACAGCACAGCCTGCGAGGGGAGGCAGAGCAGGCCTCAGGGAGCCGCCCCCAGCCGGCAATCCGGGTGGCCCCGCGGAGCCCCCGCCCCAGGGTGCTCCCTAGCCCGCGTCCTTCCTTTTGACCTGCGTGCCCGGGGGAGGGCCAACCGCGGAGGCCAAGGTGGGGAGCACTCTAGGAAGGGATGTTCTCTCCCAGGGGGCCATTCGGGCCCCTTTCACGGCCAGTGGTCAGGCGAGAGGGAGCCGGGCTGCAATAAACGCTGTGTTCACAGCTGAGCCTCTGAGCGTGTCTACGCCGGCGCCTGGGTCTTCCCATCCCTAAAGTGTGCACAGTAGGGCTGCCGGGGAGTCGCAGGCGTTGGAAGCTCGGTCCTCGGAGACCACAGCGCCCAGGAGGCTCTGGGCCCCAGGGCGCGTGGTTAGGGTGCAGAGGCATGGTTGCTATGTGCCACCGGCCTGCTTTCAGGACTGCCTTCCTGGGGGTCACAGGAAGAACCCAGAGGCTCAAGTACACCCTACCCCCAGCGCTTATCCAACCGGAAGGCAAAGCTTGGCTCTCCTGCCCAGGCTCAGCTGGATGTGCCACCCCTGGGTCACTGAGAGAGCTCTGTGCCCACAACGGGGACAAGCCGAGTCAGGCCTCAGGCTGGGAAGGTAGAGCCAGTCAGCCCCTGCCAAGAACTGGGAAGGTCCCTTGGTGGCAACTTTCACCACTGTTACCTTGAGCTCCCTTCCTCCTCTTGAGGAACGGAATTAGGAAGTTCCCTTGGAGGGGGGTCCCACACCCACCGCTATGGTCTCTTGAGGGTCTGGCCAAACAGTCCGCAGGCAGAGACCCCACACTCCCCCGACCCATCGTTTCAGTAGTGGGGCTTACACCCCCTTCCAGTCATCTGTCCTGCACTACTGTGTCAGCCTCAGGGGGCCCAGCCCACCCTTGACTCCAGCTGGTGGCCCTTTCAGAGGAGGCACCTGGGCCTCCGACAGGTCTCTGAGGAGGAAGCTGCATCATCAGCCCTGGTGTGGCAGGACGGGCACCCTAACCCAGAGCTCACCTGCCAGGCCCAGGAAGCTCAGGCCTTGGGACCGCTCCTGGAGGGCAGAAAGGAGCTCCTGCAGGCCGGCACAGCCGATCTCAGGGTTGGCAGACAGGTCCAGCGAGACAAGTGAGCGGCACAGAGGGAGACATCTGGAGTGAAGGATGGGGTGAAGGGGTCAGCTTCCAGGGAGGGAGGTCCCCACCACTGGGGAAAGCTGCCTCACACATACAGCTCTGGGGGCCACCGGCTAGGCCCAGTAGGTCCTGCCCCCAGCCTGGCACGGGCACGGGTGTTCCCCCAGGGTGTCAGGGCACTGCCAGGGGCCAGTGTTACAGTGGCCAGGTTTGGGGCACATTCAGGACAGAGCTCTCTGGCACCACCTGTTCCCTTTCCCTGCCTGGCCGAGCATCCCACCCCTAGGCTCAGGGGCCTTGATATTAGAACCCCCTCAGGACACAGGCAGGACAGAGTTACCTGCTCAGTTCTCTCACTGCCTCGTTGCCCAGGTGGTTTGCAGACAGGTTCAAGTGCACCAGAGCACAGCCTTCCTAGAAAGCAAAGGCCCAAGGCAGGCTGCGGTGAGTGGGTGCCTGCACTCCCTGCAGAGGCCCCACAGTGCTGGCCAGACACCACACCTTTCCTCTTTCTTGGGGGCGAGGGGATGTCAGAGGAGCAGTATCTCCTCAATTTGCAGATTGGAAGGAAACGCCTGTCCTTTCAGGTGGAAGCCACACCTGACTTACAGTAATGTGAGAGTTGCAGGGACTCAGCCTCAGCTGGAAGAGCCCCCAGGAGAGCACTGGGGGCCCTGACGTGTTTCCTGGGACCTGCTTCGGGGCAAGGGAGGCCACCTCGGTCCCCAGTGTCTTTCCTGCTAGAATTCCCAGCCTGAGGCAGGCAGCTTCCCCATGACTGTTATCCAGGACCTGCAACACTCTTCCCAGCCTCAGGCTGCAGCTGTGGGACTTTTGGTCTGGGTGGCCCAGGGTTCTTGTGGCTTGGTGTTTGTTGCCACCCATGTACCTTGGACAGGTATCTGACCACGGGCTCCACGAGGCCTGAGTCGCTCTTACTGGCCACCACGGAGCTGACCTCCAGGCGCAGGAGGGTCTGGGCGGGCAGGCTCTGCAGGGTCTGGGCCAGGGCGGTGGCGCCCAGGATGTTGTAGGACAGAGACAGTGTCTTCAGGTGCTTGGCATCTGAACCGGGGCCAGAACCTCAGTCAGCCCCACACAGCCACCACCCCAGCCGTGCTGCGGAGCCGTGGACCCAGAACCCTTACAAGCCCCCTGGGGAAGCTGTTACCTGAGACTGTACACAGGGGACCAAGCTGTTCCCGCCCAGGGACGCCTGGCTGGGGAGGAGGTGGGCCAGACCCTGGAGCCCAGAAGCCTAGCGCCTCCCCGCCATTTCTGACCCACAGCAGGACACCCAGGTTGCCCGAGAGGCGCCCGAGCAGGATGTGGCATGGCGGGGTCAGGGAGCACTCTCAGAGCCCTGGGCCTCCCGCCCCAGCCCACCACCGCTGCAGAAAGCTCCCCGTCTCAGTACCGGGACCATGGCCATCTGCAGCCCCGTGGGACTTATAGTGGAATGACTGAATGTGCAGTCAGCTCACCTCGGAAGGCGTGGCCCAGGGCTGCCTGGTGGCTCGAGAGGAAACCGGGACCAAAGCCACAGGCCTGGAGGCGCAGAGTGCTGAGCTCAGGGCAGGCCCGCAGCACAGAGGCCAGGGCCTGGCCACAGCCATCCCCGAGGGGGTTCATGCTTAAGTCCAGCTCCTCCAAGTTCTGAGGAAGACACAGGCCCCGGAGAATCTGGTGTCCTTGCTGTCCCAGAGCTGGGCCCCAGCCAGCACAGCACCCCCGCTGCACCCTCCCATGACAGCGGGGCTGAGTGTGAGAGTGTTCTGACGTCGCCCTGTCACTGACCTGCTGCTCCCCGCGCCTTTACCTGCAAGGTGGCCTGTCCCAGGAGGCCTGAGGCGAGCTGGCACAGGCCTTCAGGGCCCAGGTGATTGGAGGAGAGATCGAGGAGAGTCAGGCCAGGCACAGTGCTTAGGACCGCCAGCAGCTCAGTGACACAGCCGTCCCCCAGCCGGTTCCCTGCCAGGCGCAGCTCCCGGAGCGCCGAGTGCAGCTTGAGGGCTCGCAGCACAGGGATGAGCTGGGCCTGGTGCAGGGCCAGGGAGCACGCGCGGAATGAGGGCCCCAAGCCCTGGCCCTCCATGGCTTGTAGCACCTGCGGGTGCTCCCCTGCGAGGGAACGTGGTGTCACCAGGGCCAGAGCCTGCCTGTCTGCCCTGGGAAGCCTGGCAGCAAGCCAGGCGGCCCCTCCTCACTTCCAAGCCCACCCACTCCAAGCCTGTGGGCCCCAGTGCAGGCCAGTAATGGTGCCGGCCTGCATCTGCCCCTTCAGGCCTTTTCCACCGGGGCCCTAACCTCCGCCAGCCACCCCACACCTCAGCCTGGCAGCTCTAGGGTCTCTGCAAGATCCCATCTTCAGATGCATCTGCTTTTCCCCACACGCTGCTCAACTATGTGGGCAGTGGTTGGGGAGAAAAACCTGAGGACAGGTGAGGCGGGTACCTGGGAAACTGGGAGTGACAGTAACCATTGGAGCCCACGTGCCCAGCCCTTCTACCCAGGCCACTGCGGGCCGCCTGGGCCCTTACTCTGCTCCAGGCTCTGGCAGGCCCTGCGGTAGCGGTCAGTCAGTGGGGGGAGGTCCCACGAGGTCACTTCAGCCAACACCTGGAAAGCACCATCGGTAGGCAGCCCTGGGGACTCCCAGTACCAGGGGTGCCCCATGCTTGGGGCCCTGGCTCCTGCCACTCACCTCCTCGTTGCTTTGCAGTACATCGGGGATGGGATCCTGTGGGGCCAGCAGGGCCCCCTCCTTTCGTAGGGTGAGCCTCGGCAGCAGCCCACAGGCCTGGTAGTAGCGCTGGGCGGCCTGTTCAGCCAGCCAGGCCACGGAGTGGGCCTCCTTGCTGTGAGAACAAAGGGCGCGCTGAACCCTGGACCCGGCCAGATCCCTGCACATGCTGAGGAAAGGCCCCAGGGCCCTGCCATTCCTCCTCTCAGGTGAAAGCTCCCTCACCTGGCTCCTCCTCTCCGCCCCCTGCTCAGGATGCCTCCAAGCCAGCCTACCCCCTGCTCCCAGGCTGTTCCCAAGGGCCATAGGACTTGACCTGACCCCTCCTGGGCCCTGCGGTGCTTCTGCAGAGCACCCTGACCTTGCTGCTGCCCCACCCCAGCTACCAGGCCCCTGGGACCAGCAAGGGTGCCGCATCCTGCCTGACCTGCAAACCCCAGGGCTCTTGGCTCGCACCCCCGGCAGAACCCACAGGGGCACAAGGAGCCGGGGCTGAGGATGGGCAGGGGGTGCCCTACCTGTGTGGGACAGGGATGAGGAAAAGGTTATCCTGCACTCGAACCCGAACCCGGATGGCAGGTGGCAGGACTGGTCCCTGGCAGAAGGGGGCAGGGAGAGATGGCCAAGTCAGAAAACACAGCCTTCTGCCCACCCTAAGCTCAGGACCGGCTCTGCTCCAGGCCTGTGCACCCACCAAGGGGCTGTCCCCTCCGGGAACATCAGGGTTCCGTGGCGGCTCTGTGGCCGAGCTGCAGTCTCCACTTGCTCTGGCCACTGTACTCCGATTGCTGAAACGGCGCAGCCGGCTCTGCCTGGCCTGAGCACGCGGCCTGGCAGGGCTCTCGTCGCTGCTTGACCCGGAGGCACTGCGCCTGCTCCTGTACCCTCTGCCGTGGCGGCCATGGGTCAGCAAGTCATCCTCCAACCAGGCCCCAGCCAGGCACTCCTCAGGGATCAGCGCCGATGGCGGGGTGGGGGCCTCGCCTGGGCCCCAAGGTGGGCCGGGCCCCAGGCGGCAGCTCTGGGCACTACCCACTCCTCGACTGCCTGCCCAGCCAGCTACTGCTGCTGCCTCCTTAGTGCCGACATGGCCAGGCATCCAGGCCCTGGCTCGCTGGACTGGGGCCGTGTGCCGAGGCCGCTTTTGCGTTGGCCCGGGTGGGCCCGTGCTGTCCTCACCCTCTGAGCTGCTACTGCTGGTCAGCTGGTGCCTGCTCCGCCGAGGCCTGGCTGCAGCCGGCACTGCCTGTGCCCCTGAGACCCCAGCACTGGCTTGAGAGGAATTGGGGGTTCCTGGGCAGGGTCTCGAGGAAGGAGAGGTCTCAGGGTCAAACAGATGGTCCCTTGGGAGGGACCGGGGAGCCAGGGGGCTGTGGGGAGCTGTGGGGAGATGAAATCTGCTGTGAGGTGGGCCCAACACATTCTTACCACCTGTGTAAAAATACCTGAGGGACCCAGGGGACTCAGGCTAGGGAGCGATGTCCCCAGGGGCAGGAGGTCCCCGCTTGCCTTTGCTGGAGGAGGCTGCCTGGAGCAGTCTCTCCATGGCGCCAGCCTTCTCTCTCGTCTCACTGTCCAGGTCCCTGTGGTACAGCTTCACCCACTGCTGCAGCGTCTCCAGTGGGCTGTGGCCCTGTGTGGCACCGAGCTGAGCAAGGCTGGCGGGAACAGACCCGCCAACCATGGCCATGCCCACCTGGCCCTTGTCCCCACACTCACCTTCCTGGTTCGGAGGGTGACTGACGCTCCCCGTTCAATGAGCAGCTTGGCCACCTCAAAGTGGCCACAGTTGAGAGCATCGTGCAGGGGAGTGATGCCCTCGCAGCCCTGGCCGCCTGGGTCGTCCATCGCTGCCCCATGGTCCAGCAGAAAGCGGACGATGTCTGTGGGATGGGGGACGGGGGACAGGGGACGTGAGCCAGCTTCCCGAACCCTTCTCGGCCCCTTCCCCATTATGTGACAGACCCTGGGCCTATGCTCACCCAGATGCCCGTAGTTGCAGGCCTCGTGCAAGGGTGTCCAACCACAGTAGTCCCGAGGGTTCAGGGGGTGACCCTGTGACCAAGGATGGGAAGGAGCCTCACCCTGAGGACCCTGTGGCCTGGCTCTGCAAGGCTCTGAGGCCTCAGGAGGGCCAGGTCCTGGGTTGCAGAGCCCAGAGCAGGTCTCACGGGTCCAGCCAGGGCCTGGCCTGTCCCAGGTCCCATCAGACAGACCAAGGGAGATGCTCCCCCACCATGAGGCAAGAGTCCTTGGCAGGGCCCCACAGGGATGGTGCAGGGCCAGCAGCACGGTGCTGCCCCCCCAACCCCTTGGGGCAGGCAGCGTACTCCCTCCCAAGAGTCCCTGCTATGCCCTGTGGGGTGGAGGGACAAAGTGCAGGCCTACCTGCCTCACGAGGTCCTGGACACGGCGCAGCTGGCCCTCAATGCAGGCTCGGTGCAGCAGGGTCTCCCCCACATCGTTGCGCCGGTTCCACTGTGGGCACAGTCACCGCAGAAAGGTGCAAAGGTTAAAGAGACTAGGCCACGCCGGTGAGTGCCCAAGGGGACACATACCCCATGGTCCTCACCTTGTTCACCTGCTGCCGGCCCAGGCAGCCCCGCAGTTCCTCGTCTTCCTCCAGCTGCTGGGACTGGCTGTCAGCCTCACCCTCTTCAAGAGAGCCAAGCCAGCACCCCAGGTGAGCCGAGCCGACTCCCACCCAGCCCCTCTGCCTACTTGGTCCCTGCCCGTGGCGCACTGACCTCTCGTCCCGCACCCAGCCCTACTCTGCAGTCAGTGTTCTCCCTCTCCTGAGAAGCATCCTTATGGGGACAGGTCACACCCACGTTAAGAACAGCTTGCCCTTGAGCCTGGGCGCCCTCCCCCTGCTCTCTGCGGCCTCCTCCCCCAGCTCCTTGCACGGCCCCACTCTCCACCCCTGCTCCTGCCTCTCCCCTCAGCGCCTCTGGCCCTTTCTAGAGCCTTTCCTCACCGTGACACCTGTTGAACAGCACGGTCTAAGGCTGTCTTTGGTCCTCTCTGCGCCCCGCCTGTGGCTCCCTGCACTTACCCCCCAGCAACACAGAGCCTGACCCGCTTTGGGCGTAGCCCAGACCTCCCACAGGCCCTGCACAATCGCCGAGAGCTTCTGGAGGCTCCTCAAGCTCAAAACTGGGTCTGCTACTCCTGGCCCCAGCCCTCCCTCCCTGCCCCCCACTGCCCTGAGACAGCTGCAGTCCACACCTGCCCCAGACTCCCTCACCTCCACCTGCCTCTACGTTGACCATGAACCCCGGGGGAAACCTTCACCAGCTCTCGGAGGTACCGGAAATGCCGAGCTCCACACCCTCTCACCTGCCCTGTGCTTGCAGGGTGCACTTTCTGCAAGTCTGACCCTGTGCCTGCAGGGGTGCTGGTGGGGGGACACCCCCCAGCCCCCATCACCAGTACCTCTGAGAAGGTTCCAGGGCTGCCCCAGGCTCCTGCATACACCCCTCATCTGTCTGCCTCACTGGCACTAGTCACCCACCTTGCATGAAGCTGTCTTCTATCACAAGCCTGGGAGCAGACCCATGAGGGCACCACCCTCACCAGCCACAGCCCAGGGCCCAGCTCGAGTGGGTGTCAGGGAGGAAACTCCAGGGCTGCTGGCAACACTTGGGCCTCACCACTGTCTGAGAGCTCTAGCTCGCTGGCCTCCAGGGTGCCGCTGTCCTCGTCACCCTCCCCGTCCTCCTCTTCCTCGTCCTCACTCTGGTCTGCACGTAGCTCCTGCAGTCTGGCTTTAGTGCCCGGGGCTTCCTGGGGCTGCAGCCTCAGCTGCATGGTGTGGAAGTGCTGCAGGACCTGCCTCTGAGGAGCAGAGGGCACCCAGTCACGGTCACAGGGACACTAGCCAGCAGACACGGGGGGAGACAGGGCAGAGAGCAGGGGACAAGGGTTAGGGCTACACCTGTAGCCAGGGCTGCTGAGCCTCCTGGGCACAGCAGAGAGCTTTCTGGAAGCATGGTGCCAGCTCCTCGTAGGTGTCACCGGCCTCTTCGCGGGACAGTGCGATGTTCAGCCAGGTCTTGGCTGCCTGGAGCAAGAGGAAGGTGAATGAGCTTGGTGATGGCTGTCCCCCTTCCCCCTCGAAAGACATGCCCATCCACCCCCAGAGTGGAGACCCTGAAACAGAGCTGTGGGAATAAGTGCGGAGACCTGCGTGTGCTGCCACTGCTCACCTCCAGGGCGTTGCCGTCACGAAGCCTCAGCTCCTCTTCATAGTGGTGCACAGCCCGGCGGTGGTCCTTCATGTCTCCCCAGGTGGTGGCCAGGGACACGTGGATGACGGCCAGCTCGGGCCCTGGCCTGCCCAGCCGCTCTGCAAAATCCAGCTAGGGACAAGACAGTGAGGCCAGGGCCACTGCATACCGTGGGAGCCCAGAGCATTGCGGTCCCTTCCCTCCCATCTGACCGGGTGTGCACCTGCTTCTGGTAGGCCTCAGCTGCCTTGGGGAAATCGCCTGCCTTGGAGAACAAGTCCCCCAGCTGCTCACAGATGCCCATGGCGCCCTGAGGGTCGCTGCTCTCAGACTCCTCCAGACGCTGCTGCAGCTGGACCACCGCCAGCACTGCCAGGAAGAGCCTTGTATGAGGGGTGGCACAACGCGGGGTCCAGCCCAGCTGTGCCGCAGGTTAGCTGTGTGCCCTTAGGCAGGCCACCCACCCTGCTTGGCCTCTCCTCTTGCCCGCTGGTACGACGGGTTAGTCAGAGAATCAGCCTCGCGGGGGATGTTGCAAGGATTAAAACGAATAGATGACAACTCAGAGCACTGCTGGCTTGAATCAAAAGCAGACCACTGTCTGCCACTGCTGGCGCCACCCGTCACACCCCGGGCCACATACCCTGTCCACTCCAGGTGGGGACAACTTTTGTCTCCAGTTTGCCAAAGATTCTCATTCACCTGGAAATGCCCAGCCAGGCTCCTGACCACCCTAAGGGCCTCTCCAACACGCTGTGCTGTAGGCTCAGGAAAGTGGGAGTCTCCTCCCAACAGGAAGTGGGGGGCTTCTAGCCCCCAAGGTTACATGCCCAGCCCCCTCTGCTGAGTGAGAGACTTATCCTCCAGGGTACTCTCCAGGCTCACCATACTTGAGGGCCCGGCACACGGCTGTCTTCTGCAAAGGCTTCTGGGAGCCCAGTCTGTACGCCTTCTTCAGTGCTCTTTTGGCAGCGAGGAAATCGCCCAGATCTTGGAGGACCTGGGGAGTGAGGAAGGTGAGGCTTGCGGTCCCAGGGCCCCAGCCTGCCCGCAGTGGAGCCCCCGCCGCTGAAAGAGCACCTGGGAGATGAGCAGGTAGCAGTCGCTCTCCATAAACCCCTTCCTCATGGTGCGTGCGCACTCCCGGGCCCCCTCCAGGCAGCGCATGGCCTGGGAGTGTTGTCCTCGGCGCCAGTGGATGGCGCCCAAGTTGTAGCGGGCCCGGAAAAGGTCCTCATACAGGTGGTTCTGCCTGCAGGTGGTGACAAGTGCTCAGAGTGCCACAGGGCCCGCCCAGCCACCGGCCTGCCCCTCCCCCAGCACGAGGCAGACAGGGCAGGCTGCCCAGCCCACAGCTGCTTCCTCCTAGAACAGGGAACTCAGCTCCCTCCGGGGCAGAGCAGGGCAGGCTTACTCAGCGAGAAAGATGCTCTTCTTGAAGTAGTCGCTGCACAGGGGTGACTGCTGCAGACTCTCGAAGGTGAGGCCCAGGTTGAGGTAGAGCCGGGCCCTCATCTCGTTCAGCTCTCGCTTGGACAATGTCCCTGGAAGATGACCTCTAGACACTAAGGGCCTTGATCCCAGTTGGGGTCTCCAGCTTTGGGTCCTGCCCCCCACCCCTCTTCCTGCCCCTCTCGGGGGAGTTCCAGGGGTCATGCTGCAGACAGTGTGGAGGAACGAAGAGCAAATGACTAACTGCCGGAGCTGAAGTCACCTGGAGCATGGGCTGTGTGTCACCTCAGTGAGTGGGTTTCTAAGAACAGACCCCAGCCCCGCCCAGACAGGTGGAGTCAGCCTGAAGGCTGGGCAGGAAGTGGGGCTGCACTTTCCTCAGCCCGAAGTTCTGGAGGCAGAGGGTGGGACCCCAGGGCACTCACTCTGCAGCTTCTCGTCCACAATAGCCAAGCTCTTCTCAAAGGCAGCCTGCGCCTGCAGCAAGGCGTCCTGTGACTGGCAGTGGTAATAGTCGTCCAGGTGGGTGCGGCCAATGGTAGCCCAGGCCCTCTGCAACTCCGTGTGGTTGGACAGGGAATGGGCCAGCTCCAGGTATAGGTGCTGGTGCTGGGGTGCAGAAGGACAAGTGGTTGTGAGCCAACCCCTGCCTCAAGCAAACCCCACATGTCACCTAACTCCAGGGTGTCCCTATCCCTGCTCCCCAGAACACCCCTCCACCCACCCAGAGCATCTTCTGTATGCCAAGGGCTGCCTGTGGGGACACTGGCTCCATAGCCAAACAAGCAAAGGTCAGGACAGGGGAGGGACAGTAAGTGAAAGCCAGGTTACTGCAGCCCCCCGCAGTAGCCAAGCTCCTAGGAGAAGCTGTGGTGCCGCCACCCAAGGACCAGGCCACCCCCCCCTGAAGGCGAGGCCCAGTCGCACACAGCACGTCCCCCTCTGGCCAGAAGACCGGACAGTAGAGACTGTGCCTCAGTTCTCAGAAAGGGACCTCCGCGAAGGGCAGGCCCAGGAGGGCTGGGTCCGCCGGCGTGGGTGCTGGGTGCGCCGCCCACCTGCAGGGCAGCCGAGTAGTCCTCCATCTCCGCCAGCCGCTCCCCGATCTTCCGGTGGGCCACGGCACAGCCCAGGGGGTCGTCCACGCTCTCCAACAGCTGCAGCTCCTGCTGATGCTCCTGCAGGGCGTCGAGGTACCGGCCTGGCGGGCGGGCGGGCGGCGGGCTTCAGCCGGGGGCCGCACGGGCAGCGCGCTTGACGCGGCTACCGCGCCCGTCCCGCACGCCCCCGCCCCCGCCCCCGGCCGTGGTCGCCCCCACCCCCGGGCACGGCGCGAGGCACGCACCATGGCTGGCCAGCAGCTCCCCCAGCTGGTGGCAGAGAGCGGCTTCCTCCCGCAGCTGTCCGCTGCTGTGGGCCTTAGCTTTGGCCTTGCTCAGCTCTGCAGAGAGAGAACGAAGCCGGGAAGCTGAGGCCCTCCGCCGGCACCGGCCAGACCGCTCCCGGGACCGCGCTGGGGCGCTCGGCTCGGGGACTCACGGCGGAGCTCGCGGTCCAGGCTCATCGTGGTCCGGCCGCCGTTCAAGGATCGGGACTTCCCGCGCTCCCGCGGCCCCGCCCCTCGCTCCCGCGCAAGTACAGCCCTCGCGCGGGTTCAGCCCCGCCCCCTCAGCTCCGCGCGTCGCGGAGCATCCCGGGAAGTGTAGTCCGGCCGCCCGAAGCGTCCTGGGAGCTGTAGTCTGGCTGCGTCTGGGCGGCCGCGGCTGCGAGAGGGCGGCCGCCTCCTGGGACCCCTGAGGCCGTCCGGACGCTGAGGCGCCCCACGCCGGCCCCTCGGCAGCTCCCGTCCCGTGCCGCCGCAGACCCCACATTCACCCAACCTGCCCGCAGGGACGACTTTTCCTGAGGAGCGCACACTGCCATCGTGTAGGAGGTGATCCGTGACCACGCCTGCTGAGCCCTCGACGTGCCCGTGTCCGTCCCCCCGGGGACTCAGAGCCAGTGCTGCCGGGGAGGGGGAAGTTTTCCGTTAGAGCCACAGGCCCACCCCGTGCCGAGAGAGGCGGCCGGAGTGGGGTCTGGCTGCAAGCGCGGGGACTCGCCGCTCCTGCGTGGCGCCCCCAGGCCCCGGACTCGAGTACGCGCAACTGCCGCGCCTGGGGCTCTCGGTCCCGGCCGCACACGCGCCCAGCCCAGGGCACGGGGGCCACGGTCAGCGTCCCGAATGGAGGCCTTCCTTCCAGAGGAGGCCTGGGAGGACGGAGCTGGAGATAGACGTGTTTATTTCCTATGGAAATCGAAAGACACCCAATAAGTGGGGTTAAAACCGCGGCAGGTGGGAGGACGCCACGGGGTGTTAGGGAGGGAATGATGTACAGGTAGATGGATCCTTAGGTCCGAGAATGGCTGCCCAGGGCCCGGCCACAGGGGCGGGCGGGGCCCGGTCGGAGGAGCGGCAGGAGGCGCGCAGCTGGGCCCTTTGACACCCCCGCACCCCGCAGCCCCGCCACCCCGAGTGTGATGCTCTGCCGACCCCAGCTGGCCGGCTGGGCAGCGAGGCCCTTAAGCAGACCGGCTCAGCTGGGCGGGCGGAGGGCGGAGGGCACTTCCCCAGAGCTGCCGCTGAGATGTGTCCCGGCTCCCCCGCAGCCCCAGCATTCTCAGGACGGCCAAGTGCTGGGGGCCCCGTTGACCTCCAGGGCGGACCCAGCAGTTCTATGCCTGTTTCCCCAGTGATCAGCCGGGTGTGCACGAGTTGGTACTGAGCAGGGGCTGGAGGCTGGGGGTGGAGAGGCCTCGGCTGGGAGCCGAAGGGGCAGAAGCTGAGCCCTGGCTGGAGGCCTGTAGAGCCCAGGGAAGCCCACACGTGAAGCTGTCTCCTCATAAAGAAACAGACAAAACATGGTTTGGAATTTTTTTAAAACTACAGTTACATACAAATAATATCCGAAGAGAGCTCAGACCACAAAAGTGACATGTAAGTTATTTCCAACAGCGGTAAAAACACTTCTCCAACCGCTCTTTAAAATTTTTTTATTACGTTTGTAAATATTTCACTTTGGGTGAACTGAGGATGTAGTGTTCACAGTTGGCGGGGATGAGAAAGGGGACAGGCCGGCTGGGCTGGTGCCCCAAGGCCTCCCCCACATCTCCAGAGGTGGCACCTCCACCAGCTCCTGGTCCAGATGCCAAGAGGGCAAGGGGTCCTGGAGACAGACCACTAGCGTCTCTGTAAACCAGTAGCCCCCCTGCAAGATGCCACAAGGTTTGTGGCAACCCCATGGGCGCTGGGATTGCCCAGGACGCCAGGCTGCACTCAGCTGTAAGGTGGCCATCACAGGGCTGGGATGTATCAGCAGTCCTCTGGAGCACCCCACAGGCACACCCATGTCCCTGACAGGGAGGACCGGATGACCTGGTCCCTCTCCCACATACACCCTTGGTGCAGGAAGTGTGGGCTGTAAGCCCTGATGTGTGGCGGAGGCTCCTGCCCCGCACGCAGGGCTGTTGGCCGCAGGACTGACCAGCCCAGTCTGGCAGCCCCGTACTTTCCATCTGCACACAGAAATCTGCCATCTCCCACCCTGCCCCCTGCCCCCAGGAGAGCCAACAGGGGCTGCTCTCTACTGACTCAATCTCTCACACAAGCCACCCAGACACTAGTGGGCCGGGAATCCCTCCCCTGCCTGGATCCCCTCACAACACCATCACCCAGAAATCCAGAAACTCTATAGGGAGGATGTCGGGTCCCAAGAGGCCGAGATGTGGTGACACGGCACAATCTCCTGCACACAGGACACCTGGCATGCATCTACCTGTGTGCCAACCTGTGCACCCACCAGGCTGGGGTAAGCCAATGACAGTGGGTCTCACGCCTCAGTGGAGACTGACATGGGGGGCTGCGGTGGGATCCTTGTAAAGGGCAGAAAACCCAACACAGTGTGCCTCCTGGTCCCCTCAGTAGCCAGGCCATTGGCCTTGATGGAGGGGAATCCCCTAGAGCCCCATGTCCTGAGCTTGGAGCAGGAAGCCAAACAGGCTCCTCAGAGTAGCTTGGGGAACCGCCCTGGCAAGAGCGAGGGGCCCCAGAGACAGGCCAGGCCATGGCTGTGCTGCCAGCTGCACCCTGCAGGGCCAGGGGCACTGGGGCTGCTCTGAGGCAGGGGATGGGCCTGGCCAGGAACAAAGGAAACAGTTCTTTGGTATTGAAGCTACAAAAGACTATCATAGAAGAGCCACGTGTCCTAAGAAAGGGCAGCAAGGACAAGCGCTCCAGTAGCTCTGAGGGTCCCAGCGTCCTCTAGACGGGGCTCCTTTCACTCTGAGGTCCCCTTCCGGGCATACTCACTGGGGCCGCAGGAGCAGCAAATTCAAGGCTAGGGAGGGACCACTTCTCTTCAGTGAGAAACCATGCTGCCCAGGTGCTGACCTCCCCGGGGGCCCCGATGCAGGACCAGCAGCTAGTCCCTGAGAGCATGGGGGCGGCTGGCCCACTCCAACCCTCACCCAGCCAGGCTAGGCCACCGCCAGCAGCCCCCAGAGTTTTCCTCACAGCCTGGTTATAAAATAGATTCTCTCTCACTAAATTTGCATAACTTATAGAGGAGCCTGTGAAGAGTTTATTTCATTTCCTGGGAAGAAACAGAATTTCACCCTGCGTTCCGAAATGTCTGCTGAGCCCAGGTGGCCAAGTCCTGCCTCCCTGGAGCGGCTGGGAGGTGCACTGAGGATGCTGTGAGACCCCTGACCCTGCCCATTCCCCTGCTGGGGCCCATGATAGAGGGGGCAGCATATCTGAGTGTCTCCCAGGGGGTACAGTGAGGGACGGGCAGACTCTGACCCCCAGGCCAAACCAAAGCTCCCAAGCTGTCCAATCACAGCCACGCCTTACCCTTGAACAAAACAGAAAGTAGGAAACAAGGGTGCCTTTTTAATTGCAATCAAATACGCTGTCTGAAGCCAGCGCCCTGTCAGCCTGGCCCAGGAGCTGTGTGCGGCCCAGGGCAGGTGGGGCGCCTCGCCGAGGGACAGGGACTGGCAGGTCTGCTGCGCTTGCCTCGCGGTGTCCCTGGACCAGCTTTGGTTCCCTGGGCGGGGGTGGAAGGCGAGGTGGTGAGCGCTCACACCTTCGCACACGCATGCAGACTTCCCCAGTGTTCGCATCTATTCCTCCGCCTCCCGCTGAAATGGTCAGACAGCACTGCGAAGCCGTGGCTGGGCAGGTGTGGGCAGCGCCGCGGGCGCCTATTTCTGGATCTGGAACAGGAAGAGCCGCAGGTTGATGTTCTTGGCGGCCAGCAGCTTGTTGCACTCCACGGAGTCCACGATGGGCAGTGGCACATAGTCTGTCTCATTGCTTTCATTGGTGAAAACGAAGTGGTAGATGATGGGGCTGATCTTCACGTCGTCATAGGGCCCCTTGAGCAGCAGGAAGGAGCACTCCAGGGGTGCCGTGACCTTGCTCTTGAGGAGCAGCTGGAAGGACAATGTGCGCTTGCATGATAGGTTGGGGTTGCGCTCTGAGTCGTTCACGCGTGCCTTCAGGACCCATGTCTGGTTGAGCACCGTGAACCGCGGTGTCTCGTAGTACAGGCGCGTGATGAAGTCATCTGTGCGGTACGGCCGGAACTGGACCTCTGTGGAGACAGACAGGCCGGAAAGAGCCGGCAGTCAGGGTGGGCCGGGCCAGTGGTGGCGCCTTCCCACCAGCTGAGAGCACAGGCTCAGCCAGGGAGGAAGGCAACTTACCATGAGGACACAGGTGCTCTACTTGCCACAGGGCAAATCAAGGGCAATTATGGCAAATGGAGGCACACAAGCTTTGGGAGAAGAACTACAAACGGAAGTGACACGCGTTAGCGGCAGGGAGTCCGGAGGCTGCGGGGTGGGTGGCCAGCCCAGCCCCTGGCCTCCCTCCTGGTCCCCGCCCGCCCCAGGGCCGTGGGTAAGCAGACACACAGACAGGATGCAGTTCTGAGAACAGTGCACTTTATTGGTTCCATACACAGCGGCCAGAAAGTCGGCAGGCAGGCAGGCCGGTGCGTGGCATCCGGCCAGAGTCGAGCGCTGGTGTGCTGCCCACTGCTGGGCTCTGCTGTCAGTCCTCAGCACAGCCCACGCCCAAGGCTGGCTTGTCCCTCCACGGAGGTGGTCAGTCCTTCCTGCGTGGATGGGCTCCCTGCTCTGCCAACGCCCAAGTCAGGATGCCTTGGCCCGCCCAGGCACAGAGGCCCGGCCTGGGCTGTTTGTGCCACGGCGCCCACCAGGGAGACTGCGGCTGTAACTAACCGGGCCCCGGGGCCCTCAGCCTCGGGCCTGCGCAGGCTCACAGTAAGCCAGGCCCAGTCCGGGCAGCATGGTGTGACTGGCTGCCAGTGACGGCCCTTGGCGCTCTGAGCTGGCCCCCGGCGTGGGTTGGGCAGTAGAGGACTGGAGTCTCCCTGAACGGCCCCAGCATCAGCAGGTGCTTCTGGCTGTTCAGTGTCTAGACCAGGCTCTGGCCTGGCTCCTGCTCCCAGCATGTCCAAAGGCAGTAGCCAGGAGAGCCCATGAGATCCAGTGGGCCTGGCTGCAGTCCAGCCTGCCTGTCCCTGGGCGTCCACTCCCAGCTCTGCATTTTGAGCTCGGCACCCTCAACTTGTTCTGGAGCCCTGGCCCTGAGCATCTTCTCGCTGGCCTCAAGAGGTCTGTGGCCACTGCAGCCTCACACCCACAGGCAGGACCCAACGTGATGAGATTTCTTCTTGCCTTTGGCTCTGCAGGGCAGGCCACCGGCTCCTGGGCCCCCCCGAGACATACCCACCTTCGGCTCAGACAGACTGACCTAATGCGGTGTGGCCCCATGCAGTGAGGATGCCACCTTGCTGAGGTGGCAGGACTGGACTGGGTGGGCAAGTTGGGTGGGAGGGGCCTCTGTGAGAGCCATGCAGGTGCCCCTGAGGTCCTGCCCCGGCCCCTCCCCTGCTCAGCCCCTGGGCCATCTTCTCCCTGAAGCTGTCCTCCCATTCACCAGGAGCTTGTCCAGAGCCCAGACGCCTGCAACAGCCTGTGCCCACTGCCCAGAGCCCAGTGCTCCCCAGGCTCCCAGCCGCCGGCCCCCAGGCTTTGCGGCACGCAGGGGGCGGCGGGCGCCTCACCTGTGTAGCCGATTTTCTCGAAGCTCAGCAGGCTGAAGATGCTGTTGTAGAGCTGCATCTCCTTACGGTGGCTCTGGTCCATCTCGTCCAGGATCTCCATCAACTCGTTGCCCGTCTTGGTGGGATGGGCACAGGCGGCCTCGTGCACAGTCAGCTCGTGGAAGGGGCCGTGCCACGGGCAGCCGATACGCTTGTACTTGCACTGGGTCACCCTGGGGGTCAGGGCACCATGGTCATGGCCTGTGCCCCACACCTCCGCTCAGCCCTGCTCACACTCATGGGCCGCTCCCTGAAGGACACACTAAGTATGTGCTGCCTCCTAGGAAGAGGCCAGAGTGTGGAGACGGAGAGAAGCAGCTGTGCGAGCTGTGAATGCACAAGCCAGACACACCCACTGCTGTGGGGCCTCTGTCCTGCTTGGAAGTAGTGGCTACTGACCAGTCCTGAACCCTGCACAGCTTCACTCCAGGCGAGGCTCAGGGCCTGGCCCCAGCTGCCAAGGACCGTGGAGTGGCCAGGGTGCCAATACAGCCTCACACCGAGGCCCAAGAGCTTCTGAGCTGGCTACTCTCTCCTGGGCCCAGGGATGCCAAGGACAGCCTTTATGAGGCCGCCACACGGCCAGAGAACCCTAGAGAGCCAGGGTGATGCCCAGACAGCCATACCCAAGCCCCCCACCCTCTGTGGGCCCCACAGCCACCCTGCTGCAGGGCCTGGACCCTGAGCAGCTTCACGCTGGCCCAGCCTCACACACGTGCAGAACCTGAGACCCAGGCAACGAGGACCAGCCAGAGTGTGCTGCATGCTGGGGCCTTGCCTGCACCAAGTGGCCTCCAGCCCAGGCGGTTACCTGTCTTGGCATTCCTCCTTCTGGTGCCTCTCCAGGAGGGAGCGGGGAAACTGGCGCAGGCAGAAGCCACACTCAGAGGGCAGCTCGCTCACAGCTTTCTCCACAGCCAGGTTGCGGCAGCAGAGGCTCTTACTGATCTCACAACGACAGTTGGGGCACGTGGCCTGCTCCTCCTTCAGCCGGGCATCTGCTAGTAGGTGGATAAAACAGCCAGCGCACATCAAGTGACCGTTAGTGCACTGCGAAGAAGGAAAGGGAGATGAAGCTCACAGACCTGCGGGACTCGCACACACGCACGCGCTGCCTGCCAGCCCCCGCAGGGCCGGGCCGGGCCACCCTGAGGGGCTCGCACTGCGGGAGGGGCTGCCATGACCAGAGGTGTCAGCATGCTGGTGCTCAGCGCACAGAGGGACACTGCTCAGGAGGTACAGGCCCCTTTCCTGGAGCCCTGCTAGGACACAGCCAGCTGGGCTCCTGTGTGAGCTGTGTCCAGGGGGTGGGGCCCTTGGCAGCTTGCAGAGGTGATGCCTCTTCACTGAGGCAGGCCTGCTGGTGGTGACTGGCCACGCTGCAGCTGGGGGCCTGACCCTTTCCCACCCCAGGGGTCGGAGACAATCCCAAGTCCCCACAGGCCCCGATTTCGGGATGCCCACAAGAAGGTGGACTCTTGGCAGAGCATGGCAGCGGCACAGAGCCAGCCACTGTCGAGGGGGCAGCAGACACCACGCCCAGCACCACGGCAGGTGTGCCCTCTGCCCAGCCTTCAGGAGGGCTGCTCATGCTGGGGCCCGTCCCTCCCCTCTGCACCACAGGTGAGAAGGCAGCTGCCATCCTGTCAGTGAGGATGGCTACCTGCAGGGGCCTTCCCAGTACCTGGTGGCACAGAGCCATTGCAGCTGGGGAGACCGAGCTGGCCTGGGACAAGGGCAGTACATGGCGAGGGAAGGCGGGAATGGGGCGGGTGGGGGGAAGGGTGGGTGGGACATGTCGCTGCCATGGGTCAGGGAGAGCTAAGCCTGCACCCCTTTCTGAACCTGAAGATCTGAGGCCCAGACATTGCCTGTCACCAACCTGCCCCTCCTGCTGGGAGTCTTTGTGTCTGGACAGCAGGCTGCCAGCTCAGTCCCTATCTTTGGTCTCTCAATGGGTCCACACACACCACCTGAGCACCCATTTGGTGCTGTCAAGAGTGCCTGTGGGCTGTGGGCACAGCCCACCAGAGGCTTAGGGTGGGGGGAGGAGAGCCCCACACAGGGGCCAAGAGGTACCGAAGTCAAGACTTGAGCAGAATACTGGCCAGGTGGCTCACTTGGTGAGAGTGTCGTCCCGATACGCCAAGGTTGCAGGTTTGATCCCCAGTCAAGGCATGTACAAGAATCAACCAATGAATGCATGAATGGGTGGAACAACAAATGGATGTTTTTCTATAATCAATTAAAAAAAGAAAAAGAACTTAAGCTGAGTGTCCTCTTGGGGCAAACATAGCTCCCTCTAGGCCTGGCTCAGGAGTAGGGGCAGATGAGCAGGAGCAGGTGTGGTGGTCACACAGAGCCTGGGGAACGCTGTGGGGAGTGTGGGGTCCTCAGCTGAGCTCTGCACTGGGGGCCGCCACTGGCCGGCCGGCCAAGGGTGAATGTGCCGGCTGTGGCAAACCTCCAGAAAGCCACTGGCCACAGGCTTCCCTTGGGGTCCAGGACCCTTTTGAGAGTGGGAGGCAGCATGGCATAGGTTCACAGGGCTGCTACAAGGCCTTGTCCACACGCGTGGGGTCCCGGGTAAACACCAGCTGCCATCCCATTGCTTTGAAGGTCTATGCACCCTGAGCTGAGAAGTGATGAGACCTACATGCTGAGAACCGGCGGTGGGAGCACCGAGGTTGGGGACAAAGGCCTCTTCACAGAACCCACGTCCACACAAACACCACAGATTATCTGCACTCAAAGCTCGATTTCTAAGGCAGGTCAAACATTAGAATGTGTGAGGCGACAGGGAGCCAGCTGGGCTCACGTGTGGAGGTGCAGGCCTAGCCGGCTCCAGCTCGGGACACGCGGCTGGTCCTTGGAGAGGCCAGGAGGCGCCGCAGCCTTCTTACAGGAAGAGCAGGGTGGAGAAGCAGTCTGTCCTGTCCACCCCCCAGGGGTCAGTGAGAACCAGAGAAGCACTAAGTAGGGACATGGCGTGGCACGGCACATGCCACGGTCTGCTGCCACCTCGGGGCCTGAGCCAGCAGATCCCAGAGTCCTCGCCACACCACAGCCTCAGGAAGAGGACGTCACAGCCTCCAGAGGCAGGGCGGGAAGCGACACACCACCTGGCCACTTGTTCATAGTAAGAAACTTCAGCCTAAGCCCCAGAGCACCAAGCTCGGTGAAGCCCAACGGGACAGCAACACGGAGACGCTGGGGCCTGGGCCTGCCGGCTGAGCAGTCCAGCAGAGCAGACGGCGCTGTGTGGGGCCCCATGCTGGCTTCTCTTCTGTCCCGGGGGGCCCAGTCAGGGTGCGGGCCTGAGGAGGAGACTCAGGATGGAGTTTTGGGAGGTTCTGGGGAACACCCGAGGTGGCCGGGTGTGTGACTGCCTACCTCCCAGCACGGCCCCTCTAGGCAGGCCTCTCCTTAGATCCAGGAAAGGGGGACTACAAGAACACCTGAGCTCCAGGGAGGGCCTCCAGCCCCAACAAGGCTCAAGTGATATGGCAGCTCCTCTGGGGAAGACACGGGGTCAGTGCTCTTTCATCCCAACACCTCAGCTGTGAGTCAGGACACGGCAAGCCAGCAAGATGCTCCAAGTGCTGCTGGTCCCACCAAGGGGCAAGCCAATGCCCATATGCAGCCAGCCTGTCACTAGCTGCTACCCAAGGGACACTCTCAGGTGTACACCAATGTGGCTGTCCCAGGCATAGCCAACACCGAGCCCAGGTGTTATGTCTACAGCAGGGCAGTCACTGTGCTCCCCATCCTCCAGGCCTCCCTGACTCTGCAGGCAGGCCAGGCTGCAGGGTTGCATAGACCCAGTCTCTGCAACAGCTGCAATGGGCTGCATCTGCCCCGGAAGCCAAGCCCAAAGGACTCTTCACAGGGCTGGCCACAGGCCAAGCCTCCGATGGATAGTACCAGCTAGGCAAGGTCTGAGTGCCCCACCTGGCATGCTACCACCAAGCCCCCAAGATCATGGGCGCCCCAAGAAGCAGCTCTTGCAGTGCCCAGGCAGGGCTGCCTTCCCACCACTCACCGGGACGTCCCTGGTGGCAGGGAGGGGGAGGGAGAGGGGACCGACAACCCAGGGCCCTCCAAGGACAGACACTGGTTTAGACAGAGGCACCGCAACCTTGGGTTGGTCACTTCCCTCTCTGGGCCTCCATTTCCTCAGGCACAGAAGGCAGGAGGACAGGACTAACCTCGTCACGTGCTGAAGGAGCCGTGTGGCTCAGCGCCCAGCACATGGTGGGTGCAGAACAAATACCCACCACAGGGCTCATCGTGCAACACAGTTGGGACAGTCCCTCCCTGGCCCTGACCCCCCCCCGCCCCCCACCAGGGGTTCACCCAGCAGCCCCTCCCTCTTCCTGGCCACAGGCTGCTCACTGCATCGAGGTTGCGCAGGCCGGGGCCTCCGCCTGGGCCAAGGAGGAGCTGAACGGACTCTCAAGGAGGAGCCTTGACCCCGGGACTTGGGTCATAAGCAGGTCTTAGAAAATACCGCCCCCTCAACTCCCCTGAAACTACACCCATGGTCAGCAGGCCTTTTAGGTCCTCTTTCAGGCCTGCAGTGCATGGGCCCCTTACATCCTGCCCCCCGCCCCACTATACTCTTTTCCTCTAGATGAAGGCTCGGTACTCAGCCCCACGGGAGTATCCACAGCCAAAGGCTCCAGACGGACAAGTACTGCGCAGCCCAGCTGCAAGTCCCCCTAATCAGGCCCAGCAGGGCCTCAGGTACCCCACATGCTCTGCCCACGGTGTCCTCCACCTCTTCCATCAAGGGGCCTAGGAGGCAGCGTGCAGCATGTGAGACACCCGGCTGTTTCAATGAAAGCCGCATTTTGGTTTGCAGTACTGGGCCAGTGGCTCCTGATGTCCCACCACCCTGAAAGCCAGGGCTCAGGTGGGAACCTGTCACTCCCGTAGTCAGGCTCTTCCTACCAAATCTACATGCTACCTGGATCACAAGTTAATTCATATGACAAACCACCATAAAAAACCCAACTTCTCATCTAGCCAGAGCCCAGACACTCCCCTCTCCACCCTGGCTTTGGACACCTAAGCAGATACACCTTTGAAGCTCCTCTCTGCCACCTGTCTCACCGCAAAGTACAAGCTGCAGCCCGAGGGCAACCTGGCGGCTGAGGAGGAGGGTCCCAGGCCACAGGGGAGGGTGCACCCGCTGGGACTCACTTGGAACAGCGCCTGCAGCCCCAGACCAGACACCCCAGGCCTGCCGACAGCTGCTGAGAAGGTGCGCCTTGTGCCCAAGGCCTGTGCCATACCTGCCTGTGTCTGGGCAGAGAGAGAGCCAACCTTGCTTCCTGGGCTCCTTACTAATGTGACTTCCAATCAGGCAACAGGCTCCTAGGGCCAAGACCTGAGCTGAGCTCTGGCAGAGACAGGAGACCTTAGGAGTGGGAAGAACAGCAGGACGTACCGAACTGTCATACAGTACAGACAGCAGCACGTGTCCTGGTCTCCTGCAGCAGAGAGGAGACAGTCATGGACGGGGTGCTGAGCAACAGGCTGGAGGAGCAGGCCTGAGCCTGAGGCCAGGAGCTGGAGGCACAGGGGTTGGAGGGCCCGCTGGGGCCACATCCCAGAGGCTCCTTTTCCCCGATGAGGGTCCCAGGGAGCTTCTCTGGTTAAGAGCCAGTGAGGAGGAGAGAGCCGTGCGGCCCCTCCCTCCAGATGCCACCCCAAGGCTTAAGGCCTCAGCTAACCTCAGCAGGGCCAGACGGAGGACAAGCTGGGCCTCGTGTGAAGGGCAGGGGGAGACCCAGGAGGGAGGTCAGGGATCAGGCTTTGGCTGCCACGCTCTAGGCACCTCTAAGGCTGTTTGTCCAAAAAAGACACTCCCTCGGCAGAGGGTCCCATGGCTGTGACCACACGACTGCATCCAGAGCACATGCTGGCTGGAATTTCGGGTCGCCCACTCCTGTGTGTAGCTCCTGCAGCCCTGCACCCCCTACCCCAGGTGCCTGCCCAGGACTCTGGAAGGTGGCCGCATACCTTGTCAGGCCAGTCACCAAGGACACACCTAACACCCACACGATGAGAACATCAAAGCCAGCACCTGCTGTACCTGCTCTGGCCTTGACCTGACCTAATGCAGGCCATGATGAGAGAGCCACGTGCCTTACCGCTGTCTGTGGTCTGAGACCCAAGCAAGTCTCCCAACCCAGGCGTGCGGCACGATGTGCCGAGAAAGCCGGCCCTGTAGGGCTGAGCGCTCAGACTCCAGAGCAGCTGGACAACTCTATCCAGTTGGCCCAGGTCTGCCCAAGGTGAGCTCTGGCCGCCATCGAGGCTTCACTGGTGAAACAAAGGTGGGGTCTGGCGGCCAGAGAGCAAACTCTTGAGTGACCAAGCACCCGGCCAACTCGAAGTCCATGGAGCTGTCCTCACAGCCCCAGTGCCAGACGCAGAACATGGGGACACCATCTGAGACAGCGCTCAAGGGGCACAGCCTGGCCGCTGCCCGTCCCAGGCCACGGGTCTGAATGGGGCCCCGCCAATGCTGCCCAAACCGAACCACGGCCAACAGCCAATCAACGCGGCTCACCCAAGAAGGCCAGCAGGGGGAGGGGCTGAGTCCAGGCCCACAGATGGTGCCCAGCAATGGCTCTGGACCCAGTGTTCCAAGGCAGCATGTGGAACCCAGATCCTCCCTAGGAGCAAACCCAGTACTGGTGCTGACCAGGCCCGTCTGGACTCCCGCCCTCAGTGTTCCCATCCAGGCTCACTGTGGGGCTGAAATGGGGCCCTGCACACACCAGCAAGCCACCAAGAAGCCTTCCCTTCTTCCCTCACCCCTCTCTCAAGCCCTCCCACATCGGATCCGCAGCCAGCACCAGCCCCAGCCCCGCTCAGAGCCCACACTCACGTGGGTGTCCCCCACCCCTCCCGGCAGAACCTCCTGCAGCCACAGTGAATTGCAGCCAGGGCAGGGCTTCCATCAGCCCCCCTAGAGCCAAGGGCTCTCCCACTGATCCCACATGGGGGGCTTTCTCCAGGCCTCTAGAGGTGAGAAGGACACTATCCCTATCAGGCCCAAGTATCGCTAGAAAAAATGGGGCTTGAGTGGGGTCCAGTACGTCCGCACGCTCTCCTTGTTCTGCGAACACGTTCTCAGGGAAGCCACAAGCAGGGCCCACTAGGCCGTGGCCAGTACTGCCCCAAGCTCCTTCACTCTCCATCACAGCTGCTCGGCTTCCAGCACGGTGCAGGCCAGTTTGAACCAGCCAGGCTCGGACGCCTGGTCCCCAACAGCTCTGGCCACAGGCAGGGCGGCAGCTTTCTGTGCTAAGTGGTCCAGGAGCTGGTACCCCGTGTCCTGTCATCATGCCAGGTCCAGCTCCAACCCACTCACTGGACCAGGGATGAGGGGCCCCACAAATTCCCCCGGGGCCCTCCACCACTGGCTTGGCTTCCTGGGCTCTCACTCAAGGCCCAAGGAAGTTCTCCCACCTGGGAGGGTCAAAAGGTCCTGGGCAAGGGAAAAGGGGCCAGAAAGAGGACAGGTCCTGAGGAGCACCCCCAAGGCTGAGGAGTTGTGAGAACTGCACCCCCAACTGGCACCAAGCCAGAAGGCCTGCAGCATTCCTGACCTAGGGCCTCTGGCCAGGAGCTTCCCAAAGTCTGGGAGGCTGGGCTGAGAACTGGACCCACTTCCCCACCGATGCCTTTTCTTTTCGTCACTGGCGTGCCGCGGTCCTCCCAAGCAACCCCACAGCACAGCAGAAAGGATTTGGAGATCCAGATGCAGGGGAAATGGCTACCCAGACTAGGCCTGCGTGGCTTACTACGAAAATGGCCCTCTCGCCCACGGCCCCCAGTCTGAGGAGGAGGGGGGACGAGGCCCTACCAGCTAAACCCAGCTCCTATAGTGCCAAGAAAAGGGACAGGAAACCTGTTTCATTCCTCAAAGGGACTCTGAGGGGATGGGGCAGAGAGATGGGGGACTGAGGTGGAGAGAAACGTACAGACAAAGAAGACGGACAGGACACAGCACACAAACTCTGCGGCCAGGGTGTGGTCCCTGCTGCTACGCGGTGCACCCACCTGGTTAAGACCCACCAGGCACCCTTGAGAACGGCCCTGAGCTGGTTAAGGATTCTGACAACAGCCTCCCTGAAAGGGAGGCGGACAGACCTCCTGGATCGCCATAGCCCAGGAAGCCAGGCCTGGTGTGGGTGAGGCAGGCTGGGCTGTGGAGACTCCCCTGAGGCAGAGCACATCCAGAAGGCCCAGGGTCAGACTGGGGAAGGGACCCAGGCTCTGAAGCTTGATGCAGGCGGTTCATCCAGACCAGGGATGAGGGGAAGGAAGGGGGGAGGCAAAAGAGGCGATCCCCTCCCTTCCCAGTGTTCTTCCAGAAAGAAAGGGGGCCAAGGAGTTCTTCCATTCAGGAGCGAGGAGGGGGTTCAGAGGGAGCCTAAGGGCAGGTTTTAGGGGTACGGGGCGGCAGCTAAAAGAACAGAGAAGCTCTTGAGTGAAGAGGTAGCTCAGGAATGCGGGGAGCAAGCTCTGAAGTGGGGGAGGGGCGTGGGCATCTGTCACCAGCTTTCTCTGGTATCAGTTTGGGAGGGTGGGCCGGGCAGTACTGAGAGGGCAGCGTGGGGAGCTGAAAGAGAAGCAGCACCTAGGCAGGAGACAGTAGATTCAGGACGGGAAATAAGGGGAGTCGGAACAAGTCAGAAAGGGGTTCCGAGCAGGAGACAAAATCCTGAGAAGAGAAGAATGAGGAGCTTCCGAAGAGGCGCCGGAGTCCCAAGCGCTGGGCCCCGGGGCTTGGGCCTGGCCTCGGAGGAGACGCGGTGCCCGGGGCGCCGGTCGGGCCGGCGGCCCTACCTGGTACACGGAGGCCTTGGGCAGGTCCAGGCAGACAGTGCAGCACAGAACCGAGTAGAGCCGCTCCTCCAGCTTCCCGCTGCCCGCCGCCGCCGCCTCGGCTGCCTCGGCCGCCCGCAGCCGCTTCTTGGGCGGTGCGTCAGGGTCGCCGGCTGCCTCCTGTAGCTGCCGGGCACCGGCCAGGCCCGCCTCGTCCGGGAGCCCGGGCCCTGCCGCCTCGCCCAGTGCCGCCGCCGCCGCCGCCGGCCCCGCGGCCGCCCCGGGCCCGGCCCCGGCCGGCACGGCGCCGGCAGACCCCGTAGCCGGACCGCCTCCGCCGGCCTCCTCTGCGCCGGACATCGCTGCCGGCCGGCCCGGCGGGCGGGTGCGGGCGCGCTCCCGCGGCTAGAGGTTAGAGGCGCCGCGCGCTGCCGCCGCCCTGTCCCCGCCGCCGCGACCCCGCAGCCCCGCTCCCTGCGTCGCCGCCTCAGGGAGCCTGGCCCGTGCGCCGTCCCGCAGCAGCCGCGGCCACCGACCCCAGGGCGGCCGCCATCTTTGTTTTTGCTGCGCTCTCCCCTACCCCCACCGCCCCCCTGGGCCTCCCAGATCACGTGACACGCTCGGGCCAATGGGAGCTCCGCTTGGGGCTAGGCGGTGCTGAGGCTAGAGCCAATCGACGCGTGGGGGCCCGCCCCTGCAGAAAGTGGGCAGGCAGGGGGCGGGGCCCAGGGCGACCCGCCGAGGGCGCACCTTGGGGCGCCGGGAACCGGGGGCGCGCTTCCGGCGGGCCGGTGGCGCAGGTCCCCGGGGACGCAGAGGTTAACTGAGGACCCTCGCGTCGGTGTGTGCTCGAGTCTTTGTCTCAACACTTGAGCTTGCGTGCACAGGGCTCTGGTCCGGCTCACAGGAGCAAGAAATCCCGCGGCTACCCCTCTTCTCCAGTGTGGGACCAGCTGTGCTTACACGGTGCCAGTACGCAAGCGCAGGGCTCCCCCCCACCGAGGGAGCACTCACGGCCCCGGCTCTCACTCACTGCTCTGCCCAGCCTCGTTTCCTAACCCTGCGGTAGGTAGCTGAAGAGGGATGCACCGAGGAATGTGAGTGTCTAGAAAATCAGAGCTTGCCTTGCATAGGCTGGAGGACAAACAGGCAGAGGTCGAATCTGCCCTGGAAGGGGATGTGTGTTTCTGGGAACAGCTGTGGTACAGGCCTCCCTTGTCCCCACCGCAGCCAGCAGCCCATGAAGGTCACTGCCCCAGAGGGCCACCTGCTAGCCTCTGCAAATGTGTTCAGAACTCCACCACATCCCAGGGGAGCAAGCTCCCAGAATTATACTTTCTCAGTCCAGGGGCTAGCAGGAGGCCAGGCTGGGTGGGGGCTCAGATTGCTGCCAGTACATCCCTATCCTTTGCTCAGGGCATCCAGCTGCTGACCTGGGAACCTTAGAAAGCCCAATCCCTCTCAAGAATGGGCAGATTCCATATTCTTGCCGAATCCCTAAGGTTTATTGGAGACCAAGCCTCTGTCTGGATCCACAACCACGGCCTGCCCAGAATCAGGCCTCAAAATGTGCCTAGACCCTGCCTCCTTTCTTCTGGTCTAGGCAGGTCCCCAAGCTCCACCAGAGGAGGGACAGTGCCCGAACTCTGCCCCTGACCAGTCATCCTTCAGCCAGCCCACTTTGGGAGAAAGAAGAGTCTATCTCTAGGGAAAGAGGCTCCAGGAAGGGAGGTAGTAAACGGGTCACCTGCCTTGCAGTCTCCAAACATCACTCCCACTGCAGGCGCTGTGTGTGCAAGGCCCGATGGTAGGCCCAGCTCCCTGCAGCCAGGACCCAGCGACAGACGTCCTCCTTCGGCAGCAACAACAGTCTGTCCTCCTCTAGCCGGCTCAGGAGGCCTGCAGCACCCAGCATCAAGCCCCCCCACATTCCATAAGTGTTGGTCGTGAAAACGGCCACAATGAGAATGGTTACTGCCACCACGAGCACCACCGCCTGACCAGCCACAGAACGGCCCTCTGTGCCAAGGTGGTCACCAGCCACTGCCAGCACCATGCCTCCACCCAGAAGCAGGTTTGCAGAGGAGCGGTCCCCGTTCACCCAGTGGAAATCGAAGGCCAGAAGGGGAAGGCTAATGACAGTGGCCACCCAGACTCCAGTAAAACAGTCTTCATCTGTGCCCTGCCCTGAGGCCAGCGTGGTGGCAGCAGCCAAGGCCTGGAGCAGAAAGCCAGCAGCAGCTCCTCGATTTGCCTGTCAACACAGGGACGGGAGGAGATGTGGGGGAAAAAAGGCCAGGACCTTACTCTTAACAGGGAAAGGTTTAAGGGTCTCATGAAAGCCTGGTTCCTAGACTCACCTCCCACCACCCTCCCTGATCCAAAGAACTGGGTAGGTCCTTGGGGTTTGGGAATGGGATCCCAACCCAGCCTCTGTGTACTCACCTGGGCAGTGCTCAAGGCTGCATGCAGAGACACCGCTCCCAGTGCCAGATGGGACAGGACCATGCTCCACTCAACCCACAGCTTGGGTGCCATGGCACCTCGGGCGGTAGTGAATTTAAGGAGACGGGACGGGGCTCCTCAACTTTGGAGAGCACGAAGGAACGCAGCAGCCGACGACCGGGAGACCTAAGGGTGGCTCTCCAGGACTCCCAGTTTCCAGAACCCCATTTCCAAATGTGGGGGTAGGCTCATCAGAAACTTTCTGGAGCTCTGAGGTCACTGGACGCAGCTGTGGGGAAGAAAAACTTATTTTGGCCGGGAAAAGAAACGAGAAGACATAGGCGGGCCTGTGCTAGGCGGTAGTGAGCCCTGGAAACCCAAATGGGGGCACCCGGCCTTGGGGAGAGAGGCGCGGGACGCGCGCAGGCCCACTAGGCCTGGTCCTTGCGCTCGGGGAGGCGTCGTCTTCGGAACCCAGTCCGGGAGGAGACACAGCACAGGCGTTCCGGGGCGGCCCCAACGAAGCGGGAAGCCGGAACCTGTCCACCGCACCACCCACCGGCGGCCGCCCAGCCTTCCGCGGCCAGCCAGTGGAGTCCCGAACCAACGAGTGGAGCGGAGGCTAGAGCGTCGGGGGCGGGGCCGGGGCGAAGGGCGCCGAGCCAACGGGTAGAAAGGAGGGCGGGGTTGGAAGGAGGACCGTACGAAAATATGGTGTCATTACCCAGTAGTTCGGAGGCATCTGTGGTGAGGGGAGGGACCTGAGGAGGGGCTGCGGGTAGGGAAGAGTCTGAGGGCGGGGCAGGGGGGACTGGGGCGGGGCTGTGAAAGGAGGAGCGCGCGGCAAGGGGGAGGACCGTGGCTGGAAATGATGGGTGGGGCTGTGAGGAGAGGGGCGGGGCGAGGTTACCAGGGTCGGGTTTCTGGGGCGGGCTGTGCAAGGAGAGAAGAGGCGGTACAAGGATGTGATGGATGGGGCTGAAAGAGAAAAGGGGCGGGGCCGTAAGGGGAGCGGCGATAGGATGCTGGTGGGCCCATGACCCCCAGCGGAGAGAGGAGTGGGGCCCGGCCCAGAGATCTGGCGAGGATTCCGTGAAAAGGAGCTGTGGGGTCGTGGGGGATCTCAGCCTGGAGTCTCCGCGAAGCAGGGGTGGGTGCGCAGGGCAGGTGTCCTGGTGTAGGCCCGGGGACACCTGTCTCTGCACCTCTTTCCTACGGCGCGCGTCCTCCACCCGCGGGAGCCGGGCCGTGGGGGCGGCCGCCCCGAGCATGCGCACCGGCTCTGCTGCGGGCCGGCGAGCGGGCGCGGAGTCCGGGCGCGGGGACGCGGGGCGGCGCGCAGCCGGGCCCTCTGCCGCCCCGCGCTCCCATGTACGCCTTCTATTCGCTGCTCATCTATATCTTCTACAGCCTCTTCCGTAGGGATGGCGGGGCCGCGGCGACCGCCGACCCCAGGGACCCCGCCCAGGTGAGCGGGGGCGGGTTGTGCAGGCCCGCGCAGCGTAGATTTCCAGGGCTGGCTCTGCGGAGAGGGCTGTGCCGAGGATCCCGGTCTCTGCTCTGGTGTTGCCAGCAGAGACCTCAGCCCTAGAGGGAGGCTGCCCGGCCTCTCCTCAGGCGCTTGCCGTGTTCCCTTCCTAGAGTTCCCGCTGCAAGCCGGAGAGTAGCGGCCGCCCCGACCAGCCCCCTGCTGAACTCTGGACCGAGCTGACCAGCCTGGTCGGTAGGTGCCGTCGTGCGCCTGGAGTGTTGCGTCCCTGGGGCCATAAGAGAACGCCGTCGTCCGAGAGAGGGGGAGGTGTCCGTGACCTCATTTGGAGGGAGACCCGACAGGTGCCATCTGGCGGCCTGGCCTCCAGCAGGTGACCCAGCACGCCTTCCCCTCCCACTGTCTGTCCTCGCAGGCAGCTCGGAGTCAGAAGATGCGCCGGAAGGGGGAGCCGAGGGCCGCCCAACCGAGGTCTCCCTGGAGGAGGCTCTCGTGCGTCTTGCTGAGTTCCTCTCAGTCCAGGTGGGGGCGGAAGAGAGCTGCGGCTATCCTCCCGATCTGAGCAAGGTGAGTCGGGCTGATAGTTGAGTGGGCCAAGGGTCTTTCTCCAGCAACCCGTCCTTTCTCCACAGTCTTGACCTCCATATCCCTGGTCCCCCTTGATCTCCTGCATTCTGATTCTTCTCTCCTTCACAGCCTGGTGATGTCCCCCCACTGTTGACTGTGACAGGTCAGCTCTTGGCCCTCCTGGCATGGATTCGGAGCCCCAGGGGGAGGCAGGTTCTGCCCCAGGGAACTCAGCCAGCCTCCGGGGTGCAGCCCCCTACTCCAGCTGGTACGTAAGAAGTAGTGAGTTGAAAACAGATTGTGTGCAGGGAGTGAAGTCCACCAGAACCTGAGTGCCCTGGAGTGCAGGGTCCCAAGCCCTGCTCCCGAGGCGCTTCCCCTTCAGGGCAGAGACCTCAGTCAGTCCTAACTGGGTACACCCCACCCCAGGACCTGCATCCCCAGAAGAAAACCCATCCCTTTCACTGAGGGGTGAGGCCCAGGGGCAGCAGGCTTCGCAGTTGGAGGAGGATCAGAGGGCTTGGCGGCGGCTGGAACAGCTTATCCTTGGACAGGTGAGGGGCCTGGAGATGGTGGGCACTGGGGAGGCTGGAAGGAGGTGTGCCACTCTGCCCGCCTTTCCCCTTCCCAGCTGGAGGAACTGAAGCAGCAGTTGGATCTGCAGGATGGGCTGGGCCAACTGCACCTGGGAGTGGTGAGCTGCTGGGCTGGGCTTTAGCAGGGTACTGGAGAGGGGCCAGGGCTTTCAGGTGGGTCCAAAGGGCTTCCTCTCCTCCAGGGGACGACGGATTCTGAGAAAAGGGTTCAGCATCTAACCCTGGAGAACGAGGCCCTGAGACAGAGCCTGATCCTCACCCGCGACCTCCTGAGGCACTGGGGTCCTGGCCCCCATACTAGGACTGCCCAGGTATTCTTCTTCTTAGCTGCTGCTGTCCCTGCAGGCTGGTGTTCCTGCACACCCGGTCTCCCTCAGGACCTGGTCCTCTGGAACAGAGGCAGGGGGCTTTCTCTACCTTCCCAGGGCCAGGGCTAGGCCTGTGGCTAGGCCTGGGGCCACAGCAGAGAATGACGCCCTTCGGAGGACAGCCCCTTCACAGCCCCTCACCCCGTGGCTTCCCCGAGTGACTGACCTCACATGAGCAAGGGACTTGGGAGAAAGCCCTGCACGCCTGCCCCTTGTGACCTGACTTCCCCTCACATGAAGTGGGCCTGTTAGAATGCCCCTCCCCACGTTTCCTCCTGGCCCCACAGCTCATGTGGCTCCCACCCCGCCTGCAGGAGGAGGCGGAGACACTGGCAGAGCTCCAGGGCCAGCTCCAGGAGGCCCAGGACACCACAGAAGCTCTCCGAGTCCAGGTGGGTACTGGGCCCAGGGGCTGGGAAGACTGAGGCACTGGGAAGGGGATGTCTGAGGCAGGGCCTGGTAAGTGCCTATTTCCTCAGTGACAGGGGTGGGGTGGGGCAGCTGGGGGTCCAGGAGGTGCAGCTACAGGGCCTTCAGGGGGCCCTCCGGCAGCTCCAGCAGGAGGCGGAGCAGAGCTGCAGAAGGGAGCTGCAGCAGGTGCACGGGCAGCTGGCAGGTAAGGCCTGGGGCGGTGGGCGTATGGGAAGCCCAGAGTCTAGGCTTTCTCTCACATGCACCTTCTCCCACCAGGACTTCGGGCACGCATGGCCAGCCTTCGTCAGGGCTGTGGGGACCTCCGAGGCCTGGTCAGCACCTTTACCCAGAGCTGTCAGGGTTCACTGAGCGAGGCCCGGGGCCAGGTCAGGACCACCTGCTCCCTCTCCAGTGTGTGCTCTCTGGGCAGCCTGGTCACTGTGCTTCCCCTGGGGAACCCTTTCTCCCTTCCCACCCCCAGGGAGCTGCCTGCTCTAATGGAGGTGGTAGGCTCTGGAACCAGGACAGCTCCTGTGACCAGAGTGTGCCCTCATTTCTGGGTGTCATTTTTGTCTTGTGCAAATGGGGGTGACAGTGAATCCTTGGCAGGATTGTCAAGAAGCCCAGAGAAGATAGATGACATCTTTGCTCACGGTCCCCCTGATTCATGGGCTCCATTCTGGGCCCACTGAGTGACACCCCCAGGGGCCCAAAGCCCCTGAACGTTGTGGATTACCTCAGCTGGTGACTGCACGGTGGCTCTGTATTGCCCTTAGCACTTCACCTCAGCTAATTGGTCGTCCCCATTGGCTGGCTTTTTCACATCCCTGTTCCTCCAGGTATCCTGGGCTCTGGGGGCACTGTCAGCCAGTGGGGCTGGGACTCGGCTCCCTGAGGAGCAGCTGGAGCCCCCAGCTGGATGTCCAGGGAGGCTACTGGAGCTCAAGGGTACGGACACTTGGGGAGCGGCGGGGTGGGGCTGGCAGACTGGAGCAACTAGAGCCTCTCTGTGCTTCAGGGCTTGGGAGGCGGCCCAGTGACCTGATCTCTATCCCAGGAAATATCCGTGTGCTGTGTCGGCTGAGGCCAGGGACACCCTCCAGCCTGGTGAGCTCGGAGCCCGGCCCAGGCGGCACCGTCACCACCTGCTATCGAGGGCATCAGCGTCGATTCCGCCTGGACTGGGTCTTCCCTCCAGACGCCAGCCAGGAGGAGGTGAAGCTCCACCCTGACACCCGTGTTGACCTTCCCCGGAGGCCCCAGGAGTCCCTAGAGGCTCCGGTTCCCCTTCCCTCTCTGTCTGCCCTCCCAGGAGCAAGAGTGGCTAGATCCCAGCAGGGAAAGGGAGGCAGGACTTGCAGCCGAGCTGGGCACCTCTGTTTTTCCCAGGGTTTTCCCTCTGTGTCCCTCCCCGCAAGATCTGCAGGCCCAGGAGAAACATCTGGTTTAGACGGGAAGGTTAACATTTTCAAAAATAACTTTTTACCAGGAAACTAAGGAAAACGAACCCGTGTGGGGTGATGGGCACCGCTCATGCAGAGCTGGCTGGGGAGCACACTTGGGGGCTGCTGTCCTGGGACAGTGCTGGGACCCTCCCCCAGGCTTCACTGGCTGTCTACTCTGCGGGCGGGGCCCAGAGTTCGCCCGCTGTGAGGATAAGCATCCCTCCTTGCTTTGTGGCCAAGGGTGCAGAGCGGGGCGCTGGTGAGCAGGCTGGCCGCAGCGCTCTCCACTCTCCTGCGCAGTGCTGCCGTCCTTTCCTGCTAGACCCAGCGGGAAAGCGGAAGCTTACCCCAGCCCACCACTCCCTTGCTTCCCACACACCATCTGTTACACACAAATTTCGCTGGTAGAGCTTCCACAGCTCAGGAAATGGAGGCAGACCCAGGAGTGGATTAGGCCACGGGCAGAGCTCAGACCGCTGTTGGCCTCAGAGGGTGGCCAGGTCTCCCTCCCCAGCTTTCTGGGGTACCACTGCTGTTTCCCACCTACCTCTCCAACACACTACCCAGGCCTCAGCCCCACCCTAAACTGCAGGCCTGCATGGGGCCCCTGGTACTGGACAGAGCCCTCCAAAGTAACTGAATGAAATAATGAAAGGCACCTGTCATTGTTCTGCGTGTCTGCAATGGCACTACTGTCACCCCAGTGCTCCCTTCGAGTCATGGAATTTTAGTGACCCAACTGCAATTCTGGATTCTGCCCTCGTGGCTGGCAGCCAGCACTTCCTGTAGAGCGGACAGCTCGACCTGTCACCAGTTCCCTGGGGGCGCAAGCGGGCCGTGCCGCTGCTCAACAGGCTGCTGTTGGTGTCGCCAATGGGCTGCGGGCCCCAGCCCTGTCTCCCCCTCCGCCACCTCCCTGCATCCTCTTTGGGCCCAGGTCCCAGCAATCCTGGTGGGCCACCATCCTCCACACCCCCACCCATGGGGCCTTTCTGTTGTCATCCTTTGTGTGCCAAGTACCACTGTATCCCCCTGGGTACATATTCCCCCTTAACCCACGCAACAGGTACCACTAGAGTCCTTGCCACCCGTGAGGGGAGACGTCGGCAATCATACTCCTGGGATCTGAACTGGGCAGTGAGCCCAGTGTCTGGGCTCTTGACTGCTAGGCCCCTGGGCCTCCCAAGTGGTCCCCAGGACTCCAATACTCAACGTGTCTGTTTTCTCTTCTTGTCACGGCCCTCCCTTTGCCTGGCAAATTATTGCAAATGACAACTTCTCCAAGGAGCCTCCCCTGCCTGCCAGGAGACCCACCCTTCCAGCAGATTTCTCCCCCATAGCTATCCTCCCAGGGCAATCAGGCTTTACTCACACCTTGCCCCAGGTCTAGGGCTCAGGACCTCTCCCCCAACACCCCCAGGTCTTCAGGGAGCTGGAGCCCACTGTGCTGTCCTGCCTCCGAGGCTACAGTGTCTGCATCTTCACCTATGGTCAGACGGGGACTGGGAAGACCTACAGCATGGAGGTGGGAAGGGTTGGAGGTGTTGACTCTGGGTGGCTCCGGGGGCAGGGGCTGTGATGTGAGCCCAGCGTGGCACCCCACCACATCTCCAGGGCCCACCTGAGGACCCCGGCATAGCTCCTAGGGCGCTGCAGTCACTGTTCCGGGAGATGAGGATGGGAGGGCAGCACTGCGTGACCCTCAGCATGGTGGAGATCTACAACGAGGCTGTCAGGTCAGGGCTGTGCCCTGGCTGCCTCCCACTGACTCCCTTGCCTCACCCCTACCCTCCCCCCACCCCGCTCCCCCCCACCCCACCCCCGCCCCGCAAGCCAAGAGTCCCTGAACCAACCTCTCACCTTTCTTACTAGGGACCTCCTAGCTCCAGGGCCT